>CM053791.1:521068749-521668749 GCA_028749045.1 Cupressus sempervirens
TGCGTCTAGTAACAAGTATCGCACTAGTCAAAAGCATTATCGAGTCAAAGGGTCTTACATTAAAGAACAAAGTATGTCAAAACCTTTAAATGTCAAAGAAATTTATAAAGGTCATGACCTTAGTTCTAAAGCTCACTCTCAAGGTGTTGGTATTGCTTAAAAATTCAAATCTAAATGTATACCTCCACCTTCACCTCTTTCATTCATTTTAGGACCATATGTTCCTCCATCTACTAGTTCACAATCCACTTACCCTTTTCCATATGCAAGTCAAGAAAGACACACATCCTGGAGAGCCCTTCACCCATCCAAAAGTCCTATACATAATTCATATCCATCACTTAATTACATTTAACCTCCAAGCAATTTGGATGCCAATCATAATGTCTATAAGTGAATTAGTCTACATGCAGTCAAGGATTAACATGTCCAATCTAATTGACATGTGAATACAAAGAAAAATATGATCCCAAAAGAAAAAGAAATATAAAAAAGGCCACAAAGGACCATCAATCAAAAATAAAATCAAAAGAAATATGGATTCCTAAATATCTTTTGCAAACAATGCAGTTAAAGCACCCACAAAAGAATGAAAAATCAAAGTCCTTATGGATTCCCAATAAGCTTCTAGAAGCACAAAATACTAAGGAAAGATTGAAGTTGGCATCCAAAATTTCTATCCCTCCATCAAAATGCCTTCCACCTTCCAAATCTATTTTGGGTCCTTGTGTCCCAAAGTCTACGTCCTTTCCTCTATCAAATAAAAAATCTTATTTTCCTCTATCATTCCATTACCCTTCAAGGAGTGTGCTAATGTTGTTCTTGCATCCACTAAACATCAATCCTTCTTTCACTCCCTACATCCTCTTACACATTTTTCATACCCTTTCATTGGTCCTATCTTATCCCTTTCCTAAATCCCTTTCATCCCAATTTTCATTACCCTACCAATGTCTCTAAGCCTACCACCATAGTCATGGTCCAATATTACATACCTTTCTAGATAATTGTCCAAAGAACTAGGCGCTTGAGCCCTTCATCCATGTCATGTAATGTATCTGTTATCTTCTAAAAAGTGTCAAAAATTCAAAAAAAAATAGTTGCCTTCATGAAAAACTCGCAAATAAGCAGCTTGACATGAAAATAATAATAATAAAGAAAAAATATTTCTTTCAATAGTGAAAACCTATCAAATAGGTGCTTTGGGAAAGTACTATGATGAAAAATTGGCAAATAGGCATCATGTGTAGCTTATAAACATCTTGCATTCCATACTTGGGGGCATGTTTCACTCATTTTTTCCCCTATCATTTCATTCATTTTACCATATGTCCATCAAACCCCTTTTCCTACTAGCATTCCACATTTTCTATTTTCCCAACTTTGATCTTGACAAGGATACAAATCCCCTAGAAGATCCCCATTTCCTATCTTCTTCACACCATCCAATCCCCTTGGTCCAAATTTTCCTATCTTATTGTAACCTTCATTCCATATCCCCTTGTCCATTATTGATCTTTCTTGTCCTACCCATATCCTATCATTTTATTATCATGATCCCTATCTTGGTCTTGATTAAAATAAAGAAACACAAAATGCACAACATATTTTCAACCTCTTCACATGTCCATCCCCATGCATCACATGTCATCCCTTCCCATAATTTCAATAGCCTATAATTATCATGTCCATTCCTTGAGCTTGCATAAACATGTCCTCATATTCTATAGATAGTATTTATCATTTTTCCTTTGTCCCTCTGCATTTCCCACTCGTCCATCCATAGTACCCTTTCCTTGCTAGACACAGGGGGCAATTCTTTCTCTATGCACACTTCAAAGACTCAAAAAAATCCCAAAAATCAAATATGATCCTGAAAAAAAAACTCAATAAAACCATAAAACATCTTGAACAAAACACTAAAAATCAAATACGAACCTTTAAAAAAAAAACTAAATTTTTTTAAAAGTCCTGAAAGTACCTGCAACATAAAAAAAAAATCAAAAACCCTGAAAAAATGAAAAATCACCAAAAAAGCCTTGCAATAAACCTTGTAAATAATCACTCCTTTTGTTAAACACTCTCACATGCAAACTCGAACTTAAACATTGTGCTTCAATGGAATCATGCTTTGACAAAACACACACACAAAACTTCTCGTACCAATAATCAATCTGATTTCAAACTTTGATCAAAACACCTTGAAAAATCACCCTATCAAAACATCAATCAAACACACTTTGAAATCCCAAACAACACTTCATAAAGGAAATAATAATGGATCAGAAAGGTTGTTGGCTCACGTTGTTTAGTGAGTTTTTTTATTTTTATTTTTTTATTTTTTGATCATGTTCTTATGCTACTTAATGATATAAAATGATTTATGAGAGTAGTCAGGATGGTTCATGATCATTTTTGTTTTTTTTTTTTTAATGCCTTTGATAGTATGGGGCACGACTCTATGTCTTTGGGTGGATAAGGTCATTCTCTATCTGCATTATGTTTGTTTATGCAAAAGCCTTGCATTTTTGCTCTGGCTTTCTTTGTCATGATTCGTTGCATTTTGTTTGCCATATAAAAGAAAAGCTCTTATGAATAAAGCACACCTATGAAAGCAAGCTTCATCACTCTTCTTAGTCTCATTTCCTTCTACTAATGTTTATTTAATTAATCTCTTTCTCTCATCGTCTTTTATTTTCAAAAAAAATTCCTCGAGTCAATTTTTTGAGGGGGCATCCTACCTCCTTTTATGTGATTGTGGCATTGATATTTTTCATTATTATTATTTTACATGATGCTCATAATCACATTTTATTAAAGAGGGACAAAATGTAGACGCTCAAAAATGGTACGTGCCTACTCTTTCATCACATTCGCATCCCAACTTGTCCCATTTTCTCATTTCACTAACTTTGATCTTTTAGCCAATTTCATCATCATTCAATCAAAATGCAGATCATCTCAAAAGAAATTCAAAACCATTCCAATGTCATTGTCTTACCATCATCGATCTTTTAGGCATTGTTACATCCTTCAGTGCCTTATAGCCATTCATTAATACATGTCATGTGTCCTTGGCATATCATCAATTCAATCCTCGACATTATTTAGTCCTTCAGTATCTAATCATGTCCTTATTCAATCAATTTAATAGCATTGACTATGTTTATTGATGTTATTGTGATCAATCCTTTCAATCAATCTTGTGGTATTTATAATGTTCATTAAATATCATATGTCATCAACCCTCCTCATGTGTCCTTGACATGCCATAATTTTATGTCATTTATCTAGTGTCATTTATTTCATTTGGTCATGGATTTAATCCATCCAATATAATCACACTTGACTTACATTTTCATCATGATCCTTTAATAGGGTTATCTTGCATTTATTTCATCACTTTGGCCAATTAATTTTTTGATTTCTCCTATAGGATTAGATAACCCATAAACTATCCCTATTTCTTAATAATTTAATTTTATCCCCTCTTATTAATTATTCCTATTTACTAACCTTTATCAATTAATTAATCTTTGTTAATTAATTGACTCTATTTTCATGAATTATGGGAATTCCTAATTTCCTAAATTCTAATTCTAATTTCCTATTTCCCATTTTCTATTTCATAATTTCTATTTTTCTAATTCTATAATTTTTTAATTTCCATTTTAGAGGGAATTATGATTTTTTAAAATTCAAAATTTCCCACTCTTACACATTCCTAATTTTTAGCTTACACCTCTTACTTCTTTCTATGCATTTTTCTTACACTTTCTTCTTCCATTTCTCTTACACATTTCTATGCACAATTCTTACAATTTGTCATATTTTGTCATATTGTGCCATAATTTTCCAATTTCACCTCTTTGTCGTAGAAAATTTCCAAATTTTACGCATGATTATGACATCTTTCTCTATTGCATTCTTTCTTTCCATTTCTTGCATTTGGCTTCAAAATCCTATAAATTGAGCCATTATGCACTTGTTATCACTAATCATCATCTAAATATTGTTGCTATCATATCATCTTGCTATCACATCATCATCTTACTTTCAATTCTAGGTGTTTCTTGGCAATTGGAACTACATCAACATCAACTCTATTGAGAAGAAAGGATAACATTGGAGCATCATGTAAAGGGGGTGTTTTTCATGTTTATTTATGCACCTTAATTTCATTTGTTTCAATGGTAGATTAGATTACTTTGCATTTATTTGAAAGTTTATAGTTGCTTTAATTATGCAAATTTACCTATTTTCTAGTCTTAGAGTTATATTTGGGACAATGGAGTTCTAATTGATGTAACTAAAATTTTATTATAGAGGTTGAGTTAATGAATGTGAAGATCTGAACTAATTTAAGTGTTTGTTTGTTTAATTGGTACATTTGGACCTTGGATAATTGGTTCACCCCCCACCCACCCCAATTGTTCTAAATATTCTAACAATTAGTATTAGAGCATTGGTGCTTGCAAGATAAAAGTTTGAAGGTCCTTAAAGCTAACGATCATGATCTACAAAAAGTAGGTGCCAAGGTTGAACAAAGAGAACTTCCCTACATGGAAAAGTTTGATGAGTCTACATCTACCAAGAATTGGTGATGGTGCAATACATTTTTTGGACAATGCATATGTGGAGATAACAACAGTCCCTCTAATAGACCAACAACTGAAAGAGAAACAAGAACACAATCAACCTATGTTAGAGATTGCATCAACCCTAACCTATGCTGAGTTTGATGAGATAAAAGATTGCAAGACTACTAAAGAAATATGGCAAACACTAAAGAACATCTATGGAGGAGAGAAAAATATTGTAAGAGAAAAATTAGAGAACTTGAGTGGTAAGTTTGATGAAATGAAAATAGTATAAGGTGATAATATAGTCCAAAATTGTTCAAGAATCAAAGAGGTTGTTAATTCTATAAGAGGAGGAGCTGGAAAGATTGATGATGAAATAGTGATCATCAAGGTATTAAGAACTCTACTTCCTATTTATGCTATTAGGGTTTCTGCAATACAAGTAAGATGTACTCTAGGTAATGACCTAACTCTAGAAGATTTGATTGGTAGACTTGCTACTTTTGAGATGTCAAATTTTGATAACTTCACTCCCACCACTTTTGAATCTGCTTCAAGTCACAGTTGGTTCTTAGTAAGAAAGGAAAATTAAAATATGTGAAAAGTGACAATGATACTTCTGATAATGAACTTAATGAGCTGGAAGCACTGATGGCTAGAAGACTTCCAAGAGGGCAAAGGGAAATACAAAAGTAAACTTCCTATAATATGTTTTACATGTAACAAATTTGATCATATTGCTACAAGATGGTTTGAAAGAAAAGACAAATATGAAAGAAAGGAATTCAAGTGTAAAGGAAGAAGAGATGACGAAGACAATAGGAGAAAAAAGGACTACAAAGATAAAGTTGAAAGGATAAATAGATCAATCATGGATTGTGCTAGAACACTGATAATGGAGAAAAATGTGTCATGAAAATATTGGAGAGAAGTTATAAGTAAAGCTATTTATACTTTGAATCAAGTGCAAGTCAAGAAAGGTACAAATGTTACACCTTTTGAATTATGGTATGGGTATGCACCTAATTAAACTATTTTAAAGTTTTTGGAAGTAAATTTTGTATACTTAAGGATAATAAAAATGGAAAACTTGATGCTAAAAGTGATGAAGACATACTTGTAGGTTATTCCACTAAGAGAAAATTGTGTAAGTGTTTAAACTCTAGCACTAAAAATTTCATGGCAAGTGCAAATATGAAAGTTGATGAATATGCAAAAAAAAATGAAGTTTAATGCAAGAAAAATCTTGAAGACTACAATACATTCATAAATATGAATGAAGGTTCTCCCAGCATCACACCTAAACAAGAGAACAAAGTTTCAAGTCAATAGCAAACTGGGAATGTTGAGTTGCAACAACCAATTGTCAAGCAGTAGACTATGTGTGTTGAGCAATAACAAAATGATGTTCAGTCATAGACAGAAGGAACCAACATCAGGAAGAAAATACCAAGCAAGAAGAACATGAACCAAAACCTAGACAACAGAGAGAAAATGAGCTCAAAATCATTTTTCAATATGAACCTATAGAAAAAGAGAGAAGAAATGAACCTATACTAGAAAAATATATAAGAAGATCATGCACCTAAGAAAATTATTAAAGATAAAGAATCTAGTGTCATGACAAGAAAGAGACTCAGAAGTGAGACATGATAACTTTGTGAGTTTGAGCCTAAATCGGTGAAAGATGCTTTGGAGAATGAAGATTGGATTCCAATAATGAATGAAGAAATTGAGAGGATAGAGAAGAAAAAAACATGGACATTGGTACCTAGACCTAAAGAAAAAAATGTTATTGGAACAAAGTGGATATTCAAGAATAAAATGAATGAAAAAGGTGAAGTGACAAGGAGCAAGGCTAGACTAGTATGCAAAGTATATGCACAAGAAGAAGGAATTAACTATGGGGAGACATTTGCCCCTATTGCAAGACTAGAAGGATTTAAAACACCACTTCCATATTCTTCTTACAAAGGATTTAAGGTATATCAGATGGATATCAAATCTAAATTTCTAAATGGGATACTTGAAGAACAAGTGTATATAGAGCAGACTGAAGGATTTTTTGACCCTAGCAAGAAGAATATGGTTTGTAAGCTACATAAGGCTTTATATGGTTTGAAGCAAGTCCCTAGAGCATGGTATGAGAGACTATACAATTATTTGGTGAAGATTGGATTTGCAAGAACTAATGATAATAGTAATCTATACTTGAAGACTAGTAATAAAAATGAGGCATTGTTATCTAAATCCTTTGTTGATGATATCAAATTTGGAGGCAAGGAAGCATTATGCATATCATTTGCTAATGAGATGAAGAAGGAATTTGAAATGTCTATTTTTTGTGAGATCAAATTTTTTGTTGGATTACAAGTATATCAAATGAAACAAGATTTTTTCATTACTCAATCCAAATACATCAAGGAGATACTGAAAAATTTTAGAATGGAAAATTCAAGACCAGTTATTACACATATTACCAAAAATAGTACAGATCAATGACTAGAATACTACAATATGTTGTTCACAACACACCTGATATAGCATTAGTAGTTGGGATAGTTGCAAGATTTTTCACAAGTCCTAAGGAGAATCATATGATGGAAGTGAAAAAGATTCTGAGATGTCTGAAAGGAATAAAAGACTATGGATTCTATTAAAAGAAGACTGATAAGTTTGAATTGAAGGTGTTCACTGATTCAAATTGGGCAGGACATGTTGATGACAAAAAGAGCATAAGTGGAGGTGCATTCTTTCTAGGAAAGAGACTAGTTTCATGGATAAGCAAGAAGCATAACTTCATTTCTCAATCAACAGTTGAAGTTGAATGTGTGGTAGCAATAGTGAATTGTTCAAATATCATATGGATCAAACAATTATTGAAAGGAATCAAGGAAGAGATCACTGATCTAGTTATTATCTACTGTGATAACATATCAAAGAATCTTGTAATGCACACAAAGACTAAGTAGATTGCTATCAAGTATCATTACTTGGGAGAGCTAGTTCAAGAAAAAGAAGTGAGATTGGAGTATGTAAACACTAAGGAGAAAATAGTTAGTATATTCACTAAATCTTTACCTAAAGATGTTCATGAATATCTAAGAGGTAAATTAGGGGTGATTCCCCTACAGAAGGCTAATTAAGATGCAATGGTGTTTTGCATCAAATGTGTTGATCTGAATATCTTACAAGTTTATACAAACAATCCTACTTTAGGAGTTGCATAGAGTAGTAATGAGGAAGAAGGACAAAATGTTGTATTAGTCATACACGGATGAAAAAGGATGAATTTAGAATTGACATGAAGATATCTACATGGAAGAGATGCATGAGATAGATAAATTATCTTTGGCATTTTTGTCAAAGGGGGAGAACAGGAAAGATAATTACCCATGTAGTAAGAGGAAGATATCTTAAGAAATAGGGAGAGATTACCATGAAGAGAGAAGTTACCATAAGACAGACAAAGAAAATGAAGTAATGGATAAGAGGGAGAGTTTTGTATAAGCAAGAAGGAGTTCATAGAACCAAAGTCATTGCATGGATGAGAATCAAAATGAAACTAAAGATAATACTAAAGATCTGAGACTATACATAGAGGGAGTTTTCTTGATGCAGTACAAGTTTTGGATCACATGGTAACTAGAGGTGTTGCCACCAATGCCAAAGAGGGAGATTGTTAGAAACTACAGTTCAAATAATTGTTATGTTGTCATTGATGTCAAACCTTATTGGTGAGATTGATTTGAGTCTCATATCTATATGATTGATGAAGAGGATTTGAGAAGTTGGCCATAAAAAAAGTACCTAGAGGAAACGTTGAGTAATGAAAAAGAAACTACAAATGGATACTTGATTAGTTAGACTTTGAAATGATAAAGTGATTGTTTAGTCACACTACAAGTGAAGAAGAAAATTGTAGTGAAGCCTTGAAGAAGTGATCAAAGATAGACCAAATGAACAGGCTTGATCAAGCAATAGAGAAGAAGATTAATGAACATGCTATACATACCAAGTTATGCTAACGTTGGCCGAGCCATAGTAAGTGCCGAGAAGAAATAGTGTTGACCGAGCATCAATATTAACCAAGTGACAATATATGTTTTGAACAAGAAAATTAGTAGTGATCGAGTAATCTAGGGATGATCAAGTGTTAGAACACAGTGTTGGCCGAGGGACAACATTTTAAAGATTTGTGAGAAATCATAATTTCCAGCCAATAGACTTGATTTCTTGGGATATGTAAAGCATGTTGAAAATAAGGATGGATGATTTGGAACATTTAAATCAAGAGAAACCATGTTTTTGTATTTCTATGCAAGGATTCATGAAGAAGTTTAGAGAAGTTTCTAGAACAGAAAGGAGGAGATGAAATGTTGTTAGGATTTAATGAGTCTGACCTAACCCTAAGATCTACAGTGATGTTTAAGTGAAGAAAAAAAATTAAAATTACCTATTTAAGGAGGTACAAGGGCTAACCTAATAATGTTAGAGTAGTTGTTGATGCTATTGATTGGAAAAATTAAGTAGAAGGCTAACAAGAGTTGAGAAGAGGTGAAGAGTGATTGCTTGAAGGGTTGTCAAACAAATAAGAGAATGAGATAACAATGAAGGCCAGTCAGTGGATCAACATTTGAGCTGAACTAAGATCTATAATTGCAAAGTGAGTTGTATTTTCCATATCAAAACTTCTTTTTACTTTCTAAACATTGTATTAGTTTGAAATCCTTTAATAAAAAGTTGACCTAATAGTAATATGTAAATTATTTAATCAAGGTATCCTTGGTTGAAGCCAATACCAATAGTAAAAAACCTCGAAGGAGTACCTATTGACACTTTGCACACACTTATTATAAATGGAAACATTCATAAATTTGAAGTTACATGTGCAACTCCTCTCTCCATATCTATTTAAGAAATAGCCTTCTCTCTCATTCTCCAACACTACAAAAATGGATGTCCTCTCTCTCTCTGGCTTTGCACCATTCATAATATCACAAGGGGGTTGCCTTTGTTTTTATCCTTTCAAATTCTTATGTCTCTTTGTTGGCTCTTTTAGTACATCTAAAATTTCCTGCATTTCTCATGGTAACATTTTAATTTCATATTAGATTAATTTAAGTTAAATTTTCATACTTATCCTTTTAATGAGGTTCTAAATTATTTTAATTTCATGTTAGATTAGTTTATGTTAAATTTTCTTTTAAATTTTAAATATCTTAACATGTGTCATGTAAACACATGGTTATAGATTTTTCTTCTCTCACAAATTTTGATTGAAGAGCTCTAACATTTTCAAATATACTCTATGAATTTTAGTTTTTTCTTTCTTGCAACTTATATTATATTTATTTCTCAAAGTCATTTCAATCTAGATATTAGATTTTGTTTGTAAGATTTAATAAAAAGAATTTGATTATTTTATTTTATTTAAAATCTACAAAAAGCTTCTATTTTTATTCAAAATATGAGTGCAAATTTTTCTCTACATTTTTCTCTTCAAAGACATGAAATTTAGATCATTTTTGTCTCCCTGCTGTGTGCGCAACGCCTGCCTATGAGTGTAGATTTTGTAGGTACTTTGGTTATGTTAGTAATTGGTGACAAGCTTTCTTTTTGTATTTATTCAATGATTATAAATTTATGTGTTCCATGCTTTTTTTTCTTTCTATTTATTTTCTATTTTCTATTTTCCTATTTTTTTGGGCTGACGATCAACACTTAGCCAAGTGTCTTTTAGTTTAAATCAGACCATCCATGTGGTTCTGAACCAAGACATTCTTTGTGCATGCTTGGTTTTACTCCAAGATCTCCCATATGACCTTTTTTAATTGAGAATGAGGCAAACATGCTTAACTAGTTGATTTTTTAAACATAAATGAACCTCTAATGATTGAGCATGTCAGACTATTGATTGAGCCTCAATGTTCACAACCTAAATATGAATGATAAAGGAGTGATTAAGCTAGTAAATGGTTGCATTCACATTGCATGTAGATGTGGTAATTATATGCCCCACCAAACTAAGAACAAATATCAACCAACCATTACAAATAATGATACCTAAGAAACTAAATAAAGAATGGCAACCAAAATTTATAAATAAAATAAAATAATAAATAGCATCAATGATTTAATGGAGAGGCAACCTACTTTTACAAAGATCAGCAACTACTTAAGAAATATTCATAGAGGATTGATTGGATTAGTCAATAAATTATTAATTAACCAATGCACCCCATTCAAAGGTGATAGTTTTCATAAAAAAATGTACAACTCCCTCTAGATAAGAGATATCTATGTGTGTATCTTGGGCTCAGAGTCTGGTCACACCAACTGCAATTACCCAATTTTTAATGAATATTTCCCTAATTCATCAATAGTTTTTTGTTTAAGAACTTTATCATCATTATTTTCTAACCAATATTTTTCATTTAGTAATGTTCTTCACTACCTATTTTTTGGTTAGAATGTCAGATGAATTTAATTTTTTTTTTTTTTTAAATTTCAATCTATCTCCAAGAACATTGCTTCCCTTCATTTCACCTCTTCCTTTTTTTTATTTTAAATATATTTATCATTTACCTCAATCACTTGTTATCTTATTTTTATATCAATATCATCCCTCTGAAATTTCTATTCAACAAAACTACTTATTCTAGGATCAAATGTGTTCAAAATATGGTCACTTGGTTAAATGACTCTTATCTCTTCATATTCCTTCACAAAAGGATGTAATTTAAGTAAATCTTCTTAATTGAAATCATGTAATTCTATAGCAAACAAGTTGGTTCAGCCTACATTTACTTCTCCTTTTCTTCTAGCAATGTTATTTCTTATCATTTCATCGAAGGCATTTGAAATAATTTTTAATCAAGAGACATTTCTTTATGATTAAGTTTCTTATAATATCCTATGTTAATTATTTTCTTCAATTCAAAAGTCTTAACTTTGAAAAAAAAAAAATTAATGACACTTAGCTCATAAATGTTATTCATCCTTTCGTTTTAGGTATGTGCAGGATCATGTTCAACCAAACTATGGCCTTAAGTGGCAGTGAAAAACCAGCAAATCAAGGTTATGTCAACTTGACACATAATTTTAAAGTGGTTGTGAACTTTATATCAAAAATTTGTAAGAAAATAATTTTTAGGAAATTAAATGTAGTTTCTAAACTACTAGACCTTATCTAGAGAAAAAAAAATTAATTGGTCAAAATTTTGGATTTTAATGCAGTACTACAAAAATTTCATGCCAAAAATAAAAAGTAGATGCATGTCTGACCACCTTAATCAAAATCAAATGATAATATTTTTTTTAATATAATTATAGATATAAAAAGTAGACTCGTGCCCAGATGTGACGCATATTTTCGGATATTTTTATTCCAAATAAATAATTAAATATGAATTTTCTACTAAAACATTTTTAGAAAAAAAAAAAACAAAAAAACTCTTGTGTCTGACCACCTTAACTAATAGAAAAATTTACCATATTTTATTTTTATTTTATTTTTCTTACACTAGGCGAAGCATAGAATGTGACGCAACTTTTGGATTTAAAAAATGTTATACCATTTGAAAGTTACAACTATTTTTCAATCAGTATGTCAATCAACACTTTACAATCATCTTCATTGAAAATTAACTAATAAATACTAATTGAACTCAGAATTTGATAGCAATTATATCGATGGAATCTCAAGAGTGTTAAAAAAACTCTTTTCGTTTCATTGAATTTCAATAAAAATAACATTGTTAGATGGCTACCCGAAGTCTGAGTGTCAGTGAAACCCTTCTCAAACACATTTTTTGGGTTGACCAAATAGGCTTGGTAAATACTAAACCTAGTCAGATACCTGAAATCAAATCAAGTATCCAATCAGGTTTGTGATTTTTCAACTAAAATTTTTAAGGGAAATTTGAGAGGAAAATTTATTTGGGAGAAGTGTGGACATTGATATTATTATTATTATTAACTATTATTATTATATATGATTATAATTAGTATTATATTAAATTAATATGTATGATTATTATAATTAAATATGATATAGTTATAAATATTATTATTATTATTATAACTAAATATAATATAGTAATATATATGATAAATATTATTATTATTAAATCTATAATCTAGTAAAATATATGATTATTATAGTTATATAACCTAATAATATATTATTATCATATTAAAATATACAATATTATATTATTATTAAATATAATATTGTCATAAAATGCATCGAAAGGGGGCATAGGTTAACCTATGACCCCTTCTTATGCATTCCTAATGGGTCACTAGGGGTCCTAGGGCTACTAGGAACATACATTGTCATGAAATGCATCGAGAGGGGTCATAGGTTAGACTATGACCCCTCTTGACACATTGAAACCAACCAAATGTGTCCTTAGGAGTCTTAGGACCCCTAGGGACATAGGTTGTGATGAAATGCATGGAGAGGGGTCATAGGTCATCCTATGGGCCCTTTTGATCCATATAAACAATTATAATATGTCCCTAGGGGTCCTAGGACCCCTAAAGACATATGTTGACATGGAATGTGTTGAAAGGGGTCATAGGTCATCCTATGACCCCTTTTGACCTATATAAACAATTATAATCTGTCCCTAGGGGTTCGATGACCCCTAGAGACATATTTTTTAATCAAATGTGTCGAAAAGGGTCATAGGTCATCCTATGCCCCCTTTTCACCCATATAAACGATTATAATATGTTTCTAGGGGTCTTAGGACCCCTAGCGACATATGCCATCATGGAATGTGTCGAAAGGGGTCATAGGTCATCTTATGGCCCCTTTTGACCCATATAAATGATTATAATATGTCGCTCGGGGTCCTAGGACCCCTAGAGACATATATTGTAATAAAATGTGTTGAAAGGGGTCATAGGTCATCCTATGACCCCTTTCAACACATATAAATGATTATAATATGTCCCTAAGGGTCCTAGGACCCTTAGAGACATATGTCATCATTGAATTCGTCGAAAGGGGTCATAGGTCATCCTATGGCCCATTTTGATACACATAAACAATTATAATATGTCTCAAGGGGGCCTAGGACCCCTAGAGACATATGTCATCATGGAATGTGTCAAAGGGGGTCATAGGTCATCTTATGGCCCCTTTTGACCCATATAAACGATTATGATATGTCTCTAGGGGTTCTAGGACCCGTAGAGACACATGTCATCATTGAATGCATTGAAAGGTATCATAGGTCATCCTATGACCCCTTTCGACCCATATAAATGACTATAATATTTCCCTAGGGGTCCTAGGACCCCTAGCAACATATGTTGTAATAAAATTTGTTGAAAGGGGTCATAGGTGATCCTATGGCCCCTTTTGACCCATATAAATGATTATAATATGTCCCTAGGGGTCCTAAGACCCCTAGAGACATATGTCGTCATGGAACGTGTCGAAAGGGGTCATAGGTCATCCTAGGGCCCTTTTCACCCATATAAATGATTCTAATATGTCTCTAGGGGTCCTAGGACCCCTAACGACATATGTCATCATGGAATGTGTCAAAAGGGGTCATAGGTCATCCTATGGCCCCTTTTGACCCATATAAACAATTATAATATATCCCTAAGGGTCACAAGACCCCTAGCGACATATGTCATCATGGAATGAGTTGAAAGGGGTCATAAGTCATCCTATGGCCCCTCTCGACTCATATAAATTATTATAATATGTCCCTAAGGGTCCTAGGACCCCTAGAGACATATATCATCACGAAATGTGTTGAAAAGGATCATAAGTCATCTTATGGCCCCTTTTGACCTGTATAAATGATTATAATATGTCCCTAGGGGTCCTAAGACCCCTAGAGACATATGTTGTAATAAAATATGTTGAAAGGGGTCATAGGTCATACTATGACGCCTTTCAACCTATATAAATAATTATAATATGTACATATGTTGTAATAAAATATGTCTAAAGGGGTAATAGGTCATCCTATGGCCCATTTTGACTTATATAAACAATTATAATATTTCTCTAAGGTTTTTAGGACCTCTAGAGACATATGTTGTAATGAAATTGGTTGAAAGGGGTCATAGGTCATCCTATGACCCCTTTCGACCCATGTAAATAATTACAATATGTCCCTAAGGGTCCTAGGACCCCTAGACACATATGTTATAATGAAATGTTTCGAAAGGGATCATAGATCATCCTATGACCCCTTTCAACCCATATAAATAATTATAATATGTCCCTAGGGGTCCTAGGACCCCTAGAGACATATGTTGTAATAAAATATGTCGAAAGGGATCATAGTTCATCCTATGGCCCCTTTTGAACTATATAAATGATTCTAATATGTCCCTAGGGGTCCCAAGAACCTTGGAGACATGTTGTAATAAAATGTGTTGAAAGGGGTCATAGTTTATCCTATGGCCCCTTTCAACTCATATAAATGATTATAATATGTCCCTAGGGGTCCTAGGACCCCTAGAGACATATGTCATCATGGAATGTGTTGAAAGGCATCATAGGTCATCTTATGACCTCTTTCGACCCATATAAATAATTCTAATATGTTGCTAGGGGTCCTAGGACCCCTAGCAACATATGTTGTAATAAAATGTGTCGAAAGGGGTCATAGGTCATCCTATGGCCCCTTTCAACCCATATAAATGATTATAATATGTCCCTAGGGGTCCTACGACCCTTAGAGACATATGTCATCATGAAATGTGTCGAAACGAGCCATAGGTCATCCTATGGCCCCTTTTGACCCATATAAATGATTATAATATATCCCTAGGGGCCCGACATGTCATCATGAAATGTGTCAAAAGGGGTCAAAGGCATATAAATAATTATAATATGTTCCTAGGGGTCCTAGGACTACTAGAGACATATGTCATAATAAAATGTGTCGAAAGGGTCATAGGTCATCCTATGGCCCCTTTCGACCCATATAAATGACTATAATATGTCCTTATGGGTCCTAAGACCCCTAGAGACATATGTCATCATGAAATGTGTCGAAAGGGGTCATAGGTCATCCTATGGACCCTTTTGACCCATATAAACGATTATAATATGTCCCTAGGGGTCTTAGGACCCCTAGAGACATGTCATCATGGAATGTGTCGAAAGGACATATGACCCCTTTTGACCTATATAAATGATTATAATATGTTCTTAAGGGTCCTAAGACCCCTAGAGACATGCTGTAATAAAATATGAAAGAAAGGGGTCATAGGTCATCATATGGCCTCTTTCAACCCATATAAACAATTATAATGTGTCCCTAGGAGTCCTAAGACCCCTAGCGACATATATCATCGTGGAATGTGTCAAAAGGGTTCATAGGTCATCCTATGGCCCCTTTTGATCCATATAAATGATTATAATATGTCCCTAGTTGTCTTAGGATCCCTAGAGACATATGTTGTAATGGAATGTGTCGAAAGGGGTCATAGTTCATCCTATGAACCCTTTTGACCCATATAAACAATTATAAAGTGTCCCTAGGGGTACTAGGACTCCTAGAGACATATGTTGTAATGAAATGAGATGAAAGGAACTATGACCCCTTTCGACCCATATAAACAATTATAATATGTCCCTAAGGGTCTTAGGACCCCTAGAGACATATGTTGTAATGAAATGTGTCGAAAGGGGTCATAGGTCATCCTATGGCCCCTTTTGACTCATATAAACAATTTTAATATGTCCCTAGAGGTCCTAGGACTCCTAGAGACATATTGTCATGGAATGTGTTGAAAGGGGTCATAGGTCATCCTATGGCCCCTTTCAACCCATATAAATGATTCTAATATATCCCTAGGGGTCTTAGGGCCCCTAGGGACATATGTTGTAATGAAATGTGTCTAAAAGTGTCATAGGTTATCCTATGACCCTTTACAACTCATATAAATAATTATAATATGTCCCCAGGGATCCTAGCACCCCTAGAAACATATATTGTCATGAAATGTGTCGAAATGGGTCATAAGTCATCCTATGGCCCCTTTCGACCCATATAAACAATTCTAATATGTCCCTAGAGGTCCTAGGACCCCTAGAGACATATTGTCATAGAATGTGTCGAAAGGGGTCATAGGTCATCCTATGGCCCCTTTCGACCCATATAAACAATTATAATATGTCCCTAGGGGTCTTAGGGCCCCTAGGGACATATGTTGTGATGAAATGTGTCTAAAAGTGTCATAGGTTATCCTATGACCCTTTACAACTCATATAAATAATTATAATATGTCCCCAGGGATCCTAGCACCCCTAGAAACATATATTGTCATGAAATGTGTTGAAAGGGGTCATAGTTTATCCTATGATCCTTTTCGACCCATATAAACAATTATAATATGTCCCTAGGGGTTTTAGGATCCCTAGAGACATAAGTTGTAATAAAATATGTCGACAAGGGTCATAGGTCATCCTATGGCCCCTTTCAACCCATATAAATGATTATAATATGTCCCTAGGGGTCCTAGGACCCCTAGAGACATATGTCATCATGGAATGTGTCAAAAGGGACCATAGGTCATCTTATGGCCCCTTTTGACCCATATAAATTATTATAATATGTCCCTAGGGGTCCTAGGACACTAAGAGACATATGTCGTCATGGAATGTGTTGAAAAGGGACCCATATAAATAATTATAATATGTCCTTAGGGTTCCTAAGACCCCTAGAGACATATGTTGTTATTAAATGTGTTGAAAGGAGTCATAAATCATCCTATGGCCCCTTTCAACCCATATAAACAATTATAATATGTCCCTAGGGGTCCTAGGACCCCTAGAGGCATATGTTGTCATGGAATGTGTCAAAAGGGGTCATAGGTCATCCTATGGCCCCTTTCAACCCATATAAATGACTATAATATGTCCCTAGGGGTCCTAGGACCCCTAAAGACATATGTCGTCATGGAATGTGTCAAAATGGGTCATAGGTCATTCTATGACCCCTTTCGACCCATATAAACAATTATAATATGTCTTTAAGGGTCCTAGGACCCCTAGAGACATAAGTTGTCATGGAATGTGTCAAAAGGGGGCATAGGTCATCCTATGGCCCCTTTCAACCCATATAAAAATGATTCTAATATGTCCCTAGGTCATAGGTCATAATAATAATAACAACAATATTAAATGTTGTTATAGTAACAAATAAAATAATATAGTAAAAATAAAAATAATATAATATAATAATCATATATATATATATATATATAATATTTATAGATTATAATAATAATGATAACATATAAATTACATTATTATATTTAATAATAATAGTAAAAATAATATAATATAATAATACATAATAATCTAATACATAACTCATAACACATTATACATAATATATAATTTAATAATAATATAATATAGTATACTCATAACTCATTATAGATAACTCATTATACATTATAATCTTAATCTTAATTCTTATTTTCCTCCAAAATTTTGGCCTCCATATCGGATATCCAATTTTATCAAGTATCCGATCTCAAATCAGATACCCGATTTTATTTGCATGATTTTTCCAAAATATTCTCTATGACTGCAAACCTGACAACATCACTTTTGTGGGCCATTTTCATGTGTTTTGGGAAAAGTCACGTTTTGGGGCCCAAACAATTGAAATAGGTTTGATAATATATCATTAAGTGTTCGATATTGTCATCTGAATGGGGAGCAATAGTCGTCAAAAGGCTAAATACAAAAGGAAGATATCCAATGAAGACATTGTGGCATATAGGGAAATGGACAAAATAAACCACCAAAGGAAAAGACAAGGTATGTTAAATGTGAGCCAAGTTGACGATGAATTAGTCGAAGGTGAAATCATAGAGTTAGATAATGAATATGTGCAGTTGGAGAATGAAAATGTACCAATTGAACACGATAATGCCAGGATCAAAAATTTAGAGAATAAAAATTTGGAGGATGAAATGCTACCAAGTCATAATGTAAATTGCATGATTGACCATATCGAACATGACAATGCATAGGAACCTTACATATCTCCTAATTATAATTGACATGAAGGTTTTAGAACACCAAAATGGATAATTGAAATTGATGAAATGATTATTACCAATTTGGAAGGGAAAAAATCAAAAAAGAACCATTCAGTTATGGGCTTCAAGACTATATAAGATTTTTTTGGCAAGAAGACAGTGGTGGAGCAATGTCAGCTTTTATGCACTTATTAAAGATGTAAAAGATGAGACCTATGCTTTCCAAATTGAAGATTCATGTCAATCAAAAAGTGGAAAGAAATGCCATTATTGTGAAGAATCTTTTTAGTGCTCTCAATAGTATTGGGAAAAATATCAGGGACAAGGATAAGAGAGTTGCTCAAAGGGTTATTACAACCTCCTTGGTAAGTAATCATTTGAGAAAGGGTAGATATATGAGATGAAATTGTATTGACTTGAACCTAAATCATACTACTTTGAGAAGAGCACTTAGTAGATGAGAGAGAATTGATGATCCTCTTCAAAATGAAAAATGGGCTTTTGGTGGGAGACTTCTACATTTTGATAAGAAGCTATCAGATGATGTGAAGGAAGAAATTACACAATTTTAGCACTCTAGCTCACGAGTATCACCCAATGCTAAAGACGTGTTAAAGTTGAGAATTGGCATTAGAGACTGCATGCCACATCCTAAACACTATTTGGAGGTAAGTCAAACTATGTTGTTCAAACAATTTTGAGAGAGTTATCCAAATCTTCATATATCACAAAGGGCTTTTGAATCTTTGAAGCTATTTTATTGTGTGCCACATAAAATTCGAAAAACATGTTGCAAATTTCATGTAAAGTTTTCTATGCACCATGAACTATTACACTCCATCCATTCTACTTTTCATAGTAAAGAAATGTTGGAGAATTGTGGTGCTAGTGGGCTTCCAAAATCATCAAGAAACTTGCTAGATCAATTTTTATGTTGTAGAGTTGATGGTTGTTTCTTTTATAGAAATGTTTGCTTAAATGAGAAGTGTTTAGAATGTGGTGGCTTATCCAAGTTTGACACATGTTTCTATGAGGGGTGGGAACAAGATCTTGGAAAGACAATAGTAAGAAAAAAGGTATATGAAATGGTGAAATACACATTGAAGAGTGCGAGTGAGGACTCTAGATGTGAATTAGTTGCAAAAGAAATCGGTGTGGCTAGTTTTATTTTAGATTTCAAGGCAAATCTTTTGTACAAGTGTGCAAGACATAGTCACAGGTCTCAGTGGTTGGATCAACAATTTAGAATGTGTAAGGAGACTTTTCCCATTGGCACTATTATATCAGTTGTTGACTTTGCTGAGAACTACACATTGAAACCTCAAAATGAGACACAATCTCAGTATAACAACTCCATTCAGATTGCTATTTTCATCCACATAACATATAGGCATGCCCCTAATAGTGCGAAAGATAATCGAAAGATTATTAGAGAGTATCATTTTTATATGAGTGATGATAGATCTCACTCTCATGAGTTTATGCAACATTGTTTCAAGAATTATTTTGATTTCTTACAAGAGCATACGATTGCTATGGATAGACATATCATTTGGTCAAATAATTGTACAAGTCAATTCAAGAATGCTCGCATGTTTTATTAGTTGTGTAGGATGCATGTAGAGAGGGGGGTACCTCATATTTGGAGTTTTTTTGAGTCCGGCCATGGGAAAGGGGAACATGATGGAATAGGGGCATGTGTAAAGAGAGCTCTAGTTAAGGATCAATTGAAAATTTCAGCGGCAGAGCTTCTTAATGCTCAGAGCATTGTTGATTAGTGTAGTTTAGCATTATCACAAGGGGGGACTCTTGATTCAGTGGTACACACATTCTTTTGGTTGGTTGAGGAAGGGTCCATAGGTGATAGATCAAATTGTGCTATAGTGAGAGACTCATAAAAAATGCATTCATTCTGGTGCTGTGATTCTAATACATGGACCATTTGGACATGATAGCTAGCTTGCTTTTGTCCTAGTTTTTCTCAGTGTGATTGAGATCACTATGAGTCGAGTGAGTGGTTGGACACATGGGCTTCACATTATCTTACTCCATTGTCTATCATACCCTCTATCAGAAATGATGACATGGAAAGTTCACTTGAGCATAGCCATCTATCAGATCTTCTTTGGCCAAGACATGTGTTTGCATTAGTTGTACCATGGGGGAATGATGAGAAATTTGATTATTGGTTAGCAAATTGTGTAAGAGGTAAAAAAAAGCTTGCACAATCGATCACAGATGATAATGGATTCACATATCATACTGGTTAAGTGGTTGTCACTGGAACATGGCTGCGGACATACATGCTTAGAAGGAATGGAATTCCTGCATTCGAAGACTATCAGAAGCACAAAATAATTCTCATATATTCGCATCTTATTATAGTAACAAATGTAAAGTTTTTGAAGCATCAAGGAAGACCAAAAGTAAAAGAACTTTTTACTATTACTAATGTTGTTCATGAAGCCCAATTGGAGACCCTAAAATAGAGAGAGGACCCTATTGAACACTCGACTAGGTATATTTACTTCTTATGTCATTTTCTTCATAATGATTCAGTGAACTAATGATTGTCTTGCTTAATAAAATAAGTTACTAATTTTTTTATGATATTGGAATGTAGGTACATCATGAAGAGTAGCCATGCATGAAGATAAAAAGCTAAATAAGGGGCAAAATGAAGAAAAATCTATTCTATTTTTGACACTACAATTTTTTACAATACTTTTATTGATACTACAAATTTTGACACTACTATGTATGACACAACGATTTTTGGTAGTTGTGTATTGATGTAGTAATAATGAAACACTTGATATATTGTAAAAGATGAAACACTCTTATTTACAGCTCCTCATGCCAAATTAACAAAGAATGTGCATCCTTTCATCGTCATGGGATGCCCATGATTATCAATGAAGAAAAGGGAGTAAAATTGATTGGTTGGCCCAACAACGTTCATGCAAAATACATTTGTCAATCATTCACATACCAAACACATCTCAAAAAAAAGAGTTTCCTTGCAATATTGCATACACAATCACATACCATTTCATGCACATCCTTACATGGAACTCCAAGGGAGTTGTAACAACACCATTGATGCATTTACAAGATATGGTAGGTACTGCTACATTCCAAGATTGGGAATAACACACATTAATCAATGCCTTTCATGAAATTATATGCACGCATTAAGTTCTACATTGACCCAATGTCCTTTTTGCCACATTAATCGTTAAATGTGCTTTGTTAATGTTCTTATTAAAATTATTGTCATTGTGATGTATGTGAAAGGTGTATGATGTTGAGATTTTTGTATGCCTTCTAACTAGAAACTTAATCAAGCAATGCAACACATATTTCCAAATACACATCCATAAAAGTTCATAAAAATAACATTCTACGACATTAAAGGATGATAGTCCATTTGCACACACTCTTTAGCATCTCCAAATGAGCTATTCATTAATATGATGATTTAACATCACCAAAACATGTTGAGCTCTTAAGCCGACCCCTCAAAACAAGAGTAAAGTCGACAAGAATCCCTTTGCATGTAGTCTCAAACCTCCCCAAATGAACTAGTCATTACCAAGGTGGTTCAACATCACCCTTTAGTGTTGAACCCTTAGGCTCGCCCTTCCAACTGAGAGGAAAACTGGTTCTTAGTCCAATAACATTAATGAAATACAAGGTTGTTGATCATTCACATACCTAATGCATCTAATAAAAAGAGTTTTCAAGAATGCATGACATGTTTCCAAATGCATATCCATAAAAATACACAAAAATGAAATTCTACAATATTAAAGGATGCCAGTCCCTTTGCACACACTCTTTAGCATCTCTAGAAGAGCTAGTGATTTCCGTGTGGATTCAATATCACCCAAACATGTTGAGCCCTTAGGCCCACCCATTTGAATTAGTAGGAAAATTGATTGGTTATCCAAAAATGCCCATGCTAAGAAAGCGTGTTAATTGATCACATAACAACCACATCTCATCAAAAAAAAATCAACACATACATGAGGTATGCACAATCACTAACCATTCCATGCAGTTTTTTATCACATCAATACATGGAACACAAAGCAAGTATACATGAGATTTTTAATGACACCATTGGTGAACATACTTATTCATAAATATTGTAGTGCCACCCAAACCTCACTTCTTGTGAAGGTAATGTAGCCATGGACTCTAGCTTGGATGTAGAAAGTGATAATCATAACTGTTATACCAATGTACTAGTGTTAATGTATAGCCATAATGAAATAACACCTAGCTACATTAATGGATTCCCTTGAATTTGTAGGGATGAGCTAGCATACCCAAAAAGATATATAATAACTAAGATGGTGGTTAAATATGGAGTTAATTGAATGACCCACTAATTTCCTTATCCATAATTATCATTGATGGTTTCGGCAACAATTGACATATTATTTATTTTGGCCTATCATTTACCAAGTGGTAATAATTGAAGCCCTTACTTCCTATGTTGTGGAATCTAATGTATGATGGTTGCAGTGGTCTCAAGTTGGGATATGAGTTCATTTAAGCATTGGTTCCTCATGTGTTGATTCGTTGATATGTTTTGTTTCCTAGTCTTCATTTTTCTATTTGGGGGTCTTGACTTTATGTGATTTATCATCTTGTGTATGCATTTGGTACCCTAGTGACACCCTTGTTTCGGCTGTGGAGACCATCCATCATCCATAGCCACTCCATACCAAGGAGTCTCCAAGGTGCTCTGAGTGCGTTTTGAGGTTGATCTTCTAAAGGTTGTAACTCAAAGCTCGTGAGGGGTATCGATGAACTATTGAATGCTATAGGACAGTGATGTCGAGGCCTAAAATAACCTATCTCATTTTTGATAGATCACCTTCTGTTTGGATTCGACACATTGATCTCACTCGATGCCAAAACTCATAATGTGCCACAATTCATAGGTGCACCACAACGTAACTTTGAAACCGCTGATCTTGGCATTGAATCGTCAGTGCCATTAGTTCTAGATGGGTGAGTGAAACTTGGTGACACCATTGTTCTGGCCGCAAAGACCCTCCATTGTCCACGGCCACCCCGTATCGAGGAGTCTCCAAGGCGCTCTAAGTGTGTTTCAAGGTTGATCTTCTGAGGACCGTAACTCAAAGCTCGTGAGGGCTATCAATGAACCATCAAATGCTATAGGACAGTGATGTTGAGGCCTAAAATAACCTATCTCATTTTTGAGAGATCACCTTTCATTTAGATTCGGTACATCGATCTTGCTCGATGTCAAAATTCACAGTGTGCCTCAGTTCATAGGTGCACCACATTGTAACTTTGAAACCGTTGATCTTGGCATTGAATCATTAGTGCCATTAGCTCTAGATGGGCAGGTGAATGCTAGTAACACCCTTGTTCTCATTGCAGAGACCCTCCATCGTCCACAGCCACCTCGTACTTAGGAGTCTCCAAGGTGCTCTAAGTGCATTTCGAGGTCAATCTTCTGAGGGTTGTAACTCAGAGATCGTGAGGGCTATCGATGAACTGTTAAATGCTACAGGATGATGATGTCGAGGCCTAAAATAACCTATCTCATTTTTGAGAGATCACATCCCATTTGGATTCGGCACAATGATCTCGCTAGATGCCAAAACTCGCAGGATGCCTCAGTTCATAGGTGCACTACAACGTAACTTTAAAACCACTGATCTTGGCATCAAATTGTTAGCGCCATTAGCTCTAGATGGGTAGGTGAACCCTAGTGATACCCTTTTTCTAGCCATAGAAACCATCCATCATCCATGGTCACCCCGCACTGAGGAGTCTCCAAGGTGCTCTAAGTGCATTTTGAGGTCGATCTTTTGAGGGTCGTAACTTGAAGCTCATGAGGGCTATCAATGAACCATCAAATGTTGCAAGACAATGATGTTGAGGCCTAAAATAACCTATCTCATTTTTAAGAGATCACATTACATTTGGACTCAACATAGCAATCTCGCTCGATGCCAAAACTCGCAGTGTGCCTCAATTCATAGGTGCACCACAGTGTAACTTTGAAAATGCTAATCTTGGCATTGAATCATTAGCACCATTAGCTCCAGATGGGCAGGTGAACCCTAGTAACACCCTTGTTCCATCCATGGAGACCCTCCATCATCTGTGGCCACCCCGTACCGAGGAGTCTCCAAGGTGCTCTAAGTGCATGTTGAGGTCGATCTTTCGAGGGTCATAACTCGGAGCTCCTGAGGGCTATTGATGAACCATCAAATGCTACAAGATGATGATGCCAAGGCCTAAAATAAACTATCTCATTTTTTAGAGATCGCATTTCTTTTGGATTCAGTATAGTGATCTTACTTGATGCCAAAACTCGCAGTGTGCCTCAGTTCATAGGTGCACCACAGCGTAACTTTGAAACTGTTGATCCTAGTATCAAATCGTTAGCACCATTAGCTCCAAATGGGTGGGTGAACCCCTGTGACACCCTTGTTCCAGCCATGGAGACCATCCATCATCTGTGGCCACCCCGTATTGAGGAGACTCCAAGGTGCTCTAAGTGCATTTTGAGGTTGATCTTCTGAGGGTCGTAACTCGAAGCTCATGAGGGCTATCGATGAACCATTGAATGCTATAGGAAAATGAGCCATAACTTTTTCTTGCAAAGTGAAAATGAGTGCAAAGAGTCAGTTAGGGGTTTGAGCATGACCATACAAGGTTGGAAACACCTATATAAGGTGTGAAATGATAAAATGCATTAACGAAGCCAATTTTGTTAAGTGGATCAGTATGGGTAATCTGATCAATGTGAGAAATGTATAGATTTTATTCATATGGATATGGTATTAGGGAACCAAGTTAAAAAGGTTTGATCCAATCAAGTCTCTTAAGTTGGGATATTTTGAAGTTATGTGGAAATTGAAAAGTTGTAGTATGAGGATAGTAACAAATTAAAGTGCTAGTTATCAAAGATTATGAGTCTAGGAATGAGTTCATGGTTGGGAATAGAATCCATGGTTGAGGAGTGGAGTCCTTAAGTGTGTTGAGATTAGATTTGAAGCCAAGAGTTAGTTTCAAGGTTGAAGGTGGAGTTTAAAATCAGATTTGGGGTTATGTGAACCTTGTGTAGGAGGTTAACAAGTGTGTTTATGTCATGATAACACTTCAAATTAAACATTACATCCAAATTTGATAATAAAGGTTGTTAAAATGTTATTCACAAATTATTGCATTTGAATTGAATAACAAACATGATCAAAATTAATGATATTCCATAAACATGAACAATACACATGATCCACGATAAATTGAACAATACTAGATTCTAAATTAATATGTATATCATTGTGCACATAAATGACAAAAATATATATCAAAATAAATGTATCCTTAGACAAATTACACAAATATATATATCAAAGATCATGTATCCATAGATAAAGTACACAAATATATATATCAAAATACATAGATCCAGATACAAAATGTGGCTGATCATGCCATTGGAATGTGTATAATATCAATATTTCTATAAAAAAATGTGCCATATGCCATCTCAAAATGTCTCATGACGCATCCTAAAACAAATATACTATCCTAGGGTGTTGGTGGATGATCAAAATGCAACCTCTTCGCTGCACTAGGTGGATTGGATGCCTTCTACATAAACAAAAAAAGAAAACCCAAAGTTAGACTACTAGATTTATATGATTCTTTGTAACTAACATTGAATTACTCAAATGCATAATGATCTTTTTTTAATGAATATTTATACTATTAAACTTTCATAATAAATACCTCTCTTGTCGACCTCCTACGTCGGTCAGGAGTCCTCTCGTATGCCCTCGACAATGCTTGTACCTCATTGATTGTGGCCTATGTATGTTCAAATATGTTTTTCAAATGAATCTACAGCTTAAAATATAAAATTATAATTCATAGCATGCTAAATTCATAAAATATTTAATCATGAATTCAAACTAAAACTTACTAGTGTAGGCTCCTCCTCAAGATATATTGGTTGCATCATCAAATCTACAAAACTCTCCCCTTGAACCTCGTGTGCACTAGGAGTCTCCTATGAGATACAAAATAGTTTTTAATATCACAGAAATTTGTTTTGAATTTATTTATGAAGATAAGGAAAATAAAAAACAAATGATACTTATACATACAATGGGGCTCTCGATGCGAATGGAAATGCTTGAGCATCTATGGTGCAAAATCTGTATGGGCTCATTGCCAGTAGCTAGACCCTATATACAATAAAGAATGTAATTAAATTTCATTACCACAAACATTTTACAAGAATGCATCAATATTCAATCAAATAGAAAGCACCCAATTACCTTTCCTTTGTCAATGGGTGTTGGCTCATCCCCTGCACTTTGTCCCCCAGGGACAGGTGGTACCTGCAAGATAAAAGAAAGATTAGCAACCATATATGCTACAATATCAAATATAAAAAATAATGAGAACACAACATAATGTATCGTAGATGTCTCAAGGCCAAATGAAATGGCCAAGAGCATGGCATCATCAACCTGTCTTAACTCCTCCTTGGTCATCAACTAAACATGAATGAAGAGCACATACATGTATAAGTCAGTATGGCTTAAATTAAAATTACTCTATTATAAACATTAACTTTAAATCGCATGTCATAACAAAAAAATGTATACACGTAGCGACACAGAAGGAGTCCATGCCTTTGCATTCCCCTCCTCTCTTGCATCAAGGTCTATAGCCTCTGTACATGTGTCTGGTGTATCCTCGTCTAATGCAAAATGATACTCAGGAAGATCACCTATGTGACCCAGGAAAATATTCTTGCATGCAAGTGTGAGGCACACAAACGTGTGATGAGCTAGCCGATGATGAACTAGCACCAGCATCATCAACGCAGGGAGGCAGGACTAACCTAGTTTGAGATATTAATAGGCTACTCAGTCTATAAATGGCTCTAATGGTCTGAGAGCTAGCCTCTACGATAATATTAGGATGTTGCACTCGAGGAGGGAGGGAGACATCAGTGGGGGGGACAAAAGTGTCAACGTTCTTCTGCTAGGAAGAGGGTCTATTATGAGGAGCTCCTAGTCCTACACCCATGTTGGGCTTCATGCTCCAATATTTCACTTTGAGTTTCAACACAAATTATGCATACAATTTTCCTAAGGAAATAAAATGGCACCTCTAAATTGCTATGTGGAGGGATATCAAAAACCATCCACCAATGATCCCAAAATTTTCCACGTATGGCATCATTTATGCACCATTTAATTGATAGTTTGAGTTTTTTGCGGTCGACTGGTATACCAATTTTTGGGTTTGCAAAAAGGCCAGCCAAATCATCTTTGGTTATATTGACGACCGCAACCTCATCATAGTCCAAGCCATCATCAAACATCTCATGCATTTCATCACACCAACGAAGAGCGACATTTTGTTCACTGGTAAGGGTTTCAATGTTATCTACTATAGTGTTCAACGTCGATAACATAGGAGCCAATGCGGGTACAATATTATATGTTGTTTGCAAAGCCCTCAATTGGGTGAGATTTTTAATTATCAAATCCTCAATTCGAGGAAGGTTCTTAGGGGGTAAAGGATCATTTGGTGGACGATTTTGTGGGGGCATTGGATCATTTGGTGGGCGGTTATGAGGAACAATATTCCTTGCCTCATGGTCATCATTTTGATTAGCCATTCCTATTAATTTGCAAAACATAATTTATATTAGAAAAAACCTAAATTTTAACAATTTCTATCAAAAAACCCTAAATTCTAACAAATTCAACTAATAACAATTTTACAATAAAATTTATTAAATTTATATTAAAATTGATAAAAACAAAAAAAAACCTTATATCGTGTATCTGATTGAAAACCCGATATCTGTGCCACAAAATCAAAAATATGACTGTGAAAATAACCCACGGGTTGTGCTTTTTTTGTAATAACACTGACAGATATCAAGTATCCGATATCAAATCAGATAACTGATAAGGGTTAGGCCTTACTTTCCAGGTTTGATATTTGGATGGGTGAAAAAAAAGTCATAGTAGATTTTGCAATGCTTTTAGACATTTTCAAACTCTATTTTTTTCACATCGCCACTCTTTGGCACACCATAATCTTGCATATACCCCAACATTATTAATTTTTTAAGCTCATTCTTTTACACCCTTTTATTGTTGGTATTAAGCTTTAACTTAAGATTAGACACTTTTGGATGAAATAACTATTAATTTTTTTGAATTTTGTGCTTTGCAACTATTGAGCGAGAGCTAGCTAAATGAGGACTTGAAGAGATTTAAAAAGTGTGTGGATAAATAGATGGAGGGGCTCAATACAACAAAATAAAGTTTCAATGGATCTCTAGAGGATGAAGGCAAGAGGCCCATTGGTGAGTTTTCCCCTGCTCCTTACATTTTAGCTCTTCTTTTCCCTAAAATTGTAGGGGATTTGAGCAAGAAGACCCTGATGCATGTTCCCTTGAGGTTAGTGGTTTTCAATCCTGGTCCCATGGGGACTGGAAATCATTTTTTGATTCTAGTATTGCGCCTAAGCCACTCCAAGGTGGTGTCTCGATCACTAAGTTGGTAGATGGGATGTGCATCCATCTACAGGATTTAACCTTATACACAAACCTTGCAAGATTCCCTAACATGTTGATTGGTAAGTTTGGCAGGTTGAGACCAGATACAATGTTTGTCAGGAAATGGGCTATGTCCTCTTAAGCATTGAAAAGCTTGGTACGGTGTCTACATTTCCCAAAGGTTACTTATTGTTCTTTTTTTCCCTCAAGGAAGACTTTCTCTCTATCTTCGTTGGTGTTCCTTGGTTTCTGGGCAAGTTGCTGGTGCAACTATGTAAATGGCACTCGAGGTTTTACCTGGTGGCTGATCTTGCTAGTGTTGTTTCCACCTGGGTCCATCTCCTTAGGCTTCCTCTTGAATTTTGGGATGAATAGGTGTTGGAAGGCACATAAAACTCATTTTGTGAGTTCCTTGGTGTTGATGTTGTGACTCAAAGTTGGGCCTTCTTTATCTGTGCAAGGACTATGTTTCCCATTTTAGTGGTCCTAAAGTCTAGGTTGGGTTCTATTTTGCAACCTCTAGAGTACGAGAACTCTATGCCATTCTATCAACTTTTGTTTGCAATTGGCCACCTTTTGAATGCTTGCCCCAAGAATCCTCTTGTTATGCCTTCTCCTAAGGTGGCTACAGAGGGTTCTAGTCCCTCTATTGGGCCTCAACCCGGATCGTCATGTATTGGTTTGGAGTTGGCTCTCTTCTCTATGCCCCCTCTCAGGTCCCTGCCACCCCCTTCCCCTGTGGCTTCTTCCCCGATCATCTTCCCTTCCCCCTCCCCCACTCAGGAGTTGTTTCCTCCTCCTGGAGAGTCCTTCCCTTTTCCTTTCCAACCCCACCCTCTATTTGCAACTCCCCCTCCCCTCCTTTTCATGCTTTCTCCCCCTTGTAGGCGGTAGCCCCCGTGCCTCATTTTTTCCCTTTCCCCCAACCCCTCTTAGTACTCTCCCACATGGTCACTCTTTTGAATCTTACATGTCTATAGATGTCAATTGTCCTAAAAGATTGGGAGGCATTCTAGAAGAGATTTGAGAAATTAGTTTGCAAAGAAGGACATCGCTAATGGGAGCCAAAGCACTCTCAATCACCACTTGTGCTCTAATAGATCTCAATGATTATTGTCTCCTGGCATATGAGAGTTCTTAACAGTCTGCAAAAGAAAATTCTTGTTAAGAACCTTATTAAATATTTGAACTTGGATAGTGTTCTATTACAAGAAAATAAAATTGAAAACCATAATACCAAATTAGAAGCATTGGTTAGGAGGTTAAAAAATTTAGTTCAATCAAATCTTGAAAGGGCACAACTTGAAGAATCTCTTGACACAAGTTTGACCCATATATGTTCGATTAGTGGGCAACTTGATATTTGGAATAATAAAAGAGAACAAAAATGTTATTATGCAGATAAATTATCATCTGAGTATGTTAAAAAGTAAAGGACTACAAAAGATGACATTTGCAAGTTTTTTAAGAAACCGGGTGAAAGCGACACACTTTAAACTACCACCAGAAGGTTCTCTATTAATTGGTGCATCAATGATAATATAGAAAACAACTTATGGGAAATATAGTGGATGGTATTTGATGTTTTTTCCTATAACAATAAAATGAGGTTCCTATTTATTTATTAATGAAACTGTATTAAGAGTTCATCCTTGGGGAGTTGCCTAAGTATTTTTATATTCTAGAGCCTCAAGGTAGAGGTAGGAAGTCTTCATTTGATAACCAGGGGGAACATCATGACCCTAATGAACCTAGGACACCTATTAGACAATGATATGTGGGTCATGTTAGTTTTTCTTTCATTTTGAAGGAACATGTAGAGGCGACTTCATTGGCATGATTTGTGCTCTAACTTAGACTTTCATTCACTTTGTCACTCATTTACTTGAGGGTCAACATGGTCAGTCTAGATGACCCCATATCTATTGATCATGTGGGTCTCTTTGTTCATTTGGTGATGATGAATGGGAAGAGGACAAGGATACTAACATGACGACTGATGCGAATCTCAATGAACATTTGGCATTGATACATAGGTAAATATTTATAATTATATTTATTGATTTTGATCACATGTCATATATAAACGATGAATATTAAATTAGTATTTATTGATTATGTTCAAAATCCAAGGCTAGGTTGTTGGTCGCACCGGTAATGATCTGCCAACTCCATTTTACTCTTTTTCAATGACTCCAAAAGTATGCATGGGTCGGGAAGGATCATAGAGGCATAATGGTGGGCTTAGTGGGTTGTGGAGTTGGCAAATCCATAAAATAAGTAGGAGCTTACTAGGGGTTCTAAGCTCCAACTAAGGAACAAAGGAGATAGCCTTCCAGAAAAAACTTCTAGCTAAAACTTCCATAAAAGAAAGAACTTATTGACTTTAATTTGCTCAAACTTGTAGGCTTCAAATTATTTATTTTAAAGCTTTCGTGATGTGAAGCTTTTTCTAATTTATTTTTAAGAAAAAATGATTTTACTCGTTGCTCTGACCAATCAAAAAAAAAAAATCACACTTATTAATTATTAAAAATAAATGCTAATCAGCAGGTATAATCTTTTTGTAAAAAAAAAAAAAAAAGTTTGCATTCATTGGTTGGTTTAGTAATTAGTTCAGTAGTCAAATATAAACAATTGGAAGAAACGGATCCATAAATTTACCAGCGGAGGGCGCAAATTATGCGTTGACCAGAGTATGTGTTTGCTAATAGCCACATCAGCACTAATAGCAAATTTTGTATGTGACCAGAGTAGATGACAGGGACTAATAGCCACATCAGCCCTTTGGCCACAAAAATAAAACGAAACACTTACCGACTCCACGTGGACTGTGGTCCCACGGTGGAAGGCATTACGCAACTGGTACGCTAGAAAGTTCGTTGAAAGGGGACTTGACGCGACAAGGTTCCACAAAATGTGCCACATCGGCACTCGGGCTATAAAGTTGATTGAAAGACAATGCGAGACAATGCCACATCAGGCTATTCACTCGGGCTATAAAGTTAATTGAAAGGGACCTTGACACGACGAGGTTCCACAAAATCTTTCTGTGATATTTCGTTGCCCACCATTTAAAAGCAAGGGATATGTCTGAAGTCCACGTAGACCTCGACTCCAGGGAAAGGACACGAAGACGCCATAGTTGCACAGTTGTACAGTCGAGCGTGGAGGCAATAGTCCGACATGGACACTCAACTCCATGGAAGGTGCTGGCGTGGACATTGTACGAAGTTCGTCTGGTACATGGAAGGTGCGGCCTTTGACTATAGGCTGTTTTTCGCCTATATCTTCAGAGAGCCGCTCCCCTCCCTCTTCACAAATCTGCTCACCTGATACAATCAGAATGGTACTCCTCTCTGGTAATCTGTATCCAACCTTTCTGCAATGTCTTATGTCCAGATTGTTCTTCTCAGGACTCTCTGACGTGGCTGATATCGAGGCAGGACGCGCTCTTCCTCCGGCCGATGTGGTTGCAGAGCCTCATGTAGTAGCTGATATAGAGATAAGAATAAGAGAGGTTGCAAAGGCCAAGTGGACATATCTCAAATACGCATTCACAGTCTTTGGCATGTCTCTCACATTTTTTGCCCTTTATTTCACTTGGGGCCGCAGCCTCTCCACTTTATTTCTTCTCATCATCTGCTGCCTCATTTTCTCCTCAATTTTGGTTGTGCTCTGTTATATTATTTACCACAAAATGAGAAAGGAAGACCAATTAAAATCAGAGCGAAACCCAAATAAACATCACATCGGTGGCTGCTCAGGCCAGATATGTCTTTTCTTCTTATTTGTAATTTTGATGATCGCTGTCTATGTTGCCGTTGCCATAACTCACAAGGCAAATTAAGTAGTTGTTGTTCAAGCAACTCCGTTTGCTTCACCAGCCTTGCTCGCCCAATTTTCATTTCAGATTCTATATTCCGCCCGCTTTGTTGTAATAGCGATGTAATCTTACGTCAGATCTGTAATAGCGGTGAAATCTTACGTTTCCTGGTATAATCATATTTTGTGAAGATATTATTGGTTAGTGACTAGAATATTTTTGCACGAAGAAAAAATATATTGCATCTAAAAATAATACAACACGCTGTAGTTTTCTCTTAGTTTTATAATTTCTTGGAGATTGCACTTCTTAGGATAACGAATCTCTGGACTGTAGCATTTGTGAAATCTTCTCAATGTTAAGAATGTTCGATGGAATAATATGCATATGTAATATAAGACAATTTCGTAAACGATCTTGACAATCACATAATATCTACAACTAAAATAATTTACTACAATAATTCCTTTGTAGAATTCTAATCTACAATGTACACTTTCTCACACCAATAATGTAAAATAACAAACTAAATTCTTTGAATTGTTCTAACCATAATGCATTTGAACACAAGATTATACATACAAGCATGTAGACACAAAATCCCAGCCATCTAACACTCTAACATACATGTGAAATATTGAAAATCACAAAACCTATTACGGTCATCTTTTCGTATCAATAATATATCACACATATCACTCAACCTATTTCCTCCATGTGAATAATAAAAGCATGTATATAGTCATGTTGGTATACACTTTTCAAATATTAGTACAATGTAAGAATTTTACAATAATAAGGAATATATTTTTGGTGATTTAGTTATCTCTCATTGTTTCTTTTTGCTAAAAAGTAAGTTGACGTCAATGATTATGTTACAAAATTAATAATTCCTTGGATGTATTAAATAAAGCTAGATATTCCAAGGATTCCTATAATTAGTTTGTTCTTTTATGTGAACATTTTATATTTTTGTCCTCTTGTACGAGTGTGATGACATGTCATATTTTGTAATTCCTTTGATAAGGAAAATAACTTATTCTCCTTAAGACGATGTTGACACTTTGTGCACACTTATTATAAATGAAAATATTCATAAAATTGGGAGTTATACATTCAACTCCTCTCCTCGTCTCTATTTAAGAAATAGCTTTATCTCTCATTCTCCAACACAACACAAATGGATCTCTCTCTCTCTCTCTCTCTCTCTCTCTCTCTCTCTCTCTCTCTCTCAATATCACTACGGGGATGCCTTTTCTTTTTTCCTTTCAAATTCTTGTGTCTCTTTGTTGGCTCTTTTAGTGACATCTAAAAGTTCTTGCATATCTTGTGGTAACATTTTAATTTCATATCAGAGAAATTTCCGTTGAATTTGCATACTTATCCTTTTTGTGCAAGTTCTAAATTAATTCTAATTTCATATTAGATTAATTTATATTAAATTTTCATTTAAATTTTAAATATCTTAACTTCTATCACGTAAAGACAAGGTTATATATTTTTCTTCTCTCGCAAATTTCGGTTGCAGAGCTCTAACATTTTCAAATCCACTATATAAACTTTAGTTTTTCTTTACTACAACTTATATTATATTTATTTCTCAAAGTCATTTCAATCTACTTACTAGTAAATTTTGACCCATTTGTTTGATGAAAATTGGTCGAATTTTTGACCAAGTTGTGCGTCACTATTTTGATCGTTGAAATTTTGACGAACCCTCCAATTGGTCAGAATTTCGACCAAGTATTTGGTTGAAATAGGCTACGTTTGGTGTGAGCATTATTGGTGGCCTTTAGTCTAAATTTTGACCAATCTTCATCGAAAGTTCCACCAAATAATGGTCAAACTATTTGTCTAAGTTTCGACCAATCTTGGTCAAATTTTGGTCTATCAACAACAAGGATGCCAAACCCACGACCAATGGATTGGTCAAAATTTTGACTAATGTTGGTCAAGTTTTTGACCAATTCTGGTCTTTGATCGACCACCATGCCATACTCACAACCAAAGCATTGGTCAAAATTTTGATGAATATTTGGTGGAAATGTCGACCAAGATTGGTCAAAATTTTGACCAATGTAATTTCTTTAAAAAAAATTAGTGCGAGATAAATGTCCAAAGTAATCACCAACCTGGTCAGTGACTAGTTTGGATATTTATCTTCAAGACTTTGGTGGGTCTACCACCACCTTGAGATGATATCTGATAGACCTATATTGATGGCACTACAAGTTGCTATAGATGGATGGGGTTCTAATATTATCTGCATATACAAGTCCAAATGTGATTGTAACTTGATCATTGTTTGCATATGGAGTTAAGGTGGAGTTCTTAATCGAAGATGTGTGAGGTTAGGAGTTTGCAATGAGGGCAACCTCTAATAAGACAACCTTCCTTCTAAAAATATAAACAAGCATTAGAATTGATGACATATATTATCCGTTGAATGGAACCAAAACTAGGGCTTAAAATCTTGATGGAGTCAAGAAGTAGTTGGGTTGACTCCATTTCAATATAGACGATGGGGTGAAATTTCAAGGTAGACCATTTGTTAGAGTTAGTGTTGCACCAAATGACTCCCTAGATGTGAAACAACATTATGAAGAAAGGGGTGAAATTTTGGTTTAAGTAGTGGTAAATACACCCACATGAGATATTTAATTTACGAACTCCTAGATGGAAATTGTCACGAGTCTTTGAAGATAACAAATCTGGCCACAAATCATACCTATATCGTTGACTATATGCAAATATTAAATCAATAAAAACATCATAAGATCTCTATTAGGCTACTACTAGCTAGTTATGTGCACGAAACTGGTATGTAAAAAAGGAAGTAAAATTTGATATGGATCTAAACAAAAGATCGATTAATTTAAGGTAGAGAGTCTCAATCATAAAGATTGTACTCATAAGCTTAGTCATTATCATTTAAGACATAATGAAGAAACTAAATTTTCTCTATAAATGATATAACTACTAGCTCTACCACACCGACACATTCGTGTACTCATGGCCTAAGGCTCTATAGCTTCTACTAGTCCAACCACCCTCTACACTACTCCTAGTATTACTATTCTTCTCATATTCATATAGATAGAAAGATTTTCATCAATTTAGATGATAATCATTAAAGCACTCAATATCAAATTAAATACAAAAAAAGATAACCACCATGGGACTATCGAATTTGTGTTATGAAGTTTTTTAATATCCATGCATGTTTAATGCAAATTCTATTAAATAATTTCCTACTTCCATTTGGCAAACATATAAATGTATTTAATCATTTCCTGCTTTCATGAAGCACGACATTTCAATCTTTTATTATAAGATTTGTCATTTTTGGCAATGAATGCTCTCATTTCATCCAAGTGTCTACAAGATGTCCGTATTAACAAGGACTCTTTTATAAAGGAACCTCCAGAGCAATTTCTTGGAAGCTCTTGTTGATCTCAGATTGGTTTTGACAACTGAGTATCTACATGCTTAAGTCATTATAATTCATTTACTTAGTTCATGTCAAACAAGTAATGTATGTCAAGCATAATATGTCAAACAGTGCATGTCAAGTGAGACACTTAGACAGTGCCAAGTAAATAGTTAGTGTCAAGTCACTCAAGTGTCAAGTAGATAGTATGTGCCAAGTGATTCAAGTGTCAAGTAAGTAGTACATGTTGATTCATTCAGATGCCAAGTGACAACATTGAAGTTATAGTTGATGGCAAGCACCAAGAACTTCAGATGTTGAGTAACACAGTTTTGAAATAGTTGTTTGTAATGACACAAACTACTATGTAAATAATTTTGGGCCAACTTAAGATTTATTTTGAGATCCTAGATGATAAGGACGAATCTTAATTGATAATCCCTATGCACTACATGCATCCAATCAAAAAAAGGGAAAGATTAAGCAACAATATGGATGGATCATGATTGTTAATTCATACCTAACCCTATGTCACAAATATCTTTTTGAGGAGTGTAAACCCTAATTCATAAGTGTGTGTGTGAGTAAGTGTGGAAGAGAAGATAGAGAAGTAAGAGAAGTTTGCATGCAAAGCCATTACAAATAGAGAATTTTAGAGTGACAGAGGAAGAAGTGAAAGGACAAAACAAAGAAATTTGATCAAAGGAGGATCAAGGATACATGTAAAGAGGTGATCTGTTATCTAGCAACAAAGTGCTAACTGCAGGATCATTGCTGAGACATTCTAATAGGTGAATCAGTTTAAATCTCTTAACAGAGTAGTCTTAATAGACTGAGTTGAAATCCTCTAAAAAGGTGCTTACTTCATTTTGATTTAAAGTCCTTTAATTAGGCACACTTTTAACAAGGTGTTGAAATCCTTAAACAAGATGAGACCTAATAGTCTTTGTAAGCCTTTAACAAGGCAGGCCTTTCATAGGGTAGATCATAGTTTATGATCAAACAATTGTAACCTTAATTGGATACACTTTACAACTGCAGTAGTGAAGATTTGTGGGTCTCATCCCCACCCCATTTTTACCTTCTCATTGGAGGGTTTCTAGGTAATCATATCTTGTGTCATGTATGTGTGAATGTTTACTTATTTACATGCTTCAGATGTATTTGCTTAATATGGTATTTTAGTTTATATATTGAATTGTGAGATGGATGTGAGGTGAATGATTTTATGGGTTAAAGTTTTAAGCACCAATTCAACCCCACCCCCCCTCTCTCAAAGTTTACTTTTCCTATTGTATTTCCAACAACTCTCTCTTTATGGCTTTTCCCCTAAATTGGTTCCTCTTGTTAGTAATAAAATTCAATCAACCCTTAAAAAATATCATTACAATATAAATATTAACTTCTAATTATAAAGACTTAGTAACTACCAATCAATCGACCGATCACACCCATATTCTAAACTTTAAAAAAAAACTAAGATCTCAAATTAGATAATAATTTTTATAACACTTTTCATTTTACATTTTTTATGTGTGGGGCCTTCCCTCCATGTATCTTATTGTAATCTAATTCTAACTTTAATTTTAAGGAATCTACCTACTCTCAAACTCTTCCTTCTTTAAAATGGTTGTGTGTGTGTGTGTGTGTGTGTGTGTGTGTGTGTGTGTGTGTGTGTGTGTGTGTGTGTGTGTGTGTGTGTGTGTGTGTGTGTGTATATGTATATGTATGTATGTATGTATGTATGTATATATATATATATATTCAAAGTTGGTATAACACCACTGTACCTGATCTCTATACAGTGACTAATAAGATCTATCGTTTATAGTAATGTTTAAATAGGTCAATTAGTTTTGGACAAAATTTGTTAATTGTTGCAGTAGGGACACCTCGAGAAAATTTTACCAATGACCAATGTGAAATTTTGGTGCCCTTAAATATCATCTGCAACACCAAACAGTAAGCGAAATCAGAAATGAGTTACAAATAATAGAGCTCACTTCACGAACAAAGCCACAAATCAATACTAGAATCTTAAATATTTTGTCATTTCAATTTACATTAAAAATACTTCTTATCAAAAACACATTAGAATATTGTAAATAAATGCATAATTTATAACTTAAAAAGTGTAATCTTCCTCAACTTTAATGATATCAAAGTCAAATTCCCAAATTAAATTTTTCAAACTTGATTCTCAGATTTTCAAAATAGGTTGTCTTCACCTCTATTAATTTTTTGCAATAATTATAAAGATTTATCACCCTCTGTGCTTGAACATGCAAAACATGAAGACCTAAAGAGTCCTTTTCTAGGGTAAATATGTAAATACTCACACAAATTCAAAGTACATCTTGTGATATTTTCACTCCATCACCCCATTGCAAATGGACAACCATGGGAAACCTTTTTGCTTGGCAGTTTTGTGGTTTTCCTAGGTAGGTATTGGCTTACCAATATTTTTGCAAGTCTTAGGTAAGAAAACTCAAGCAACATAGAGGTTAGAGGGGGTGAGAAGTGAACCATTTGAGTAGTAAAAGAATGAAAGTGTAAGGATGCTCTCAATCAACAAGTCAAACTCCCAGCACCTATGGAATACCGATCACCTTGTCTCCATCATTCTCACAATATGTAAACTTTAGACCTTCATCTTTAAAAAAAATTGTGCAAGCTCATGTTCACAACCAATGCTTAGATGATAACTCTAAGAAACCATAGGTGGTTGGACATTAGATGGTGACTATGAATCTCAGTTGCACATGGAAAGAATAAAGTGTTATGCTGAGGAAGGGAATGAAGATTGAATGAGTTTGAAGAATTGAATCACTCTCATGAAGTACAGAGATTAGAGAAGAAAAGTAGTCTTTTATAAGAGTACTCCAAGAAAATCAATAAAACATGTGTTGCAGCCCTTTGGTGTTTGTTTGTGATCGAGAGAAAAGATATGGCAAGCTATTAAACTCGTGACATTGGAGAATAGGGAGTTCACCATTGAATTATATCATTGTGATGGTGTGATAGAGAGAAGATCAAGGTATGATGATATGAAATTAGTTTAAAGGAAGCTTCAAAAAGAACAATTAAATCCAATGAACAAGAAGATTGCCAAAAGCTAGTTAAGTCTAATAAAATTTAAGCATCTACCTAAAACAAAAGAACCATTTGAGACTAAAAGCACAAATAGTCAAATGACCTATTAACTAAAACATTTAATATCATGAGCATTTTCATTATTAATCTATTACTACTAAACCTAATCAAAAGAAGCCATAAAGCACCTAGAGCATACCGACAATGAAAGTCATAACGCATGAGAAACTTAAATAGTATCTATGTGTGTAATAGTCATAGTGGATAAGTGAAGAATAAAGAGATAATCCTATGGTTGTTAACAAATTTCTGAGGTGATGCATAACAATGGTAGTAGAAGATCAAAAGGATATGGTTACATGAAATTAATCTAAGGGTGGCTTCAAAAGGAAGAACTCAATCCAATGAACAAGAAAATAGTGTCAAAAGATATTCAAAGCCTAATATTTTAGGAATCTAACTAGAATGAAAGCACTGTTATAGATATATTAATAGCACAATGGAATTAAGCATGATAGACTTAATTTGCTATGACAGTTTACATATCTACCTAAATGAAAGAACTGTTACAAATGACACATTAAGAGCATAGTTACTAATGGAATTTTACATGAAATATTTAATACTATGACCATTTTCTAGCTTAATCTATTTAGACTCTGATTATTGGATCTAAAAATTTCTTAAAGAAACTATAGTATGTCAACAAGAGTAGTCATTAAGCATGACATAATTAATTTTCATGTGTGTGCTATAAAAGTCACAATTAATAAATAAAGAGATAGTCTCATGACTATCAACAACTTTTTAAAGTTATGTATACCAATGGTAGTCGAAGATCAAAAGGGACGGCAGCTTGAAAAGGAAGAGTTCAATCCTATGTAGAAGAAGATTGCCAAAAACATTTAGACTCGTAATTTAAGCATCTCCCTATAATAAAAGCACTACTGTAGATATATTAAGAGAAAAATTAGTAAATAACCTTTAACCTAAAACATTAAATACCATGACCATTTTCTTTAGGGTATGTGAGCTTAATTCTTAGATTTTGCAAGAAAATTGTAATAGGTCTTCCATAAAATACTTGACAAGGTCTCTTGACTCTTGGATATATGCAAGTATTGGTAGAAAATATTTTGATTTCTCATGACATATCTAACAAGATTATACTATCATGTTTAAATGTTGTCCAAAATAGGTCCATGTACCATTTGGAATGGTAAGTGTATGGAAGTAAGCTAGTTTTCAAACAAACTGTCACAAATAATTACCCAAAATAAATCACAAATTAAAAATTTGGCATACTTATAAATTAAAAAAGCATCTGGTTTAAATTCATTGTAGGAATAAATACCTTGTATGGTGCTTTTCTTGTGGTCATTGCATCATTTTCATTGAAAATTGGAACTATGTACAACTCTAGCAAATAACTTATAGTTTCACTCAATTTTTTTCTAAACTCTAAATCCTTCAATTCATTATCAGTTACAAGAAGTTTGGATGATGCAACATCTAGTTGCATGATAGCAAGACATACTTTAATTTGTGTATTGAAATAGATTCCCTTTCCTATTTATCTCCCAAGAAAGTATATTGAGCATTAGAAATATGGCAATCATAGATAAGATTAAGGCTATTGTAAACCTAACTAAACAGGCTATCATACAGAGCCATGAGACCACTTTGCCCAACAACAACACATGGTTTTCCATCAAGTTCCACCTATGGTTTCTGGAGATCTATAAAATTGTTCAATATTGTAGACATCAATGTCAATATAATAGAGTATTATAAGTCATGGATAATAAGCATGCCAACACAACCACATTAAATATGAATACGAGCATTATACAGGAAAGTAATGCATGTTGAACAAGGTCAACTATGCATTTCAACACACATTCAAACATTTGTTTGAACATGTAAGAAGAGTTATTGCACTATTGATCGAAACACTATTTCAACCAAGTAAATACACTTTGATCTGTGTCCCAAACAATATCACTCTCTCTTGATAAGTTATCTAATCTTATTTGAATAAAAGAACCAAGATTTGGTTTTAAATTTTCTATGCACAATCTTTTTTAGGTGAATGTAGAGAATTGTAAATAATTACCTTTGTAGGACATTTCTCCCCTCTTTCCTTAGCGATGTACTAAACATCCAACAAAAACTTGTCACACTACTCGTAGAGATGAAACAAATAGTCAAGCTTGTTCTTTTTTCATCTTGCAAGTTCTCCTGGTTCAGTTACAATTGAAGGGTGTTCTCTTTGCCTATCTTTGCAATCTTCTCTGGACTCTTTTGAGTGCTTTCTCCTTTGCGTTTTGCAAAAATTGAGCTATTGATCATTGCAATAGTTGTTATTATCAGATAATGTCATCAGCCCACTCACTTCAGTACTCAAATGACCACTATTTTGGAGCAACAACACACGATCATTGCCTATATTCAAGTTCAATGGATAGTTATTCTATGAAAGAATAATAGTATATCTCAATTACGTTCTTCCATTGATAGACCTATATCAACAACCCAACTAAGTTATCATCGTATGATCTAATAGACCCTTATAATCTATATATAGTCCTTCTCTTCACCAAATATTAGAAAGAACCAATAAATAAAAGAATACATTTCATATAGAAATGATGAATCTTAGAAGCTATTGAATCTCACCCCCTTCACCACTAATAAGTGTTCATGTCACATATGTATCAGATTTCCACAATCTATACTAGATAATTATTTTCTCTTCTTGAATAGACTATGAGATAGTTTTGTCAAAAGCATGTTGTTGATGATATTCCTATGGGGGAGCATTGTAGAAACATGATTAGATCATTATCATGATGATATGTTACATTCATGACTATATTTGTCATTGATACTAATATAGCAATTTTTTGTGGTATCTAACAGAAGAGGGTAAAAGTACAAAGTTGTGTCACCTTTTAGGCTAACTTATCAAAATGACTAAATTTGAGTATTTCTATTCAAAAATCAAAAAAATTCAAATATATGAACTAGATAAATTCATTCTAGCTAAGTTATATATTGGTCTCACACTTTTCCAATTGGAAATGTCTATTAAATGCATGTTTTATACTAGTTTGTATCCAATTACTAAAGAAAAAAATTATTTCAAAAAAGTGGCATTTCAATAACTCTTAATATTTTTTATGATATTTTTTTAATAACATATAAACATCATTTTATAGAGCTCAGAGTCAAGAATATTCTCATATAGAGTTTATAGTGTTTTAATTAGATATAGTATATTGTAATTAAAAAAATCGACAAGCATGCATTTTAGAACTCGAAAAGATGTCGATTTTGAGAAAGAAAAAAATATTAAATCATATAAAAAAAATTTGAAATTATTTGATGTTCTAGAGGAGAAAGTCCTCTTCTAGAATGTATAACTTTTCTCTTAGTTAGAATAGATTTGTTTGAAAAAATGTTGTGGGAGGTGAAAACTATCGATTTCAAATGAGTTAAAATTTTAATCATTATAAAAGAGAAAAACATAGGTCTAAAGCTGATTTTTATTTTTTATTTTTCTAGATATATATTTGATCTATAACATATTTTGAGATCAAAGGGAAATAAGTTAAATTTCATATATTTTTGTTGTGGGAACTAGACCCCTAATTTTTAGCTCTTTTCAGCAGCTAAAATTATGTCTATAAAAATTAGAAAAAATTATCAATTCTTATTCTAAATAATTATAGAAAATTATAATTCCAAAATTCATCCATTTCTACACATTTCATTAGTTTACTTCATTTTCAAATTCAAAATAGTAATACCAAATTATATGTCATTGAAGGTGAACAATTATACTTTTGTTAGCCTTTTCCTTTGCAAAAGGGTGACATAGGTTTGTGCTTTTATGGAGCATTATAGAAACATAATTAGATCATTATCATGATGATATGTTACATTTATGACTGTGTTGCTCATTGATATTAACATAGCAGTCTTTTGTGGTATCTAATAGAAAAACAATGGTAAAGATTAAGTTGATATGGACTGATCATTGAGGATTTGCACTAGCAAGGTTAATGGGAGATACTACTAAGTGTCTAGTACATGCAGCTAACCTCAGGTGCAAAAAATATTAAGTCTGGAAGAATTTAACCAAGTTTTGGTGAAGAGTGTTTAGAGATAGAGTTTACAAAAGCATGTTTTGGTAAATTTGTTATATCTCTTATCAGAGTTGTTATTCAAAGAAGAATGGTTAAAGGTGTGTAGAAGACAAGCTAGAGATGGCATGGCTAAGCTCACTCATCATAATATTATGCATACAGAAAGTTATTCAAGTTACAAGGTAACAAATTGTTGTTATTACTAAGTAAAACATGTTCTTAATGAGGTCCTATAATAATTAATTGACAAGGTATAATAGCCAACTCAAGGGAATTGTTTTATGGACTTAGTATAAAGGAAAGGACATTTTCCTTTATTATATAAGAAAATGTGAAGAGCAAAAAAGAGAAGAAAAGATATAACATTGAGTAATCGAGTTGATATGCGAAGATAAATAGAGCAGAGAAAAGTTGGAGAAAACTTCATTACAAGAGGTTTTATTTTGAGATCTGAGATTTATGACCTGGTCTACAAGGTTTGACATTGATTGGTCTAGTTGATAGGATAGAGAAAAGAGGATAAAGCATAGTACAAACAATTATTCTACAAGGAATAGTTGAGAGATCAGTTGGACAATAAAGTTCAATGGTCTTGCCCCAGAAGTTATTTGGACAGTAGGTCCTTCTGCTTTCTACAACTCCTAACAGGGTTGAAATCTTCTAACAAGGATTCAAAGTCTCCTAAATGTGACTCTTATGTATTGAATGTGTTTATAGACTCCTAATAGGGTCCATCCTCTAACAAGGAATATATATATATCAGTATATCTTTGTGGGCATCATTCCCACTAAGGTTTTTCCTTTGATCAAGGGTTTCCCTAGTTAACAAATCTAGTGTAATTTTGTATGTGCATCTTGTTATGATTGTTGTTTACTTTGATTACATGGTTAAGATTAATTAAGGTTGATAAAATTATTTAGTTGGATAACTGGTTCACCCAACCCCCCCCCCCCCCCCACGCACACATTCTTAGTTATCTTGGTGGACTAGTATTTCTAATAATTGGTATCAGAGCAATAGGTTCTTGAAGATGAATTTTGACAACTTTGAGAGATCCATGGCTACCATATTTAGAAAGGATAGTTCAAAGTTTGGAAAATATCTTTGAAGGTGATGTACATTCTAAGAAAATAAGGCTACAAAATTGGATTTGTGCATTTCAAGATGCTAAAATGATGGAAGATGAATCTATAAGAACATATGTAGGAAGAATATCAAAAATTGTTGCAAGTATCAAATCTCAAGGAGGAACCAAGGAAGATGATGAAGTGATTTGGAAGATATTGAAGAATTTAACACTACCATTTAAGAAAGCAGCTCAAATGATACAATTGTTGATCCCTTGTGCCAAATATTTCACCAAGAAAACATTACTTGGGAGACTTGAAGAAGTTGAGAATGATCTTAGGCAATCTAGAGAATTGTCTAGAATAGATACAATTTTCAATGCCCTAAACATTTGACCTAATCTATCAAGGAGCACAAGGGCTAGAGGAGATTTTAGTAGTAGTAGTAGATCTAATGAGGATAGAAAGATAGAAGGAGTAGCTCTTCTTGTAAGAAGAGAAAAACATGGTAAGAAAATATTTAAATGTTGGAGTTGTAATGAGTTTGGTCATTATACATCTAAGTGTCCTAAAAGAGAGAAAAATTATAAAGGAAAGTTCAAACCTAGAAGAGATAGAGATTTTTTGTATGCCAATGAAGAAGATGAATCTGATGAACAAGCAGTAAGTGTCAATGATGATGAAATAGGATTTGTGACTATTAAAAAAAAAATTCTAGAGAAAATGGCTTTGATATCATAGGTTGAAAAGAAATCTAATTGGATAATTAAAAGTGGTTGTTCACATCATATGACTGGTGATATGAACAAGTTTGTTAATTTCAAAAGTTATGATGCAGGCATGGTCAAAGTTGGAAATAATGCGGCTTGCCATGTTAGAGCTATTGGATCTATAACTCTTGATGGTAAGCCTAACACTAAGGATGTATACTTTGTTGATGGTTTGAAACATAATCTTTTGAGTGTTGGACAACTAGTGGATAAAGGTTATCAGTTGTAGTTCACAAAGAAGACATGCATGATCAGAGACAAAGATGGAAAGCTAGTTGGAGTAGGAACTATATCTAGAGGTAATGTATTTAAGTTGAATCCCACTAAAATGAAATGCTTGGTTGCAAAGGTAGATGACAGTTGGTTATAGCATAAGAGATTTTGTCATATCAACTTTGACAATATTGTGAAAACCACTAATATGTTTGCAGTTAGAGATTTTCCTAAGATTATAAAGCCTACTAACACAATTTGCAAGGAGTGTATATTGGCAAAGCATAACAAAACTTCTTTTCCAAGTAAGAAGTTTACCACTAAAACAAAGTTGGAGATTGTACACATAGATCTTAGTGGTCCTAAAAAGACTAAAGGATTATATGGTGAAAGGTACTTTATGATTATTGTTGATGAATTTTCTAGAATGATGTGGGTTGCATTTCTTAAAGAGAGATCTGAGCATTTGAGAAATTCAAGATATTCAAGAATAGAGTTGAGAATGAATTAGGTATGAAGATTAAATGTTTAAGATTAGATAGAGGATGAGAGTTTACTTCAAATGAGTATAACATCTTTTGTGAAACTAATGGAATCAAAAGATAACTTTTAGCTCCTAGAACCCCTAAACAAAATGGCATTGCAAAGAGAAGAAACATGTCAGTAACAGAAGCAGCAAGAGCTATGTTAGCTGAGAATGATGTATCCAAGACATTTTGGAGAGAAGTTGTGAATACATCATTTTACATTATGAACAGAGTGCAGGTTAGAAAAGACACAAACAAGAACCCTTATGAACTATGGTTGGTCATCACTTGCAGTTAAGTATTTTGGAATTGTTAGCAAATGTTATATCAAAAGAGATGATGGTGTTGGTAAATATGATGCTAGAAGTGATGAAGGTACGTTTCTTGGTTATTCATTGAAAAGAAATGCTTATAGATGTTATAATCTAATAACTAAGACTATTGTTGAAAGTGCAAGTGTAAGAGTTGATGAGAAATTTAGGATACAAGAAAGAATAGTTGACTACAATTTTGATGATGAGAATGTTGTTGTTACTAAACCAATGAATGATGAAGTATTCTTTGAGACTAACTATGATTTATAGAGTGAAGGTGACCTAAGGTAGGAACAAAGTTTGGAACTTAGAACAGAGCTAAGAGTTGAGATAACAACTCCTACTTTTGGTAAGAATATGACAAAGAATCATCCACCAAAGCACATCATTGGTAGCAAAGATAAAGGTGTGATGACAAGAAGTAGAATCAATAAAGAATTATGTTTGATATCTCAAGTAGAACCAAAGAATGCAAATGAGGCCTACAGAGATGACTATTGGAAGTAAGCTATGAAAGAAGAATTGGATCATATAGTGAAGAATGAGACATGGGAATCGTTCCCTAGACCAGTAGACAAGAATGTGATAGGAACAAAATGGGTATTCAAGAACAAGATGAATGAACAAGGTGAAGTTGTAAGGAATAAAGCAAGATTGGTATGTAAGGGTTACTCACAACAAGGAGTAAACTATGAAGAAACCTATGCTCTTGTGGCAAGAATTGAAGTAGTAAGGTTATTCTTAGCCTATGCAACACATAAGAAATTCAAAGTGTATCGGATGGATATAAAATCAACATTTCTGAATGGAGAACTTGAAGAAGAAGTATACATAGAACAACTTGAAGGTTTTTCTTTAACAAATGACAAGGACATGGTATGGAGATCAAAGAAAGCATTGTATGGCTTAAAACAAACACTCAAAACCTAGTATGCAAGGTTGGACAAGCATTTGAAAAAACTTGGATTTAGCAAAGGTATGGCAGATAGTAATCTATACTTGAAAGAAATAGATGATGGATTGTTAATTTTGGTAATATTTTTTGATGATATCATATTTGGAGGAGATGATAGTGAAAGTGACAAGTTTGCAAAAGAAATGAAGAAGGAATTTGAAATGAGCATGATAGAGGAAATGAAATACTTCCTAGGATTGTAGATTGTGCGGGATAAAGAAGGAATCTTTATTTCTCAGACTAAGTATTTGAAAGATCTATTGAAAAGTTATGGTTTGGAAACATGTAAACTAGTTGCAACACCTATGATAATTGGACATAAGTTATCTACAAAGGATGAGACACCTACTATTGAGCAGAAGAAGTGCAAATCTATGATTGGAGGATTGCAATATCTAACTCACACAAGGCCAGATATAGAAAATGTAGTTGGAATTGTTGCAAGATTTCAAGCTGACCCCAGAGAAGCGCATTGTGAAGTAGTTAAGATGTTCTATTAGTTGAGAAGGTGTAATAGCTAACTCAAGGGAATTGTTTTATGGACTCAATATAAGGGAAGGATAGTTTCCTTTGTTATACAAGGAAGTGCAAAGAGCCAAAAATAGGAGAAAAGATATGAATGTTGAGTAATCAAGTTGAGTAATCAAGTTGATATGCGAAGATAAGTAGAGTAGAGTGAAGTTGGAGAAAACTTCATTATCGAGGTTTTATTTTGAGATCTAAGGTTTGGTATTTGGATATGAGGTTTGTGACCTAGTCTACAAGGTCTGATAGTGATTGGTCTGGTTTACAGGATAGAGGAAAGAGGATAAAGCACAATATGAAAAATTATTCTACAAGGAATAGTTGAGAGATCAATTGGACAGTGAAGTTTAGTGGTCTTGCCCTAGAAGCTATTTGGACAGTGGGTCCTTCTACTTTCTACAACTCCTAACAGAGTTGAAATCTTCTAACAAGGATTCAAAGTCCCCTAATAGGGACTCTTATATATTGAATGTGTTTATAGACTCCTAACAGGGTCCATCCTCTAACAAGGAATACATATATTAGTATATCTTTGTGGGCATCATTGCCACAGGGGTTTTCCCTCTAATCAAGGGATTCCCTAGTTAACAAATCTAGTGTAATTGTATATGTGCATCTTGTTATGGTTGTTGTTTACTTTTATTACATGGTTAAGATTAATTGAGGTTGATAAATGTTTTAGTTGGATATTTGATTACCCCCCCTCTCAATTATCTTGGTGGACTATTATTTCTAACAAGTTTTTAGTATTAATGCTTATTATAGTACATGATTCATAATCAAAATGCCTTTACTCATTATGTACAAGACATCCTGAAGTATGATATGAAATGTCAATGCTAAAAACTATCACAAAACCGATCCCAAAAGAGAAAATTACCATATTTGACACTATCAAAGAAGACAAGTTTTAAAACCCATTAAAGAGTTGAAGCATAAAAAATAATTGCATCTTTACAAATGATGCAACAATGGTACTTGGAATAATATGAACAATGAAATAGTTCTTAATTCTCATTTTAATGGAAGAGTGATTAAAAGAATGTATTAACACCTCCTCCTTGCATCAAATGTCAAGGCAGGTTAAAAAGTTATTACCAAAAATATATATCTCTTTTACCGAAAAAATATGTCTCTCTAAGAGATTGTAACTTTACTTCCCAAGTCTTGAGTCTGTAAATTTTTGGGGTCACCATCTCCAAGAGTGCAATACAAGACATTGTCACTAAGTTCCTTAATACAATTGATTGAAAGCAATAATTACATTTGTAGTACTTAGTTTCCTAGCTCTCACAAGCATCAAAATATTAAAATGTTGTGCTTGGAAAAAAAGGGATTTCTCAACAGAAATAAAAATCTTACTAGAGTTTTCTTGTATGTATGAAGCTGGTATAGAAGCCAATTCATTGTATAGAAAACCTCAATCCACCAGCAGAAAATGCTCGCCCAGTTCCCTATAGGAAGGCTGGTGTAAGCATGTGTTGGACATGATTTTATTTTTTAACAAAAATATTGTGAGTTTTAAATTTAATGCTATAATGAATTTAGATTTTTATTCTAGGTGGTGAATTCAATGTTATAATGAATCCTGGAGAAGAATAGTAGAGAATCACTAAAGAATCTTAATAAACTTTGATTTCAATATACTGTCTCGACCCATATCCTCCCTCGGTCTAGTTCAAACCACTTTGCAGTTTAGTTGAATATCATTGAGGATTCACTCCAATAACAATGTCCTTTCAAGTTTGAAAAAATGTGGGTGAGAGATGAAAACCTAATGAATACAATAGAACAATAGTTGAAGGAAGCAGAGGTATCGAGATCAAAATTATATTTATTGGTAACTAAACTAAAGATAATCAAGAATAAATTGCTACCTTGGTAATAGTTTTGAAGCAAAAGAAACAATAGAGTAGGAAATTAAGGAGCCTAAAATGGTAGTGATTGATAAAGGAATGGACACGAAACTCTATCTTAAAGAAAAGAAACTATTAGCTGGTTAGGAAGATATCGTTGGTATGTTAGTTTGAGCTTCACTTGGTTTCAAGAATACTTTAATATTCTCTACTTAACAAGGCCAACCACATGAAGGTGGAAGCTCATCTGGCCTCACCCCCCTACCCTAACATCAATCTAAATTTTCCATTATCATCTAATTACATACTTCATTCATTCATTCATCCATTTATGAACTGTAACATTTAATCAATACAATAACTTTACATTTATTAATATGATATAAAATTCATTAATACACAATACTTATCAAGACTTCATTAACACATAACAATATTCATTAACATGAAATAAAAATCAATATTAATATGAACTATTCATAGTTAATTACTTAAAACAATGTTCTTTCATTATCCAACAAAGTTTATCAAACAAGGTTTATCAAAGAGCATTTCTAAAAAATTATTTATTCTTTTTGTTTTTGTTTCCTCTCTAAAGAAAAAGGCTAATAGGAGCATCAATATCTTCCTCATTCTCTTCCTCTTGTGGAACATGTAATGTCAAATTATGATGTCTCCTCCTATTTTGAGGAGTAGGAGGTTGCTACACTAAAGGGGGCTCTATTGCAAGAACAAGTAAATGGGTTAAATTGGCATACTTTTTTTAAAAAAACTATTACAAGTATTTAATTAACTAGTACAACATAACATGCATTTTTCTTAGCTAACATTGCCACATCATGTAAATTAACATTTTGATCTTCCAACATGTCAACATGTTGAACACTTGGAACATGCTCCACTCCTTCACCATAATGTCCAACATGCTCTAAAATATTCAAAAAAAGTTTACACATCAAATTGCCATTGAAGATGTTAAATTGTATTCATAATTGCATAGTCAATTTCCAATAGAGAATTAATACCTCCACCACTATGATGCACATTATGTCCTTCATCACATGCAGGTTTTGTGATAGGATATGAAGGTTGCAGTGAAATGTTATGCGCATTATTATGCAGTCAATTTATGTTCGAAACTAACACCAAAAATAAAAATTCTCAACTATTCAATTTGACTTAATTTTCATTTGACCAATTTACTTGTGTCTCATTTGTGGACTAGATTCTTGGGTATGGCTTTTAGATTCTTGGCGTTGGCGTGCAGCCATGACTTTATAGCCGTCCTTTAAGGCAATTTTTTTATTTTCATCCGCAAGCTCTACATAATTTTGTGCCCTATATTTTTTGCTTAATATCATCAGTTTTGCATGTATGATTTCATTAAACAAGATTGTTTGTAACATTATATAAATTTTTTTAATATGAAATTCCATTGTTGCTACTTACAAGTCAAGACTGAAGATTCATATAGCCACCAGAGCTAAGTTTGTGTTGGCCAACCTTTTCTACTCTAGCTTTTGTAGCCATTGATGTGTTCTACAGTATATGAATAGCTTGAAACATGTTAGATTGTATATCTACAAAGATCACTAATTAGTGCATGATTACATTCTACTTAATAATATCATGGCATACCTTCTTTTGCCCTCTTCTAGTTCATTTCCTTTATCACGTAGCCTTTTATGTTCTGCATCTTCTATTATTCCATTCCACTCCATCGGTGGAATCATAGGAGGACAGTCGTACTTTGGGTTCTCCTTTAAACCCCTTCTGTATTGGTCCCTCACAGCATTTATATGTTTTGATGCTCTTTTGAGAAGTAGGGTAGTATCAAAAGTGTGTTTTTCCAAAAAAGTCCTCAAAAGATGTAATGAGTTGATTTATTAATTCAGGACCTAGGTCATTCCACCTTTATTTTTAAATAAAATTTTTAGATCAATAACTTTAATATAGTACAATAAATGGAAGAAAAGAAAAATATTGTAGCAATGATATGAAACTACATACCTTTTACATATGATGGTTCTAAATAGCCTCAATGACATATCAAAAAGATGATCAAAGAAAACATTAATTCCTACAAAAACATTATGGGATTATCAATCCAAAATGAGTTATGTATAAGTAAACTAAAATTACACTATAAGTAATAACAATTTTAAAGCACCTGGAAGCTTTCGTAATTTTAACAGAAATATAATTTTCTTGTTTAACAATAATATCCCCACAAATGAACCAGTACTAGTCACACGGGTTTCTCCAGGAAATGGATCAACTTCAGTAGTATTGGTCTCTGTTGCTCTATCTAAAGGATTTGAGCAAATATACAAATCAAATCCATGAAGTCCTCAAATACCTACATGTAGAAAACCTGTCATAGAGAAGAAAAAGACAAGAAGAGGCAAGGGTTTTCTCTGAAAACACGCAAATTGTATTCTCAGATAAAGAAAAGATGTGAAATTACAAAGAGATCAATCCTTATAGAAGGAGATCAAAACCCAAAAAGGATAACCTAACAAATTACAAAGGGTAACCTAAAAGGTAAAAGCTATTTAATAATTACTAATTAATTATTAAATAGAGAATACAAAAAGTGCATAAAGTGAAATCTTAAGAAGGGAGAAAAGGTAATTTAATTAATAAAATTAAATTAACCTTTTTCTCTAACAACCCCCTTTAAGATGAGCAACAATGCCATTAAAAACAATGTAGAAAGAGCAAGGAAAGTACAATGCAATGCTAAAAGAAAACTTGGGTGCTAACAACAAGGCCTGATAAGGTACCCAATCACAACCAAATCTCTATGAAATGGATAAATAGAGAAAACCTAGTGGGAAAAACTCTACTCCAAAAAGAGATAGTTGAAAACCTAGTGAAGGACTATAGAAGCTTCCAACTAGAGGAATGTTCCAGAAAATAGGAACAAAGAGCGATCATGAAGAAATATCAGTGAAGCATAAAGAAGTCATAAACTTTGTCAAAAAGAAATTGCTAATTTGTAGAACCTCCCCTAAAATAGAACCTGACTAGGTAGAGAAGACTATAATTTACATCAAATCAGGAGGCAAACAAAGGAAAATAATTGAACTCAAAAATATAAATAACATGAAACACCAAAGCCTGAAGAGCTAGTCAATCAAACCAAGGAAGCATGAGAAACAATAGAAGAACCCCCCTAATGCAGACAAGGGTGAGGTGACAGGCAATAAAGAAAGTGGGCCAATATCTCTTGCAAAATAGAAAGAACCAAGAACATCAAGAGTGAAGAAAAGTTACAAAAACCTATAAAGGCATGTGTCATCGACACATCATGGGGCTAATGTCATGCAAGGGACACTCACTTGACAAAGAAAGAGGGCACTAAAAGGCAAAGAACTATCCCCCCATGGCACTTTATAATGTAGTGTGAGTACAATAAGTCATAATGATGAAAATGATCCCAAAAATACACGGAGAGGCACTTTATCTCAGTGCATTTGCATAAATATGCTTTAAAATGATATCAACAATTATTAGAAAGGGAAAAGAGTTTATACAATGTATATAGTATAGCCCAAAAGAAGATATCCCATGCCACAAAAATGATCCCCAGACTTGAAACACCCAAGATATCCACCATATTACAATAAAGAAAAAAAAATGATAGGAAGAGCATGGAGCAGAAACTGGAAGACAAACTAGCATTTCTAGAAAGAGACTTGAACCATCTTTCCAAAAATATAACATTTTTTAAAAATGGAGATGGGGCACTCAAGATATGCCCTCCAAAGTGAAAAATAGAACACTCAACTTTGACTACCCAAATAAGAAATCAAACTACATCAAAACTAGAAAAATTCTACACCATTGTCTACATCTTGGAACTAGCTTTTTGGTGCTTCTTTCAAATCAAAAAAAGACCTCTATATGCTCAAGTTATTGCCAAAAAACCAACACCATGTCAAAAAAGGACAAAGGACCTGAAGGGTATGTAGGAGTGTTGACGTCATGTTGACATCAATATTTCATGACTTTAAATTTGATGGCCTAGGGGCCGTCGCAAAAAAAAGAATGTCATGTGGCATGCCACGTGGTAGTGCCATGTGGCATCCATGTGGCAATGGACCCAAAGATTGATGATGTGGAACTTGACACATGGCAAGTGTTAGTGACACCATGTAAGCAATTGAGGTAGAGGGGCCGGAGGGTGGAAGAGCCTCTGGTGGTGGAGCACCAGTGGCCGAGAAAGGCTGCAGCGACATCGTGAAGCTGCTAAAAAGTCATGAGCAGTGCTAGGAAGGCGCAACAACACCAAAAAAGAAGAATTGCGACATCAAAAATAGGTCTGTGAGCCGAAAAATAGCTTGTAGCTTGTTTTTTTTTTTAAATTGCAATCACCTCATAGTGCATGTAGTGGATCGTACAACCTTCTGGGCAAAAAAATTGCCTCATGGATGAACATTGTCCAAAATGGACAAACTTTATATGGAATAAGGGGTTTTGACGCCTTCTAGATTCATCTGTGAAGTCTATTTGGCCTCAAACTACTCCAAAAATTAGTGACCCCTTATTTTTTGAAGAAATACCTTAAAAAACTCCATATCTGATCTGTCAAACCCTTGTTCTCCCTTTTTCTCCAAATATCAAACAAGCTACAACAGATCTAGCTCTGATACCATGAAGGATTTAAGCAAATACGTAAGTCAAATCCACGAAGCCCTCGAATGCCTACATGTAGAAAACTTGTCACAGAGAAGAAAAAGACAAGAAGAGGCAAGGGTTTTCTCTTAAAAAATGCAAATTGTATTCTCAGATAAATAAAAGATGCAAAATTACATAGAGATCAATTCTTACAAAAGGATATCAAAACCCGAAAAGGGTAACCTAATAAGTCATAAAGAGTAACCTAAAAGGTAAAAGTTATTTAATAATTACTAATTAATCATTAAATAAAGAATCCAAAAAGCACATAAAGTGAAATCTTAAGGAAGAAAAGGTAATTTAATTAATAAAATTAAATTAACCTTTTTCTCTAACACTATCAACTAAAGGTCTATCTATTAGTGCACAAAATAGGTACATGAGTATAAAATCCACCGAACAAAAAAATAATCCATGATTAGCCCATTAAAAAATATTGCAAAATAAAGTTTTACTAGTTGTACTTGGCATAGGAGAGGATGTTTGCATGCTCCTTGTTGCCAACAACACACTCGGCAATATCGAAGTGATGATCGAAGGAGGCATATGCACTTCATCATGAGTTGAAGAATAAAATATTATTAGAAAAGATATTACAATAGATAAAGATCAAATGGGATACTAGCTAGAAGCATCTAAAAATAAAATTTAAGTGTTACAATGTTGATGAAAACAAGCAATGTTGCACCAGTTTCACTTTCAACATTAGATGTCTTATTTCAACACTGAGTAGGATAGGCTAAAAAATCAAACAAATATACCCATAATAGTCATAAGGTTACTAACACAAACATAAGGACCAAGTTAGGTAAGATGGCCAAGTGGAATCCATGTCATTCTTCTCTACATGCCTTTCTTTTGTGAAATGGTTGTAAATTTCTTACACACTCAATTTAAACATTTTTGGTATCTACTTAGTACATAACAAATTCTTAAGAAAATGATAAATTAGTAATTACCCAATATTATAATATTCACTTTTAATAGTCATATTTCATTTGAATACAGTAAGCATAGAATTTATCGTCGATTTAAACAGGATGGAGAAGGGAAAATAGGTTAACCTATAGTGTAATCTTGTTGTTCATCTATCAAAAAAAGCACTAAATGTACTAGTTAGTAGTAGAGGAAACATAAAATTAACATCAATTCATTTTCCACTACATTCAAAATGGTCCACCTACTGATGCCAACACACATAATCAACCTTGCTCGTGTACCTAACTTTTGAAACACATTAGTGCATTAAATTACTTTTGTTGGTCTTAATATATTGTTGGTACCTACCTCTAATGTTACTTTTATATTAGAATTTTAAACTTTTATGAGACATCTTAAACCTCTATTTCTTTACTTATGGTCACTTACAATATTGCTAAAAGCATATTAGATATATTCAAATTCTAAGGAATTCAAATTTGGGTCACTTGGTTGACTCTATTAATTTTAACTCTAAATGAATTATTTTACTAAAATTAATAGAATAGGTGAAGTGGTATTAAAAAAAAAAATACATTGATTGTTCTTGCAACAACAATCTAGATGTATCTAGAATTGGTTAAGATGTGTACATTATTCTTGTGACTTTTGAAGAATATTATAAAGAGGGTTGAAAGAAGATAATATGTGATATGATATGAATTTCACTAGTCTGACGTCTATTTTAAAATAGTGAGAATTTTCAATTAGTGAATTATAAATTAAGATTATTATATTCTTTCGAAAAAGGAGGATTTGGATAGTGATGCTTTAATCCTTTTTTTATCCCATGTGAATCTTGTGTTGTCATATTTTAAGAAATTAAACATACCATGAGTCAGCAGCCATGAATATCTAATTAAATACCAGACTTTGTTGAGGAGCTAGAATGTGCAAGGTATATTACAATGTTTTGAAACCTTGTGTCTAATTTAGAAGATTAGCATTGATTTAACTAGTGTAATCTTGTTGTTACATGGATTTGTTAATAGTAAATAAGTTCTTAGTTGAACTTGGTGGTCATAACACTCTCACCTTTTATAGTCAAGCACAACCTAAACTAGTTCAAATAGAGACTCGAGTATGGAATAGTACTCAGTCATAATTGAATCTACCTTAAATAAACTAAATGGTGTAATAATACTATAATTTTCAATAATGTTGTAATGAGAAAGTGTTACTTCCATGAAGGTTGTGAGCTACAACCCTCACCATGTTCACCACGCAATCTCGTAGGTGTCACAAATTGCTATAGAAGAACACATAATATTTTAGATCATGATCCATAAGATACTATAAGATATAAATATTTTATTGAACTTCTATTATTTCTTAAGATAAATTATTGCTTACCTTCAAAAAAATGACTCTACGTATCAATTCTTCTTTCAATTCCTCTCTCTTCTTGCTTGTGTCACTCTTGAGGATAATGTTTAGAACTTCATCACTATATCTTTGTATGAGCTAGTGGGCCATTAATATAGGGTCAGCACTATGAGAGATGTCATCTAGAAATGACGTCTATGTTTCAGATCGCATTTGATTAGCTGTCATTTTAGCTTTTCCCTATCAATAAGTATCAAGTTGTGACATCAATATCAATAGAATTACATCAAAATAACTCCAAAGAAATAAAGAAAAGAACATAATAATACGATATTTATTTCTATATAATTTGAACAATTACAATAGTAAAGGTTTAGCTTCACTGAAGAAGGCGTGTAAGATGGTGCATCTCCACTCATGGGTGGTGGTCTATCCATGTTGCATTCTGAAAAAGATTAGTAATTCTTAGAAATCAGTAGCAAAATGAAAGTAAAAAACTTATCAATTAAAAAATATTAATAAAATAGTAGATTATATATTGGAGTCAATATTAATCGAAGGCAATTGGTTTAAATGTTATACTTACCAATCCCATGATAGGGAATTTTTTTTGTATCTACATGATCCAAATTGTAATCTATGAGAAGCTCTTCCCCTGCACTTATTGATTTTATCACACATACAAAAACATGATTTCCCTCGCGTGCCTTGAATATATAATTCAACCACTTATTATTTGACAAAGGTCAAGAACTATTTATAAATTTTGCAGTATTCCCTGTTTATTTTAGCCTGACATCAATATACATAGCAAACCTTTTACTTTGATAATTTTCTTTCCATTGTATATAATTTGGTGACGATGCATACCTACACATTCTTTTTTTATATTACACAATCTGCATCCAATTTTCGTAATTGTAACAAGGTCCTACATACTTCATGAATTCAACAACTTTATTGCAATAGACCTTTATGTCATCCGTGGAAAGTAAGCCCAAACCATGTAATTAAGATGGAGCTATGCGATATATCCTTCCATTAACAAAAAAATCAGTGTTAGCCGGAGGTAGTTCCTTTGGTGCCCATTCTTTTTTAAGAGTTGTGTACCTTACAGGAACCTTCCTATCACCTTCTCTCTCATTATCATAACAATGTGACCCCCCCCCCCCCCCAGCAAGAAAAAATCGCATTCATTTATTGAATTTTATTCTAGTCTTTTGACCTCTAATTGATCTCCCTATTTTAGACCCACTATATATCTCACTTTTTTCTTCTATACCCGCATTTTCCTCACTTGAGGAAGATGGATTAGAAAAATACCTATTTGATGATACCTATAATCTATAAAATGAGAGGCATACAAGGACTAAAGTTGATGTTGACGATAAAGAGAAGATATGCAAATAAAAAATTGTATCTATAGGGTCTATTGACTTATACATGTCGATCCATGTGATTGTACAAGATCCTAGTCAAAGGCAATGAATAGTCTGTATAAGTAAATTATTTATCTTAAGTTAGCCAAAATTTTGGTCTAATTAATGTGTATATCTTGTACTTAATGTTTATATTTGCACATATGGTTTTGAAAGAAAATTTTGGTCACCTTGCTCATCAAATTCAGCCATATTATAATGAATGAAAAGTTGTCCACTTACAATGCTCTATAAACTACAAAGTATGTAGAAGATAAAAATTACATGATGCATACATCGAAATAATTATATATTTTATAATTCCTTACCTCTACTTTATGTGTGGTAGCTATGCAATATCATTGTATATACTCCATGATAGTAGAGTTCAACACATAATAACTTAATTATAAAAACATACAAGTCAAAAAAAATTATATAAATAAATCATGACCCCATCATACTTGATATTGATCGTACATCAACATACATGTCATTGATCATCATCTTCATCCATGTGATCATCATCATCACCACCACTATCTTCATCATCATCATGACCACCATCATCACCATTATCATGACCACCATCACCTTGATCATCACCAGCTTCATCAGCATGATCATCATCATCATCATTACCACCATCATCGTCAACATCACTAGAATCATTATCTTCTTCTCCTTCTTTTTCATTGTGCAATAGTCATTTATGATCATCATTTACTTCATCTTCTAATTCTTTAGTATCTTCTTCCTCCATCACATTATACTTTACTGACCTTCCTCTTGGATCATGTATAATAGCAAATGACCAAGCTAGTTTGTGTGGAATGCCAAAGTAAAACACTTGCTCACATTGGCTTGGAAGAACATAGGGATCATCTCCAAATAGCTCAAATGGCCTTGTAATAATCATTGTAAATCCACTATCATGTTAAATAACAGTCCTATCAGGATTATTTCGATTTAGCCATAGCCTATACCATTTGATGACAAATAGAACTAATTTGAATGAATTAAAGTTACACTCAAGTATATCATCCAAAATGCCATAGTATCAATTTTTATATTTTTGAGGATGTATGTCATTTCTAGATGAAATATTGGTGACCTTGAAAACTACACTTGTCTCGGAATCACAAGTTTTCTTCATTTTTTCTTTTTTTTTTATGCGAAATTTACAATCATGGTAATACATAGCTTTGCAGTGTTTGATCTGCAATCATTCAAACATGTCAAAATTATTTGCATCATTCTATGAGTTGATATTTAACTTATGGGTCATGATTAGTAATCTTCTACGTACCTTTCTATCTCTTAAGCCATATGCTAGATCAAGTACCATTGGCATAACATTGGGATCTCTATTACAATGAGCTTCTTTAACCAATGATGCAACATCATCCCATGTTAATGAGTAACCATTTTCTTGAGACTTTTTTATCCATGCCAACATCCAATCAAGATTTTTTGCAATATACAAATGTAGTGCATCCCACTCATGACCAACTATAAAGAAAATAACTAGACCAATTAGAAACAACTTATATTGATGATGGATAAGAATTTATTAACTACAATAAATATCTTATAATTACCTCTCACTCTCCTCAATCCATCTTTCTCTATCAGGTACTCCCCTTCAAATTTGTTAATAGTTGGGATCCAAAATGTGATCTACATGGATATTTGTTACAAAATTTGAAAGATATTCACTAATGTACACCATGGTCTGGTATATCATATATCCCTCTACCATAGAACCCTCAGGACATGCTCTTTGTCAAACCAAGCCCTTCATAAATTTCAAGTGCCTCTCAATCATCCACATTGACCTAGTTTGTATAGGTCCACACAATTCAATTTCCTCAACTTGATGTATGAGGTAGTGTTCTTGAGCATTGAAAAAAGTTGAAGGTAGACACTTTTGCATTTTACACATAAGCTATGGAATTTTTCTCTTCTAATATAGTATATCTTTTTTTATCAATTTCTTTAGATTATAACCACCTTAAAGAGATTCAACACACATGAACATATAAAAAAGATTTTAGATAAAATTATACAATAGATTACATAAAAAGTAAATCAAATCATAAATATAATATATGTGCAACAAATCTAAGAAATAACACTTCTAACCTCATGTATTTTCCAAGATTATATATAACTTGTTTAATAGTTTAATACTATTGTCAAACTGGTTTGGGAAGGATAGAGGTATAATGCATTGCAATCATTAAAAAATGATCATTTCAATATATTATGAAATAATACAATAGGTAGTACATGCAATTTTACAAATATATTGTAAATACATAACATGACTTACCTTGACGATAGTATGCCAATCATGTGTTTTCCACCCTGGCTCAAAATCACCTTTCTTTGACACAAGAGTGCTTATATTTGCAGGAAATCCTATGGATTTTTCTTTTATGACTTCTTTTAATGCATCACTTTGTTGCTCCATTAATCACCAAGGAAGGACACTCCTATTTATGTGGTCTCCGTTGTTATTTGATTCAATGAAATCCTTCAGTGCATGATTAGATTCATGAATGTCAGTACAAATTTTGAAAAAAAATTCTCTATCATGCCTTCCGTCCAATATTTTCAATAGTGTCTCTATTACATTCTTTCTAATATGCATAGCATCAAAAAATGCACAATTGGGAGATCCATGTAGTGTGATAACGTACTAAATTGAGTATGATAATTTTTTTATTCCTTTAGGAAGTTGTTCATTGATGCCTTGATGACCTTCATAGGCATCAATTACATCATTACTAAATAAAATACAATATCAAAATATAAATTTCAAACTTCAAACCACAAACTGGACATTACCTCGACAATTAAGTCGATTGTATTCTAACTTTCATAGATGAGGTGTCATTCTTCATGGCCTTGATGTTTTCTTTTCTTTCCCATTAAAAATATGGTTTTCATTAATTTGATACTTATGATTATTGTGGAGAAAGTATCTAAACTCATCGAACACCTGCTTTCCTAAACTTCTTGAATGACAAGATTTCATCTTTGGACCACAAACTGGACATGCGAATTTTCCCTTTGTTTGAAGATTTAAAAGATCATGTACAATTATCATGTGCAACTTAAGCATACAAATATAATGGGTAAGTACTATAATAGACCAAAAATATGTGACCTTAACAATATAACATATTGCAAAAATGAGTTAGGCCAAGGGCATCATGTATTGTCCTTACAAGCATCGCATAAAATTGAAATTGTCTTTGTCCTATTAGTCTATAGATGTCATACATAGTGATCCCATTCCATAACTTCAACAACTCATCAATAAGGGGCTCAATATACACGTTCATATCTTTAACTTGGTACTTACCTAGTGATTGAATGAACAAAAATATTACATAATTATTATGACCATTTCATGCATTATTTATAAATTAATTTAGATTCCTATTAAATTAAAAAATACATGGTAGAATCATTGACAACATTATGTGCTCCCTCTTTATGGACATCCAAGGAGGAATGTTATTGTTAATAACAAAAATAGGCCACAATGAGTAAACAAATCTCATATCTCCAAATGGATTGACATTGTCCACTACCAATGTGATGTAACCCAATCTCGTCAAAGAATAACTTAAAAATTGACACAAGACAGATGTTTTAGAATACTATAACTCTTCATTAAAACTTTTGCAACTCTACTCTACCTCTACAATGAAAACAAACACCTACTTATTACAATTCAAAAAATTACCATATTTAGCAAATTTTTGAGAAAAATAGATTTTTCCATTTTTGGTATTTTTTTAAAACTCATCCTACGAATCTCGGTTTTTCCCAAGAAAAGCCCCCAACTAAGGCAAGACGAATTGTAAACTAATCAATGAAATCAAAAATACAATTTTGGATTTATTACAAAAACAACATTCTAAAAAAATGGAAAAAACACAAAAGAGGTCAAGATGAGATTTCAGGCTCCCAAAAAAATGTTGAAATGGCCAACTATTGAATTGAATTGAATGGGAAATCCAAATAACTCCTTCTAATGCATATGCCTATAAAATTTCAGCCGAAATCCACATCTGAGTCAAAAGTTATGACCTCCAAAAGTAAATCTTGACCAAAACCCACATCTAAGTCAACAGCCTTGACCCTCAAATGCCCTTACATCATCAAGAATAATTGAGAAACTTCTACCTTAAGGAAAAGCTTAACTACTTCCATTAAATTCCTAGAGAACAATCATTGCTAATCTAAGGAAGATTTTATTGATTGTGTGCTCATATGTAGAAAAATGTGTCTTTATACTAATTCTGACCTCGAAGAGACAAAAATAGCAGTCATAACTACAAAGCTAGCTAGAAAGCTAACTCAGAGAGGTGATGAAGTGTCATTTGTATCAAACAAGCATGAAGAACATCAAAGGGTAGTTGTAGATGATCAAGAAATTGGTTCGCCATTAAAGAGTTGCTTCTGATAGTGTTTTCAATGCACCAAATTAGATATGTCATCAATTCACCCATCAAACTTGCCACATGGCCTAATAATATCAAAACATTCTACCACCTTGTTAGTCCTTCAACTGTTATGTTGACTCAAGCTCATCTCTTTATTTTGTTGCTTCAGGACTTATTTCATTTGTTAGTTGTTTGACCCTACCAAACTGCAAACTACTTCATACCATGTTTATCACTACTTCTCAACTTACCTTCATTGTATTCCCTTAACTGTTGTGACCCTATGAGCAATGTGTAATTAGCTCTATGCATCATCACCATGGTTTAGACTTATCAGTATTCTAACTGCATGATGGCACAAAAATAGTTATTTTTCCCTTAGTTGTGACTTCACAACTTAAACTAAACATGGCATCAAATTCTTATGACCTTGTGATCGATGTTATCTTTACTACATATAATGCCTTTTTGCATGGTAGTAACTTAAATATGAATCACAACCTAGATACCTGCAACCTTGCGAAGACTTCCCATTTAACCATAATTGCACCATCATGACTTGATCTGTTAACTTTGATGCTAATTCAGTGATGATTCAATAAGGGCATTTCATTGCTTCATAGCTCTAACTCCAATTAACCCTTAACTCCTTGCGATTGTGCGACCCATAACCATTCACAACATTGTAGCCTAAATTGTGAACCCATCTCTTAACTCTATGAACATACAATAGTAGGCTTTCACCACTTTACAACCTTGACCTGGGGTTGATTTTAACCATCCATGATTGTGTGAATAGGAGGAATATTACAATGTCACCACTTGAAATGTTTCAGACATTAACCCTTTGAACGAGTGATGAAAGAAAAATGAAGCATCACAACCTTGACCATGGGTTAGGCTTAACCACCCATGACCATGCGATGACTATCATCATAAACTATTGGAGTTAGAGATCATAACATCAAACCCTAAAAATGAAAGTTAAACTTTTGACTTGTGAAGCTACATTGATGGTTTGAGATGATTGTTTCATGCCTTCGCAACTTAAATAACAGTTACTCCTTAACTACCCATGACCCTATGAAAGGAATGATCACATCATCGTAGCTCAAAATTGTTCCTTCAAAATGAAGATCTTAAGAGACTTAAGACTAAAAGAAAAGTCAAAAGACTTTGTTGTATCCCATTGGCCTGCATGGCAGAATGAACAATTCAACAAACATGAACATGGTTGCCACCCTGAAAACTAGATTTTGGAAGGAGAGGAAAAAATGGTGAACATTTCTAGCAAACCAAGTGGGATGCTTTCCTGCTAAGAATGACATTAATGGCCTTTGAGCAATCCATTGGGCTAGAGTTACTAAAATGAACCTTGTATGTTGTCTAAAGCCCCAAAAACTCTATTGTTTCTCTGCAACTATAAAACAACAAAAAATTTCTATCTCTTACAAAGAAATCCTATGCCTGTGCATTTATTGAAAATTGGAAAGCTATTATACTATATATAGAAAACCTTAACCTCCTCTAAAAGCAAGGCTTAAGGCAAATTCCATTGACTGGAATCGGTAGAACATCACCATCAAGCATAGATAGCTAAAAAGCATTGGCCTTCTTATAATTGGTGATAACATAAGGACCACTCCACATTACACCAAATTTGGAGTGCCTACTAGGTTTAGCTCTATTTTCATCTCACTTGAAGATAAGGTATCCTTCTCTCAAAACTTTGGTTATAGCATTCTTGTCAAAACTTTTTTTGACCTATTGTTGATGAGCCTCAAGCGTGAGCATAGCTTCTTGTCTCTTTTCTTCTAATTCAATCAGTGAAGCTAACCTAATTGTCATGGGATCATTTTCTACTAGCTCCAATTGATGAGCTAGTTCAAGGGAGGGGAACTCCAGCAAAATAGGAAGCTCAACTTCCCTTCCATATACTAGCATAAAAGGTGAATTCCCTACTGCTCTCTTGGGTGTAATTTTGTCAGCCCAAAGGACAGTCTTCAGCTTGGCATGCCAACTCCTTTGGTTATCTTCAATTATCCTCTTCATGATCATGATGAGGTTCCTATTAGAGGATTTAGTGAATCCATTACCTTGATGATAGTAGTTTGAGGAAGTGCTCAAATATATCCCATGTTCTAGAACCTGAGAGCATATATGAGGTCCAAAAAAAGATTTGGCATTATCTAATATGATAGTTGATGGAACACCAAATCTAGTCACAATTCCATCAAGGAATTCAACCACTAAAGCTTTTGTTGCATCTTTGAAAGCCACTACCTCTGTCCATCTTGTGAAATAATCTGTGGTTACTAAGATCCACTTGTGACTAGAACTAGAGGGTGGATTTATTGGACCAATAAAATCCAAATACCATTGAGAAAAAGTTTGGTCAACTTGAATGAGATGGAGAGTAAGGGTAGCCAAACTTTTCTTTCCTAAGAAGAAAGAACATTTATCACATTTCCTCACCCACCTATGGCAATCAATGAATAGGGTTGGCCAATAATAGCCAGACCTCATTATCTTCATTGTAGTAACCCTGGCTGAGAAATGATGACCAATGGGGCCATCATGAAACTCTTTCAACAACCTATTGATCTGATTAGTTTGTATACGTCTCAAAAGGACTCCATTAGAATCCTTCCTGAATAGTATTCTATCGACCAAGACAAAGGAATATCCTACAATCTAAATTGTCTTCTCTTGGCTCTATCTAGGCCTTGGGGATATCTTCCTTCTATTAAGAAGGTAGTCATGGTGTGCAACCAATCATTCTAATCTTCATTCTCCACTAGTTACTCACCTTGAATTAAGAGGGTAGCCTCTTCATGTGTCTTTAAAGATGAAGCCATCTATTCACACAATCCCTTTCCTTGAAAAAGATTGGTGATCTTGATATTAATGTCATATTCCATGACTTTAGTAATCCATCCAGCTCTCTTTTCATTGATGTCCTTGTTCAGCAGGAATTCCTTCACACTTACATGTGGGACCAAAAGCTAGATTTTTTAATGAGACAAAAGATGTCTAAATTTCTTGAGAGCCCTTACAATAGCAAGGACCTACTTTTCCACATAGTTGTACATACCCTCATAATCCTTAAGCCCTTCAATAAAGAAAGTGATAGACTGCTCCAAATTCTCATCATTCAATTGTGTGAGTACAGTTGAAATGCTTGACTCTCCTCCAAGATAATAGAGGATGAAATCCCTACCAAAGTTGGGGTTGACAAGAGTGGGGGCTGATGCAATTGATTTCTTGATCTCTTCAAAGTTGGCCTTCCCTTCCTTGGTCCAAGTGAACATCAATTTCTTCTTCAACATAGTTGTGAGAGGCTTCATCATGGAAGCAAGATCGAGAATGAACATTCTTATGAATTTTATCCTACCAAGGAAGCTCTGCAATTCCTTCTTATCGTTGGGAAGTGGGAGAGAGATAATTGAGTTTACTCTCTTTGGATCTATTGGTAGCCCATTTCTTGACACAATGTGTCCTAGAATCTTTCCTTGGTCAATGGAAAACACACACTTCTTGGGATTTAGGGACACACTATACTCTGCATCTAATGAATACCTATCTCAAATGATCAAAATGATCTATTGCATGTTTTGAGAAGACAGTTATGTCATCAAGGGTTCAATCCTAGGGTTAACTAGCCTCTATTTTTGTCTAACAGGCTTGGCATTATCATTTAAATCTATAGTATGCTGAAATAAACTTGGTTCAAAACCCTTTAGGTCTCATATGTCCAAGAAATAAAATCATTGAATTCTTGACATAATTTATTGAAGACTTCTTATTCAATCTTAATGCATACCTTTCTCAAGTTGAAAGTCTTTCCATTAGCAACAATAATAGGCGTGTAGTCCTCCTTCCTTATAGTTAGATTTGAACCTTTGCCTTTTAATTGATCATTAGAGTTTAATACACCTTCCAAGGTGATTAGACCCTTAGACAATTTGTTGAAGTTCAGGTTCATAATTTGGTCTTGATACTAACTTTGTAGCTTGGACTGGTTTCTAGCAGAGAATTCTGCTTCATTTTATAAGAAATTGATAACCTTGTGTGGTGTGCAAATCAACTTCCACCTTCACGCGGTTGGCCCTGATTAGTAGAGACTATTAAACTATTCTCAAAACCAAGTGAAGCTCAATATTAACCTATGAAATGGTCACAGTCCAAGTATCTACTGCTATTGTTAATTTGGACATCACTATATGATCCAGAATGTAATGAAGTACTAAAGTTAATAGTAACTTCTCCCTATCTCCATAAAATGTATGTATGTATATATGTATGTATGTATGTATGTATATATGTATGTATGTATATATGTATATATGTATATATGGATGTATGTATATATGTATATATGGATGTTGAATGTATGGTGGAGATCAGTGAAGATCTAGGATTTTGATCCCGTGGATATGGGTATGTAGGCAACCTAGTAGGTGGACTATGCCTCCAGTGTTCAGACACCTTGGACATAGTTAGGTGGCACTTAACTATTTTAAGACATTATAAGTAATAAGTAACAACTAGTTTGACATGAAACCTTGAAAATTTCACTATTGTAGGGGTCTTAGGTGTAAGAGCATAAGAGTGTTGCAGTCTCCTGATAATGTTCATAACCAAATTTGAATTCTAGAAATACATTTGTTAGGAAAGTACTCTCATCAACGTCACACATTTCATTTTTTTTTCCTATTATGTTGTTATTGCAACTTTGATAGCTAGCTATTGACCACAGTGTTGTTGTCTCATATCTGTCTCTATTGTGATAGACAAGTTCAACAACTAGTCATTGGATCCACAATATATCCAGCACCTACACGTCGCACGTGTGATAGGGTCTCCATCGTATAGTTGTCACAAAATTGACGTCGTATTAGCCTGTCTGGCTGCAATTCGTGACAGCTTCATGCATTGGAATTGCGATGGAAGCCCTTGTCATCATAATTTGTGATGGAAAATGTCTAAGTCCATCCAACAAGAGCCATTTCCTGAATGTTTCACTTGAGCGACGGGTTTCCATCACAATTGCAATGGTCTACCATCACAATTTGACCCCAAATATTGTAGTGCCCAATGCTTCACCTCTATAAGTTTTACCTTGATGCAATGAGCACTACGTGTTCCATTCATTCTCATGAGAGATAATTTCTTGTGAATAACTACTCATGAAATATGGGTCAATGAGCCTACTAAAAAATCATCTAATCGAGCCTCAAAATAAATATCACAATTTGACTTGTTGTAGAACATATCTATTGTTTATTTATATTTTAACCTTTTTTATTTAAGCTATTTCTCTTGTTCTACATAAACCTTTGGTAGATGATGTGTTGCCTCATTAGCACTCTACTTTTTCATTGATAATTTCAATAAGAAGATTTCACTTGCTTCCTAGTGATGGCCTTCCTAATGATAGTATTACTTGCATTATTTTTCATTGATAGAGGAAAGTTCCTTCCTCCTCTTCCCAAACTCGTCATCAACGAGGACATTATTATGTTATTGTATTGATGAATTTTCTACCCACCTTTGATGAAATTATTAGTTATTTTGTTACTGTATTGTATTGACCTTTGCTACCCATTGACACCTAAAGCCTCCCTTGGGAGAAAACAACCTCTATGATAGTTCTAGTGAGTAGGGGACATTATTGTGCCTCATTATATGACCTCCAAGATTTGAGAAGTTGACTCTTCATTAAGAGGATGGGAAAAGGGTACAAAGATATTTGAACAAAAATCAAGGCAATGCACCAAACTTATGATTGAGCATAAGGGCTACCCCAGTACGAGGTATTAAGGCAGAAAACATATCCCTCTAACTAAGTGATAATTATTGATCTCTAAAGGATAGATCTCTTAAGCATAGAACATGTCTTATGATAATAATTATAGACAAAAAAAATGCAAAGTGCATAGTCTCATCAATAGCCATTCATATGAGTGTATCAAAGTCTGAGTTTGCACTAAATGCATTCATAAAGACAATGTGATTTATAATAGAGACTAAGGGGCCTAAGGCACAGTTAGTTATATTAATATCCCAAAACTTGTTTATAATCTTAAGGCATTATAGAGAAGAATCATCTTGAATTCAATTATAATTTCTACTTAATACTCCTTTGTAATGCTTTTTAGTCCCCATTTTAAAGTATTGGGTATAGCTTATCCTCTACGATCATAGGTGACACAAAATTTATTGGCTATTTATTTCCTACATTTATTAGGTCTTTATCATTCCATGTCTATTCAGTGAACATCATACATTTGTCTAATGAATAACTATCTAAGGTGATGGTACAACATGTGGGTCATGATTATTTCATCATTTTTCTCCAAGAATTGGAAGGCATCTTAATTTATAGGTGTATGAAGGCCTATGATGCAAGCATCCCCATTGGCAGTCATTGCCACATATAAAGACACATCCTGATGCACTCACTTTGAAACATCCATCAATATTTCATATGGAGGAAGTTGGGGCCCATAATGTTGAGAGGGATGGACACATGGAACATCCATAGGTTTCCCATAGAACTATGGAGAGAATGACCCTCAGGAAATGCATTGTGTTGACCAAAATCTCACACATATCTTAATAGCTAGCAAGATGCCTCTCGAGAGTTGAGAAAAAAAAAGCTCACAATATCTAAATACCGCCTTCTAGAAATGCATGTGCGATCTCCTCATCCTCCATTTTAGGCTCACATTTGTGCTTTATTATAAGCATGTCAAGGGATGATATACGGTTTGGGGTTGGATTCCTAATAGGGAATCCATTGATGAGGCTTGTGGATCCTTACACATAAAGATACCCATCAGAAACATAGTTTGATGACTTCTTTACTATAAAAGAGATTGCTTTGCTTTACATACACTTGGGATCTTTGGGCTTCAAGTATTTTGGGTGAAGTTTGACTAATGCAAAATTTTCATTGAATGCTTTGGAGAATCATCCTCCTCCCCATCATTCTCCTAGACTCCTTCATAAACCTAGGATTCCTTAGAAATGTAACTAAAGAAGTCTGCATAGTCTTCTTCCTTAGGAAGTTCCCTTGCTAGACTACTTGCATTTGGATCCATCCCCTCATTTCCTCTTGGGAAGGATCAACACAACTCTTTAAGAATATACATCTTGATATCCTTCTTTAGCATCTACCATGTAAACTCTTATACTTTCACTAACCCCTTTAAAATTGTTTTTATCTACTCATAGACCATAGACAATTCCTATGTCAATAGACATGATTATGAGTCCTCAGCCACACATATGGTTCTTTTATCTCTAGTAACAACCTACCAAGCAAGGAGCTTCTCATGTTTATATCTCAAGAATTTAGTTTGTTGAATCATCCACAAAACTCGAGATTTAAGCTCTCCCTATTTACAACTATATGCATGCTTCTCCTCAATAACCCTTAATCCCACCTAAAGTTTTCATAGAATCTCTCTACATATAGCTTCCTCTTAGTATTGGGTGGGAGGGAAAGATGTGCTCAAGTTTTTCATGTAGCTAGATATTATATAGGTGCTCAAGTAAAGGACGAGATTTTTGTACTGTTGATGTGAAGAAAAAACCTCTAGATGTCCATGGAAAGGATAGGCAACAAGAAGTTGCCAATAGATTCTCTCCATCAGAGAGACTTGCAAATAAGAGGCTATGATCTATCAAAAGGCACAAAAGCCCTTTGGACTGGAGAGTTATCGTGCATTATAAAAAATTGATCGAATCATCTGGTACTTTGAGAAAAATGCATCGAATTAAGTGTAAGCTGAAGATTGTACCAAATTTTAGCTATTAATATTATTATCCCACTCGGCATCCTTGAAGAGAAAGTGTTGACTCCAAAATTTTCCTTTGAGAGGTAACAACCTCTATGGGAAGTCTAATGAGTGAGGTGTTGGGATAAGGTGACTTGACCTTAGAATATTTTTATTGGTTAATTATTTGTGCATTTTTGGTAAATGAGACCAGATCTTCCACAAGGATAGACTTGGAGCAAAAAATAGAAAGTTTATCTATTTGGCACATTCTCTTGGATTTTTTGTATGCAAGAGTTGTGCACAAAGGAAGTTTCTAAAATAAGTTGTAAATACATTAAATGTAGACACTTTAGAAACTATTTCTTTTTGAACAAAAACTCTATAAATATAATGTGTTGCTAAGAGACTTGAGAGAAAGAAAGAATTATTTGAAGACTGTTGTTCTACTACCAGAATTATTATAATGTGTTGCTAAAAATATAATGTGTTGCTAAGAGACTTGAGAGAAAGAAAGAATTATTTTGAAGAGTGTTGTTCCACTACCAGAATTATTATGGAGATCACAACTGGTCACTCTTGGGGAAAACTGGCTCTTGAAATTGTATTATAACTTTTTTTTCCTAATAATACAATTGGGAGTGGTGGATTTGTTCTTGAAATGATTTTCCTGCATATATTAGGTATTATGTGTTTATTTTTTAAAATCTAGTTTGTAATAGCTCAAGTTTTTGTGATAAATTAATGCATCATCTCTCTTGATAAATTTAGCATTTGGAAGCATTTACATACTTTGGCTTCCTTTCAATAGGCATTAGAGTCTAGAAAACTTTGTTATTATTGTTAGATAGAAGGGATTTTGTGTTGATTTAGTTTCAATGGGATTTTTGCATATGATTTTTTGTAATCTTATTATTGGTTAGATATAGCAAGCACACCCAATAGAGTAGATATGGATAAATTTAATGGAAAAAACCTTGAGGTGTTGAAATTCAAAATGGAGGACATGCTTGTAGATAGAGATCTATGGGTTGTGGATTCTTCAACAAAACCCCAAGCTACATCTCATGATGATTGAGATAAGATGGATCTAAAAGCCAAGGGTTTGATAACACTTTGGTTAATTAACTCAATGCCCTGAAATGTCCATGGGGAGAAGACTATAGTTGATCTTTGGAAGAATCTTTGTGGTATTTATGAGGGGAAATCCTTAGTAAATAGGTTAATGCCAATAAAGAATTTGAATTATTTTATGATGGAGGATGGAGGGTTTGTTCCTAATCACTTGAATGCATTCAGTATTCTAGTTTCTCAGTTCTTGGTGATATTTTTAGTGTAAATAATTATTATTTACACTTTACTTAAGTTTACTTAGGATAAATGAATTATTTTATTATTTCTTAGGTTAGACACCTAGGATTTTGCATACTCATATGAGTTTTCATGTTGACAACACTGGAGTAAGCAACTCTAATTTAGCACATGGTGTCTACAAAACTGGAGTTTGCATAAATAACTGAGTCATCATGTAGACAACACAATTGTTTGCACTATTATTTTAGCACATGTTATCTACAACATAATTTTACATGTTACACCTTTGTAGGCTTATCCTCTCATCATCGCACTAATTCATGTGCTTAATGGAGGATAAACCACACTTGGTGGACATGTGCTTGGTTGTAAGACTTATCATGTAGCTAACTCCTAGACATTCTAGATGCATCATAGAGGCCTTTATATACAGGCACCTCTAGTGTACTATACAATAAATTGAATATCGTATTGTTATTCTGATCATACTCTGTTGGTATTTTATGCTAGTTATTGTGCTTCCTGGCCTTGGATGAATTGTGCCCTAAGGAAAATTCTTATGTGGTATCATAGCCATAGGAGCATCATTTCATGGCCATTGGAGACTGATCTTGCTTCACCTCTCTAAGGACACCTTGACTCAGATTTGAAATATTCGCAAAAATTGGGAGCATCTAGAGCCAAAGCGGACCTCACCATTATGTCCAGAGCATCGATTCGGTGAAAATTGACTATAAATTTGCCTATGTTGGGCTATAGTCAAATTTGAGGCAAAAATATTTTACAAACCAACACTGGAAGGCCTCGATTTGCAAATCCAATATGATATATTAAATCTGCAATTTATTTTGTTTTAGATTTACATTTATATTTCTCTACCGTTATTTTTGAATTTCTATTTTCAGAAGAAGAAAAAATCGACCATCAGGCCTGCCTACAGAGAAAAAAATTGCAAGAATCAAATGGTGAAACCTTGGTCCCCATAGGGAATATTCCCTATTATTTTGGAATATTCCATTGGTAGTTATATCAAATATAGCATTCATAAATTCTAGCAACCATCCACTAAATATCAGTTGAGCACGACTACAAACAGGCTACACAATGCGAGCATAATCCTCAAATTCCAGTCACCTAGTGGTAACACACATCCAAAACTAGCAGCTCAATTTATTTACTTACCATGATCGAAGGGTTTTGAATGCCTAAAGGGTGTTGCACACAATGCATGTGGGATAATCCCACACTTTCTAATGGTTGTGCATTCATCTCCAACAACTGTAGGTTAATCGTCGATGATGAAAATATCCCGCTAGCTTCGATATCCCATGGCCAATGAAATACTCTTCGATCACCACTACAAATTCATGCCAATGACTACCTTTATAGCCACCCCATGCTAAGGAAACATGGCATTTCTGCATTTTCTCGCTAGTCAACGTAGAGTATAGCGCTGACAGCTCAACCACCCCTCCATGTGGTGATCCTACAATGCAAGTCTAATGTTATCTTGATTGAGTGAAAAGGGGGAGTGTCGCTTGGTGTTGTGTTCCTCTTTTTCTATTGTTATCTTTCATTTCTTGCATCATGGGATATCTGAAGTTTCCAAAACTAACACCACATAACTGTGCTACATGGTCAATTAAAATGTGGTGTCAATTAATGCATAATGAAGTTTCTTGATATGTAGATGGTACCCTTCCTAAACCAACAAGTGATCAAGTATCTAAAAGTGATATTACTACTTGGAAAATGGTAGATAAGAAAGCCCTAGGTGATATTATGTTGGGGGTTGAAGAAAAAATCTTCTATCAGATCCTGAAGTATAAGACATCCAAGGAAGCTTGGGATGCCCTCAAAAACCTATATGGTAAAGTGATTGAAGAGGATGTTTACAAAATTGAAGATGAGCTTGTCTCCCTAGATCCTAAGACATTTGATTCTATATAGGATTTCATCATTGAGGTGAATGAATTAATAACAAAGCTTGATTCTTGTGGTAGTCCTATTAAAGATGATAGGTTAATTTATCTCATTCATAATAAGCTGCCATCTGAGTACTCCACATTTGTTTCTTCTTACAACACCACCAAGACTACATTAGGGGCTGCCTATCAGAAAGTCACTTTTTATGGTTATGCTCTACTCTTGTATGATGAAGAAAAGAAGTTGCAATCAATGGGAATTCTCAAGTCATTTAAGTCTAAGGTATTGGTGGCTAATAATGAGGGTTCTCAAAATTCAGCTACTCAAACTTCAAATAAAGGAAAGGGCAAGAAGAAGAAGTGGAAGAACAACAAACAAGAGAATATAGAAAAGACAATGCCAACATCAAATCACTAAGGCAAGTCTTCCTCAAGAACAAACAAGAAGGGGGACTCTAATCAGGAGAAGAAAAAGTGTGCTTATTGTAAAAAGATGGATCATGAAGAACAACAATATTATCACAAGGATATTGATGAGTTGAAGCACATCATGAAGAAACACAATGTTCTAGAGCCTAATGCTTATAAGGAAAATAGAAATTCATCCTTCGATTCGAAGGGCAAAGGGCATGCTTTATTCACAAACATTGTTAGTCAGGGAGAATGGATCATTGATTCAGGTATCACACATCATATGGATGCATCAAAGATAGATTTTTCTTCCATGACACATTCAGAGTTACCACACATATTTGTAGGTGATGATACTAAGGTGCAAGTTGAAGGTAAAGGATAAATTGAGATGAACAATGGAGTGTTCAAGGATGTTCTATATGTTCCAAATCTTACCTCCAACCTTCTTTTAGTCTACCAAATGACTCACTATGGAGGTGGAAACAAAGTGGAATTTTTTTCTAGATTTAGTGGTAGCGAAAAGCATTACGGATGACTCAATGATCGCAATAGGCGAAGCCAATCATGATTCAAGGCTTTACACTTTCTCCTCCTTTGTGCCTACATCAAATGCACAAGCCTTATTATTACATTCAAATGCAGAAAGTAAACTGTGGCATGAGAGATTTGGACATCTCAACTACAGATATCTTCAGCAGCTTAGCAGAAAGAATATGGTCAATGGTCTACCTCAAATTCAGTTTTTAGAAGGTATTTATTTAGGTTGCTCACTTGGGAAACATCTAGAAAAGTTGTATGAAAAGGGGAAGTCTTGGAGAGCACAATGTGTTCTTGAATTGGTTCATAGTGATGTGGCAGGACCATTTCCAGTGCCATCATTTGGCAAGTCTCGCTATGCCCTCACCTTCATAGATGACTAATCTCACTTTACTTGGGTTCTATTTATGGTTCACAAGAGTGAAGTGTTTGAAAAAAATCTTAGCTTCAAGGCACAAGTGGAAAAGCAATTAAGGAAATTCATCAAAGTTCTTTGAACAGACAATGGGGGGGAGTATGTGAACATAAGACTAATAGAATTTTACATTTAAGAGGGTATTGACCTACAACATTCACTACCATATACACCACAGAAAAATGGTGTTGTTGAAAGTAAAAATATAACTCTCAAGGAGATGACCACTTGCATGCTACAAAATAAGTCTCTTGATCAAGTCTTTTGGGTGGAAGCAATGAATTTTGCTAACTATATTTAGAATAGGATTCCTCACAAAGCTTTGGATGGTGTAACTCCTTTTGAAGCATAGACTGGTAGGAAACCTACGGTTAAGCACTTCAGAGTCTTTGGTTGTCTAACATGGGCAAGAATACCTCCACAAAAATGCAAGGCCTTCGAAGCACAAAGAAAACCTTGCATCTTTGTTGGATACACAAACTCACATAAAGCCTACAAGTTAATGGATCCAGGGACACATGATATATTCTATTTGAGGAGTGTACATTTTGAATAAAGTTGTCCAAGTTTCTCTTCTTCAACTCCTCCTTCTTCCTTCTTCATTGAAGAGAGTGATAGTGAAACTAGTGACTTGGAAGATGTTTGTCCCCAACCAACACAAAGGCATCATCTAGTTGAGATTGAGGATACTCTCACTACATCTTCTTCCACTAGACCTAGATGGGCTAAGCAGAAATTGGATGTAGCAGGACCATTGGTAGAGAATCCTTCTGATACAAGGAGGACAAGATCATAGCACAACTCACTCCCACATGCTTATATTGCAGTTGCTTTAGATCCACAAACATTTAAAGAAGCATCAAGTATTCCAGAATGGGATAGAGCAATGGATGAAGAGTATAACTCTCTTATGAGAAATGATACATGGGACTTAGTCTCTCTTCCTAAGGGAAGAAAATTGGTTTGGTGTAAGTGGATCTATCGAACCAAATTTTTAGCGAATGGAAGTGTTGATAAACATAAAGCTCGACTTGTTGCAAAAGGTTTTTCTCAAGTACTAGGCATTGATCACACTAAGATCTTTGCACTAGTGGCAAAGATGATTTCCATTTGTTTGACAATAGCCATAGCAGTAGCTCAGAGATGGGTTGTTCATCAAATGGATGTGAAGAGTGCATTTTTGAATGGTGATCTATATGAGGAGATATATATGGAGCAACCACAGGGATTCATATGGGATACTTCCTTGGTATGCAAGTTAAAGAAGTCTATCAATGGACTTAAACAAGCTCCCAAAGCTTGGTACACCAAGATGGATTCCTTCCTTCTCTCCAAAGGCTTCACTAGATGTCATTCTGATCTAAATGTCTACATTCTTTAGAGGGATGATTCACATTTTCTCCTTGTACTTTATGTGGATGACTTGATCGTTATAGGAAGTATTTCATCCATAATCAACAATGTTAAGGCTACTTTATAGGACAGGTTTTCAATGACAGACTTGGGACTACTAAATTATTTTCTTGGTATAGAGATACATTAGTCTTCATTAGGGATAACACTATCACAGTCAAAGTATGCTCTTGATCTTCTAGCTTAGTTTCACATGAGTGACTACAAGGCTGCATCCACCCCATTCCTTTTAGGTGTTAAGTTAGAAAAAAAGTGTTCCTCTCCACTTGTTGATGCAACTTTAGATAGTTGGTTGGAAGCCTTATCTACTTGACACATACACACCCTGACATCTCATTTGCAGTTGGCATGGTTTCTCACTTTATGCAAGAGCCACATGAACTTCATTGGAAGGTAGCCAAATTAATCTTGTACTATATGCAGGGTAAACATATATATGGGATACACTATGTAGCTTGTATAGGTCTTTAGCTAGTGGGATACACACACTCTAATTATGCAGGAGATATTGATTATTGCAAGTCTACTTTAGGATATGTGTTTTATCTTGCTTTTAGCCCGATTTGTTGGTAGAGTAAAAAGAAAAATACCATTTCTATCTCATCGACTAAGGCTAAGTATCGAGGAGCTATGAATGTAGCAATAGAGGCTATCTAGCTACAGTAGATTCTGAAGGAGTTTGGTTTTGATCTACCCAAACCCATAGTCATCCTTTGTAATAACCAGAGTACTATTGAAATCTTGAAACATTCAATGCAACATCAACACACCAAAAATATTGAGGTTCATATGCACTACATTTGAGAGTTGATCCATGAGCATATCATCACATTGCAGTATTGTCCTATAGAGCAGTAGGTAGCCAACATCTTCACCAAGCCCTTCACACAGGTCAAGTATATTCATTTGCAAGATCTCTTGGGAGTGAGGAATTTTTCACTGGGGGGGTCACATGATCCTTCTCTTCTCTATTGTACATATCTCTCTTTTTGGAGGAGGGTTTTTCCCATGAGGTTTTCCCTCTTTCTCCATTTGCAGAGAGATTTCATGCATTTTAGCATTGCATTGTACTTGGGTACCTAACATGGCCTCGTAGCCAGGACCCATTATGCATTTCATCATAATTTTTGTAAGCTTACGTGCATTCCCCTAAGTTGCACTTAAGGGGGGTGTTAGCATAAATAATTATTATTTACACTTTGCTTAAGTTTACTTAGGATAAATGCATTATTTTATTATTTCTTAGGTTAGACACCTAGGAGTTTGCATACTCATATGATTTTTCATGTTGACAACACTAGAGTAAGCAACTCTAATTTAGCACATAGTGTCTACAACACTGGAGTTTGCATAAATAACTGAGTCATCATGTAGACAACACAATTGTTTGCACTATTATTTTAGCACATGTTGTCTACAACATAATTTTACATGCTACACCTTTGTAGGCTTATCCTCTCATCATCACACTAATTCCTATGCTTAATGGAGGATAACTCACACCTGGTGGACATTTTCCTGGTTGTAAGACTTATCATGTAGCTAACTCCTAGACATTCTAGATGCATCATAGAGGCCTTTATATACAAGCACCTCTAGTGTACTATACAATGAATTGAATATCATACTATTATTATGATCATACTCTGTTGGTCTTTTGTGTTAGTTATTGTGTTTCTTGGTCTTGGGTGAATTTTTCCCTAAGGAAAATTCTTATAGATAGGATTTATGTTCAAGATAAATTTGTGATTTTTTTATGTTCTTTTCTAGACTCATGAGATCACCTTATTATGGCTATTGGAAGCATAATAACCACTTTAAAATTTGAGGATGCAGTTTGTTTGTTTTTATCTAAAGAGATGCAAAGAAAATGTTTTAAGATGGTAAAGGAGGCCCTAGTTTCTCATGGTAGAACAATGGAGAAAAGCAAGAGTAAGGACAAGAAGGATAAATCTATATCTTCTGGGAGATCTAATTTTCCTAGTGAAATGTTCAAGGTAAAATGTTTGAACTATGGCACACTTGGTCATATCCAAAAAGAGAGCAAGGAGAAGAATTGTCACAACCTTAGAAACACATGCATCAATGGATGTGTGGTTAATAGATTTAGGTGATTATTTCCACATGACATCTCATAGAGCTTGGTTTATAAATTATGAAGAGTTTGATGATGGAAAGTTGTATATGGGTGATTACTCTCACCTAAATATTGTTGGTTATGGTAGAGTTAATATTAGATTCCCTAATGGTAGAGTAAAGGAAATGGATAATGTGTTATATATCCATTCTTTTACATGGAGCCTACTTTTAGTTAGCAAGTTTAGTGATGTGGGTATGCAAGTTGTTTTCTCAATTGGTGGATGAAAGATGACAAGACGCTTTACGGTTCTCACTAAGGGTATTACAATTTTCACCTTGTATAGGTTGGATGCATGTATGATTCAATGCAATGGTGTTTTCATAAAGTTCAAGAAAGGGGACTTGGATCATTCATCCACACCAACATATCAATAAAAGAAGAAGATCATTGTTTCTACATATGATGGTCTTTCTTTCTAGGTACATAAGGGTGCAAATTCTTTGTAGATAAAGCTCCTAGCTAAGAAGACAATGTTATGGCACCAAAGACTTGGTCAAATTAGTGAGAACAATCTTACAACCCTAAAAAGAAAGAGCCTTGTTCAAGGCCTTGATGATTTTAATATGGAATTTAACTTTTGTGAACACTATGTTTATGGTAAACAATATTGTGTTTCCATTTATTCAAGTTCTCATTAGTCTTTTGTGGTTTTGGATTATATTCATTTAGATTTGTCTTGTTTAGTTAATGTCTCTTTTCTATCTAGATTTTTGTATTTTGTCTCATTCATAGAAGATTATAGTAGAAGGGCATTTGTGTGTTTGTTTAGAAGTAAATTTGTAGTTTTTAATCAATTTAAGGAATTCAAGTCCTTGGTTAAAAATTAAATTGGTAGATAAATTAATTATTTCAGGACCAACAATGGTAGTGAGTTTTGTTCCAAAATTTGATAGGTTTTATCAAGATCATGGAATTGAGAGACATAAGACAACCCATACACCCACATCAAAGTGGAGTTCTAGAGAGAATGAATATAATATTGATGGAGAGGGCTAGGACTATGTTAAGTGGTATTGGGCTTGTATATAAGTTTTGGGTTGAAGATGTTGTTACCCCAACTAATATTATGACCCACTCTAATATTAACAATGAACAAGGTTAGATACCCAAGAAATGAAAGGTATATAGAAGAATATGTTTAGTTGTTATGTTTTCATTGATGTCAAGCTTGTTGACTTACTAATTTATGTAAGTTTCCATATCAATCTGAAATCCATGATGATGAATAAAAGAATGATTGGTAAAGATAGAATATGGGATGAAGAAGTGATGTTAAGTGTATGAGCTTCAATGGGAAATTGGTGAATCATTCTTTTTCAGGGTAATATTGGTTTGATTGTTCTAAATGATATGATGAACTGTTACAAAAATGTAAAATTTAGTTATATTGGTCGGTAATAATGGGTTGAAGTTGTGAAATGAAAAGACAAGGAATCATTATGTGCTACCAAGCTAGAAACGGTGGTCAATAAGCAAAGATATTATTCAATGGAAGTATACTAAACATATGTTATTGAACCAAGGTTTTGTTGATGTTACCAAGAAAACAAGTGTCACTGAGAAAATATTATTCACCAAGTGATAAGTCTTAACCAATCAAATGTAGATGTTCAATTGAACTAGAACATGGGTTGGTAAAGAGGAACAATTTTAGAAAAATCAATTAAAGGATGACATTGAGTGATGATAAGGAGTGATCTAGAAGATTCCAAGGGAGGAACAAATTTTGTTAGCACAATCAACAAAAGAAAAGGTTATGTGTAGATCAATGATGAAGATTTAATGGTTGGTTCAAGATTGAAGAAAAGTTCAATTTCCAAGGTGAGATGAGCTAGCAAGATTTGTAAAATATTTTTTCCAAGTGATTAATACATTGAATGTGAGTTGAGATTTGATTGTATGTATGGAATTAATTCAAGGAAATTCTATTGAATGTGATTTAGTGATAAAACATTGTCTAAACGATGAACAAAAAGGTTGATGTTGATGATAGTTGAATGATTATAGAAGGGTACAATGAGCATAACATAATTAATTAAAGAAGGAGAAAATTAAGTAAAGGAAAGTAATGAAATGAAGATTATCTATTGATCAACCAAAAAGGAAGAGTTTGACGAGGACAAAGAATAGAAAGGAGAATTAAACAAGCAAAGGTAGTTGTACATTTTATCAAATCATTTCATTGTTACTTTCTAACCATTGTAGCAAAAAATCTCTTAACCAAGTGGATTCAACAATCCTATTTCTAAATCCTTTATAAGGTGAAAATATTTAAAATGTGCTAAGTCCTTTAGTAAGGAAACTCATTATAGAGTGTCAAATCTAGTTGATATTTGTTTAAAATCCCCTAATAGGGTTACATCTACAAAATGTGTTTGTAATCTTTGACAGGGTTGGCTCTTAACCAAGCTCACGTTAAAAGAGTGAATTTAACTGTGGGTGATGATACCCACATCGGTTTATACCCAAATTGGGTTTCCATGTTAAATATTGGTGTTAATGAGTTTATGAATGTTTTGCATGTTATTTACTATTTCATATGCATGATGTTGTAAACTATTGTTGGTCGGTTGAATGTTAAAATTGATTAGTAAAGTTTATTTGGTGATAAGTTTAAGAGGTGAAAACTATTTAAAGGGACCTAAGATAACTGATTCACCCCCCTCTCAGTTATCCAATAACTATAGCCACTGGATGTTATTTAATTCACATATTTCCTACTTTAGCACTTATTGAGAAGACACCCATGGAGGTGTGGTCTAGAAAGAAGTCCTCATTGAGACAACTCAGAGTCTTTGGTTGTGAATAACATGTTCATGTGCAAAGTGAGAAAAGATAAAAATTGGAGAATATTGCAGTTAAGTATATCTTCATTGGCTATGGTGTCAATGTGAAAGGTTACAAACTTTGGGACTTAGTTGCAAAGAAGGTGCTCTAGAATAGAAGTGTGATATTTCATGAGATAAAATCTTCTATAGTTGATTTGCAACTAGAGAAGGAAGAGAAATAGAAAAATGAAGTTGTTCATATTCCTTATACCCCTAAGGGAGAAGAGGTATGAGCTCTTGATGGACCTGATAATTAGGAGAGTTCAAGAAACTTTGAGAGTTTTGAAAAAGAACCTAAACCTCAAATGTTGACAAGGTCTACTCATGATAGGCAATAACCTAATAGATATGGTTATTCACCTAAAAGGTTTGGATATTATTTTTTGGATTCCTATTGTATATTTTATTTGATTGCTAACACTAATGCTCGCCTAAGACTATTAGAGAAGCTATGGGTATGAATGATACAAATTCATAGATGAAGTCATAATTAAAGAGATGGCAACATTAAAGAAGAATGTTAGGTGGGATTTGGTATATTTTCCCAAAGGATGGATATCTGTTGGATGTAAATGGGTGATCAAGAAGAAATTAAATGGTAGTTGATAAGTATAAGGCATAGTTGGTCATGAAGGGGTATTCACAGTTGGAGGAAATTGATAATGGTGAAACATTCTCTCTTGTAGTGAAGTTGACATCCAATTGATTCTTGTTATTACATAGAATAGCTTAAGATTTTTAAGCTGATAAAATGGATGCAAAGACAATGTTCCTTCATGGTGATTTGGAGGAGGAAATTTATATGTCACATCTTGAGCATTTTGTTGAGAAAGGTAAAGAAATATTGTTTGTAAATTGAAGAAATATCTATATAGTTTGAAGTAGTCTCCTAGAATGTGGTATCAATTTTTTGATAGTTATGTGTTGTCCTTAGGATTTCTAAGATCTAAAGCTAACAATTGTGTATATTGAAAATCTAAAAAGGTCACATTATTATCATAGTTTTGTATGTGGATGATATGTTGTTTTATTGGGAATGGTAAAAGAATGATTTTAGATTTGAAGTCTCAATTAGCATCACAGTTTGAAATGAAAGATCTAGGTGTAGTTAGATATATTCTTGGGATCGAGATCATTAGAGATAGAGTTAGCATAAAGCTTTGGGTGGGCCAAAGGAAGTATGTTAACTTTGTGTTGGAGAAATTTAGCATGAAAACTTGCATATAATTAGGTTTTCCAATGTCACAGGGAGCAAATATTTCTAAGGATGATAATCCAAAATATCCTACTAAGATGGATGCCATGTCCAAAGTACCCCATATGAGTTTTATTGGCATCTTGATGTATGCTATGGTTTATATGAGACTAAACATTTCCTAAGTAGTGGGAGTCCTTAATCAGTATAAGGCTAATCTTGGAAGTGTGCATTGATGTAATGCCTCGCTTCAGAAACCAAAAGAAATAAACCTAATATGTTACAAAGTTAATTGAACTATTGTTTTCTACAATTTATACAACATTAAAATAACAATGCAGAAGCAATATACACAAACACAACATTTACACATGCAATTACAATATAGATTTCATTCCTCAAGGATTCCTTCATGTTTAATATTTTTTATTAATTGTTTAAGTCTTAAGTAGAATATTCATGGGTGGACCCACAATAATGGGTTACACTTTTTTGCCTAAACTGACACTGAACTATGAATTTTAAGGAAAACTTTCACATTCAGATGCGAATTGCCATTTAACGGTAAGGAATTTGAAGATGAAGTAAACTAGAGTCCTTTAGCATTTTCTATGTAGATTCTAAATATATTTTTAAATATGTTTTTTTAATTGATTTGATTGAATTAATTTTTCTCCCAAGAAAATTGCTATGTTATCAAAAACCTGATTTTTAAAAAGCGACATTGTTTTTGACACACATAACTTTTTTTCTACAATAGATATCAATATAATTCTTTCAAATTTAGTTTTTTAACATCCATACCAAAACCAAAAAGGTGATTTGATGTCTTTATCATTAGTATTTCATATTTTATCAGAGTTTAAAGTTGACCTAACACTAATTTGGACATACATGGCTTTTGACACATGTAACTTATTATATATTTATCCAATTTCAAATTTTTTTTTTTTCATTGAAAGACGACTCAAATACAGAGACCGTAGTTATTTTTCATAATTTTTATTCTCTTATTTACTATTTTTCCATGAGCATTCAATATATAGGTTTATTTTTTATAATGAACCTCTGTTCAATTAACGTAAAAAAATGTATACTAAAAAAATTCAAAATTTATCAAATCCATATTCATTAGAAAGCTCATTCTAAGAACTTGAGTCATGGAAAATGACATGTCTTTAGTGCTCCATCTGAACCTAGAAATTGAGCCTGGAAGCCATGAAAACAACTAAGAATGTTATAGGCTTTGTAAAAGCCATCTACTTTACTAGTTTCAATAGAAACTAACTTTCTATTGAAACTTTTTTAATACTTTCGATAGAAACTATTTTTAGTTAGTTTCTATTGAAACTAATAAGGCCGAGTTTTCATGTAAAAAATAGTTTCGATAGAAACTAAATAGTTTCTATCGAAACTATTTTTGAGTTTCTATCAAAACTATTTAGGATAAAAAAAATTTGCATAGTTAGTTTCGATTGAAACTACCATCAAAAGTAGTTTCGATAGAAACTTTTATAGTTTCTATCGAAACTAGATGATTACATTCTATCAAAAGTTTTTCAGCAAAAAATCTGACTTTGGCGATTTTGGAGGAATTTCTTCCTCCAAAAAAGTGTAACCCACTATTGTGGGTTCACACTCATAAAAATATAACATATTAGTCTCATAAGAAAATGCATGAATACAATTGATACAATGAAATACATCTAATGGATAGAATCCACTACACATGTCACAAGGTATGCGAGAATAGATACAAGTACATCAAAATACAAGATACATGATAACATATAAATACATCAACTGAATAGAAGTCCCCAAGATAGGGATAAGAATGATAAAGGTACAACTACATCATCAACCTTCCAACATCTATAAATCTGAGGGGGAACCAAGTGGTAAGAAGTCACTATCTCCCAATTGCATGGTTATCTAATCAGGCTTACACTCCCATTGTGAAGGGAAGATAATGAACAATCCACATACAACTAATCAAACTATAAAACATTCCTAGGCAAGGAATCCTAATAGCCAAATCAACCTCAAGGGTTACACAAACTACTCAAGAAGAAAAGATAACCAAAGTTGAAATAACACTCATCTAATACCAAAACCACCTACCAAGTTAATATGCATATACTAGGTATATATATATATCAAGTACCAAAATCATGAGATAAAGTCCACAAACGATATCCATCTCAAGTTAACAGACACATGTCAAAAGTACAATCACCATGAATCACCAATCACCACCAATGAAAGTAAACACCAATAATAAATACTTCCAACCACCATCAATGAAAGTAAACACCAACAATAAATACATCCAACCACCATCAATGAAAGTAAACACCAAAAATAAATACAAAACCAATAACTGCACCACCAAAGGTAAATATAGAATCTATGGAGGAGACTCAGGCTACATACTAGGGAGTGTCATCACATAGTCAAAATACTTGAGTTACCTTAGACTTGTCTCTCATTAGACTCCAGACCCTCAAGCATTGAGTTACCCTGGACTAGTCACTTTGGACCCCAAACCCTCAACTTGACACATGCAGAACTAGAATACCCTCCCTTGAAGATGAGGAAAACCAATCATACCTCTCACTTGATATCATCCCATTGCCATCCTTAGCATGTACAAGCACTCAAGGCATAGGCGAGGCACATCTCTAACTTATTTTTTAATGTATCTCGAGGAAAAGGGCTAGGCAAGATATTTTAATTACTATGTTATCACTTATTACACAACTTACAATAGGTTACCCTAGTACTGACCACTTTGGGTCCTAGACCCTTATTGCAAACCACTCCCAAAGATACATACCTAGACAACCTCCCTTAAGCGCATAAACCACAGTTGTGTCCATACCACAACACCCATAATAACATAACTTGGTTCCTTAACAACCAACCCAAAAAATAGTTTGGTTCTCAAAACCCAAGTCATCATATATGCTCACCAAATAAATAACATAAGCCTCAATTTTGAACCATAAAGTACATCCTGACATCTAGTCAAATAACCATCATAAAAGAAATCTTAAAAGACACCTTTGGTGCACATCCTAGTTTGGCCAACTAAATAATTCACATAAAAGTCATCACAAAATAAAACATCACATTAAAATTTCCAAAACCCATCACAAAATAAATACCACAAAACCTCAAATAAACAGACATCAAATAATACAAGGTTCCATCAAATGATTTGAATTAGATTATTTTCAAAAGTTTTGTTTGATTATATAAAGGGTATATAAGTGTAGATAAATTCAGTATGTTAGTTATCTAATAAGTTTAGAATTAATTATTATTATTATTTAAGTCAATTTTATTTAACAATAAAGATAAAACATTTTCAAAGTTCATAACAATAAGTTTTTATGCATTTTCTCTATGTAAATCAGTTGATAATTTAAATGTTATAATCTCATATGGAATGATACGGATCTACAACCTATATTGATGGAAAGATAATTTAATTTGACACATTTTTTAATTATTACCAGCCCTAAAGAAAATTTCATTTGAATGGTATAAAATATGAATCTTCCTAGCAAAATTATTTAGATTTGACGGTTACCTATTTAGAAGAAAGAGCATAACTTTTGTTTGAGTTGTTGGATCTTCATGAAAATTTAGAAAAGTATTCGTAATATACTTATTTATAATCACAAAGAAGATATTTTCCTAACTGTATATTTTGCAAAAGTTATACGTTACTACTCATTTGTCTCTAATTGAAAAATCAAGCTCAAATAGGCCTAGTTCTAGCATGATAGTCAATATTGGATGACGTATGTACAAAACAATCATATATGATTAAATAAAATCCAAATGGGTGTCTAAAAGTATCTTTACATTTTTGATAAAATATATTAAATAAAAGTTATAGAAAAGTCACATGTTTCAAACCCTCAAACTAACACACAAGTAACTACAAATAGATTTATTCATAATCAAGAATATAGCTATATATTTTAATTAAATTTATATAAAATAGTAAAATAATACTTATAAATACCAGCACCATAATTTATTTTAAATATTCTCTCCTAAGATTTTCAAACAAGCTTTCTCAAAATATCAATTATGTCATAAACATGATTTTTAATAAAATTCTAATAATCTCTATCTGTCAGAAAACTACAGGTCCTCATTCAAATTCAAAGCTAAATTCACAATCAAGAAAACACGGTGAATACAATCTTTCTAGCAAAAAATGTAAAGAGATTTGAAAAGCCTTACCTTCAAACACCAAATTGATTTGTTAAGAAGAAGAAGAAAATCTAATTGTAGACTTCACTCCTTGAGCTTTGAAAAAAAATCTTTTACTTCAAAATCTGAATGCATGAGCTGTATTTTGTCTTCTAAAATCTTTATTCTAAATTATCTTATCCTTCTCCAAAAATCTTCTCTCTCAAAATGACCAGAATGACCCCTTAATAAAGAAAAATAAATAAAACTAAAGTTTCTAAAATGAGTAAACTTACAAAAGAAGGTAACTCGACTAAAATAAAATAATAGTTTTTCTTTGTTTTCTTATATTTTTAAAAATAATATTTTTCACTTTACTTTTTTTTTAAAGAAAAGAAATACAAAATTTTTTATTTATTTTTCCTTTATTTAAAATATTATTTATTTAATTACTTTCTTTTCACAAAATAGATTTACCTTTTTATAATAAAATAAATAAATGTTGTTTCTTTTAAATTAAATAACTTATTCTCCACTCAAGAATCTTATTTTAATTTTATTAATTAATGTGCAATTAAATTGCATATAATTAGTTTAATCATTAATAATAATTAAAGCCCACTAATTATGTGCAACTCTAATTTTATTATCATTGATTAAATATTCATGATAAATCAATATTTAATCTTTAATATTTTTATTTATCCCTTTTCCAACTTTCACATTTAGACTTTTTAAATCGAGTCTTTTATATAAAAAATATCTATGTTTAGTTAATTTAGTTTCCCAAATAATTAAATATCCTGATATTACAATTATTCCTTTTATTTAAATAATATTTAATAATTCTAATATTATGTGATTGATCTAAAAATAACAGTTTAACCTTTTACCAAATAAATATCAGTTTAACCTTTTACCAAATCCACATAAGCAAAATCATTCAAACCCCAAACTCAAACACCACTCGCAAAGATTAATTCGCAGCTTTAAAAAGGGGTAGAGAGTCAGATACAATATGTCTTACTGGACAAGTGTTTAGAATATGGATGGGATTGGACCTTAGCATTATCTTCTCATTCTTACCATTGAGTTATTGTGATAGGGCACGCTCATCCTGACAATTCAAGGAAGTTGATGCCCGATACCTACAACCTGCAACTTGTATAAAAAACAAACATGTACATATGCACATATATAACTAAACTAGATAGGCAATGGCAGGGAGTGGTACATCATGTAGATCCCAACTAGTAGGTGACTATGACTCCCTCCCTTAACCACATCAAACACGTCATATAGAAAAGTAAAATAGACACACACACCATACACATGCAAGTATAGGGTAAGTACCATAATGAATCATGAGTCAACTCATAAAATGCTCAGATATAACAATGCATTACTATGAATATAAAATAATCATCATTAAAGATATATCATCCGGCATTGTTATGAAAGCAATCACATTTACTAACTAAGAATCATTAAAGCAACATTAACACATAAGTAATCATAATCATTAGACAACACGTGAAATATAATCAACGACATAATCATAAATGATATTTTGAAGTCATGAAATAACATCATACCATATATCTTTGAAGCTAACATGTGTATGAAATAGGCCTAAAAGAGCTCAATGTATATAATATAAAGCAAACTATGGGTAGACATTACATCCACCCCCCTATAATTAGGCTAACTTTTGGAAGCCTACTACTATGTCTAGGGTGACAAAAGGTCAAAACATACTATCCTAAAACTATTACAAACAAGTTAACTATGCATACACTTTCATTCATTAAGAGCAATATGATTCTGGTTTAAGAATAAAGTGAAAAATATATTGATCCAACATTCATCTATTTAACAATTACAAAAAAAATATAGCCCAAGAAACCATCTCTCCTACTGCATCCAAAATCAAGAATGCCATCTTAGAATCTAATAGAAAACATAAGGATACAATGCATAGACATAAAAGTAAGATTCTAGAAAATATTGTTAGATTGTGGTGATTGATTAGGGAAGTACTATACATACTTCATAATTCTTTGGGGTTCAGAGCATCGGCCCGAAAAAAAAAAAAAAATTAGGCCCTATTATCACAAAAGTTTGCACCCTTGCCTAAAGTTTTAACCTAAAGGAAACCTTGCGAAACATGGAAACAATCTCCAAGTTGTGGGACTTGAACAATGAGATTAAGTCTTCGGAGGAGGTTGACTTCCTTACTATCAGGGTGAACCTAACTATTTATTGACAGGAAAAGGGAGAAGCAATGCATAAAAGAAAACTACCTATTCTAATCTAAAAGGGGGTGATACACAAAATAGTATTGTTTAGTCTTATCCCTACCCAAATGAGCATAGTTCATCAATACAATCCTCAGATACACAGATTCTATCTTAACTTTGACTCAATGATCATACACGGATCAGGAATCAACGAAATGATATAAGGAAGAAACTTCACTCTATACCATTCAAGGATAAATAGACATAGCATATAACCAAAGAATGAAAGCAGTACGTCAATATAAGGCAAGAAGATGTTGCATGATATATTAATGGAAGAAAGAGATACAATAGAGAATTATATTAACTTAATGGCAAAAGGAATTATAGTAGCTAAGTATAACATACAATTGCTATAAAATCAGAGAAAAGATCAACCCTTAGAAAGGGTACAAAACTTGCTTTTATATCTCAAGCATAACTTAGAAAACTTCCATTGGAAGCCAAAGAATCAAAAACTACCATCAAGTTGCAGAAAGACATCAATGTTGATCTAGAGGGATTTGATCAGGTGCATGCCCATATGCAAAAATCTGATCCTGATGCGCATATTTAATCTTTGAAGGGATAGAAATGGCGGCCATAATAGAAAGGTTGGGTAGATGGATAAACCAAAGCAACAGGAAGATGGAAGATACATTTACTAGGTATGAGGAATGAAAAAGAGTAGTTACAGACAATCAAAAGATCAATATAGTCATTAAAGAGTCATTGGCTTATGTTCTCAATGCTTGCCAAATCAAACAAATCAGCAAGTTAGTTGATTTTGATTGCCCAACCCTGCCACGTGGCCCAATGCCATTTAAGTATTTTTCCACCTCACTCAGCATTCTAACTTTATGTTGACCAATGCCTTTGCCTTTTTTTTGGCTTCACAACTCACTTCTTTCATTAGTTGTTTGACCCTGTGAAATTGTGACACCCTCAATATTTATGTCAATTTCCATTTTGCAACCCTTCATCACTTGATTCCCTTAACTGTTGTGACCCTGTGAGCAATGTGCAATTAGCTCTTTGCACCATCGCTACCATTTAGACCTAATAGTCTTCTAACCACATGATAGTGCAGAGACAATTATGTATGCCCTTGGTCGCAACCTCATAGTTTATCTTCTGGCTAACATGAAATTCCTACAACCCTACAATGGCTAAGAACTTGATTGCCTAGTTACCCCTTTTACATGTTCACAACTTGAATCCTGATTGTAGCTTTTAACCCTAAAAACATGTGCAAACCTACCTCTTAACTACTTGATGCTCCATCACAACTTAAGTTTAACCTTTTTGTTTAACCTTGCGATGGTGTGTCCCAAGTGCATCATTGTTTCATCATCTCAACCCTGGGTTAGGACTAACCTCCTGCAACCAAATAAAAGAAGCATTGCCACTCTAACCATGGTTTAGCGTTAACCCTCTATGATGATGTGAAGCTAAAATTGACCATGGTCTACTAACTACCCTTCGCACAGTCATGAATTAACCTTCGAAGCTTAATGGACGGAAAGCATCAATCCAATCTCATCTGCTTCATTTGATGGACAACTCCTTCAAAACTAATCCTTGTGAAACTGCAACCAAAGGGACTCAAAAAGGATTGGTCCCATATAGACACGTGTCCACTTGTTGCCTATTCGCCACTTAAACTTTGAGTTAAGCATTTAACCCTACAAAAACATGACCTGAGCACTTTGTTGCTTTGCAGCTCTAACCATGATTTTTCCTTAACCCTCTATGACTATGTGATCCATTACCTTCATTGTGTCACTATTCTTACCATGAATTAGCCTTGACTCCCTATGACCTTGCACCTAACTATTGAGATAACCACATCATGCTTTCATGGTTAAGCCTGAACTACTCGCGACCAAGCGATAAAGGGTAGTCGCATGGTCATGACTTGAAATACTCATAAGGAAATAAAATGCAAACATAAAGAGATTAAGACCTATGGATATAAAAGAAAGGAATAAGGATTTTATGTATCTCTACTAAGCATGCATGGTAAAATATTTTTGCATGGTAAAAATGGAACGTTGGCCATGACTGCCACCCTAGTAACTAGATTTGGAAGGAGGGGAAAAAATGGCTAACATTTTTGGTGACTCAAAGGGGATAATTTTCTGCTAAGCATGAGATCAATGAACTATGGAGTAACAAAAAATGAAACCTTGCTACAAATGACCAAAAAATTGTAACATCTGCAAAACTTTACCTTCTCTGCAACTAAAAAACTTCAAAACTATGCTATTTCATGAGGAAACAACTTGTGTTCATGCACTTCTTGGAAAACTTGAAAACATCTAACCTACTATATATAAAAAAAACCCTCAATCTCCTCTAGAAGCAAATTTTCAGGTAAATCCTATTAACTGGAATGGATAGAATATCACCATTAGGCCTAGATAATTGAAAAGCATTGGCCTCTTTGTAGCCGGTGACAATGTATGGGCCACTCCACATAGCATCAAATTTGGAGTGCCTGCCTAGCTTGGCTCTGTCTACATCCCACTTGAGAACAAGGTCTCCCTCTTTGAAAACCCTAGCTTTAGCTTTTTTTGTCAAAACTTCTTTTGACCTACTATTGATGTCCCTCAAGTGTCTGCTTATCCTGTGGCCTTTTTTCTTCTAATTCCATTAATTATGCCATTTTGACAATCATGGTATCATCTTCAATTATTTCTAATTGATGAGCTAACTCTAGGGAGGGAACTCAAGTGAAATAGGAATCCTTGCTTCCCTTCCATTCACTAACATAAAGGGTGAGTTCCCAATGGCCCTCTTGGGTGTAATTCTATCAACCCAAAGGGTTGTTCTTAGCTTTGAATGCCAACACCTCTCATTTTCCTCAATTTTCCTATTAATGATTTTTATTAGGTTATTGTTAGAAGACTTTGTCAAACCATTTCCCTAAGGACAGTAATTTGATGAAGTGCTCAGATAGATACCATGATCAACTACCCAAGAGAAAATATGAGTCCCAACAAAGGGCTTAGCATTGTCTGATATTATTGTTGAAGGGATACCAAACCTAGTAACAATTCCATCCAGGAACTCCACTACTGAGGCCTTTGTGGCATCCTTCAAGGCTACTACTTTTGTCCATCATGTAAAATAATCTATTGCAGCTAAGATCCACTTGTGACCAGAGCTAGAAAGTGGATTAATTGGACCAATAAATTCTAATCCCCATTAGACAAATGGTTATCAACCTAAATAGGATAAAGGGGAAGAGCTTCTAATCTTTGTTTGCCTGAAAAGAAAGCACACTTCTCACATTTCTTTACATATTTATAATAGTCATGGAATAGATTTTGCCAATAATAACCAACTCTCATGACCTTCATGGTTGTTGTTCAAGCTGAGAAGTGGCCACCATTAAGGCCATCATGAAACTCTTTGATCATCCTATTTATCTGATCAAGGTTGATACATCTTAATAAAGCCCCATTTAGATCCTTTGTAAAAAGAATACCATCTACTAGGGCAAAAGGAATAGATTATAATCTGAATTGTCTTCTTTTGGCCCTATTCAACCCTTGTAGATATCCTTCTCCTAATAAGAAGGTTGTCATGTCATGCATCCAATTGTTCAGATTTTCATCCCCTGTTGGTTGCTCATCTATCAATGCCAATGCAACATCCTCAGTCATCTCCTAAGATGAAATCATTTGCTTACACAATCCTTTTCCTCTCACAAGCTTTGTGATCTTGAAATCAATATCATATTCCATGACCTTCGTGATCCATCCAACTCTCTTTTCATTGATATCCTTGTTTAGGAGGAAGTCCTTCACACTTGCATGTGGGACCACGAGTTGGACTTTGTTGTGAGACAAAAGATGCCTGAAATTCTTTAAAGCTCTTATGAACAAGAGCTTTCTTTTCAACATAACTATACGTATCCTCATAATCCTTTAAGCCTTCACTGAAAAAGGCTATAGGTTGTTCTTCATTTGTATCATTTTGTTGTGTCAAGATAGTTGATGTGCTTGATTCACCCCCAAGAGTATAGAGAATGAAATCCTTATCAAAGTTGGGGTTGATAAGGGTGGGGATTGATGCTATTGTTACCTTGATCTCTTCAAAACTGGCTCTCCCCTCCTTTGTCCAAGTGAACACCATATTTTTCTTTAGCATGGTTGTAAGGGGCTTGACCATGGTAGAAAGATTAGGAATGAACCTTCTCACAAATTTGATTCTACCAAGGAAGCTCTATAATCCTTTCTTATTACCAAGAAGTGAAAGAACAAGAATTGCCTTCATTCTCTCTGGATCAATGGTTAAACCATCTTTGGACAAAATGTGTCTCGATAATTTTCCTTGATTAGTGGAAAATATGCACTTGCTTGGATTTAGTGATACACCATATTCCTTACACTTGATGAAAACCTACCTCAGATAGCCAAAATGGTCTACCAAATTCTTTGAATAGACTGTTATGTCATCAAGGTAGACCAACACAAATCTTTCAAGCATACTCTTAAAATTCATCTTGATTTATTTTTGGAAGGTAGAACCTACATTAGTTAATCCAAAGGGAATTTTTCTATAGGCATAGGTGCCCCATTTAGTTATAATAAAAAAATTTATACCTATCAAACTTTTGGACTAATACTTGATTGTAACCTGAAAAGCCATCCAAGAAAGAAAATCTTTCATAGCTAGTGACCTTGGTTAAGATATGTTCCATGGAAGGAAGAGGATGGTGATATTTGAGAAAGGCCCTATTCAAATACCCAAAATCCACACATAGCCTAATTTCTCCACTTTTCTTCTAACAGGTACAAAGTTAGTCACCCATGAGGAGTTCTTAATAGGAAAAATAATGTTGGACTTTATAAGCTTGGATAACTCCTTTCTCATTAATGGCTCAATTTTTGGGCTAACTGGCCTTTGTTTTTGTCTAATAGGCTTGGTCTTATCATTTAAATCTATGGTATGTTGAAACAAACTTGGGTCAAAACCCTTTAAATCATTACATGTCCGTGCAAATACATCATTGAACTCTTGACATACATGAACAAAATTTTCTTGTTTAGCTTCAGAGCATACCTTTCCCAAATTGAGGACCTTTCCATCAGCAATGGTGATTGGTATGTGATCATCCTTGTTGGAAACTAAGTTTAGACCTCTATTCCTTACTTGACCATCAGGATTAAAGACACTCTCTAAGGTGATTAAACCCTTGGGAAACTTGTTGGAATTGAAGTTGATGATTTGATAACCATAGTGGCTTTGTAATATAGACTGATTCCTCTTAGAGAATTCTACCTCACTTTCCAAAAAATTGACAATCTGTGCATCAGAGTCAAACACCTACCACTTGGTGTGGTTGTTTGGGACTATAGGTCTTACAACCACTCTGATTTGTTGCTCCTTTTTATTCTCAACATGCTCTGGTACATCATAATGAGCACCTATTGATGCTAGCCTATCAACATGTTTATTTTCTCTTTGAGGAATGCTCTCGAAATTGAATGCTTCAAAGCCCTCAAGCATATCCCAAACCCTGTGTTTGTAGGCTTTGAGCAAATTATTCTTTGTAATGTTTTGACTCCTTACTTGGTTAAACACCAACCCACTATCTCCAAAGACTCTCAAAGATTTGATTCCTCTCCTCTATGCAAGCTAGAGGCCTTGAATTAGTGATTCATACTCTACTATGTTATTTGTGCAACTGAACTGAAGTTTGTAAGAGAAGTAAAACTTCTCTAAACTAGGGGAGACAAGCATCACACCAGCACTTGAGTCATTCTTATTTCTTGAGTCATCAAAAAAAATGTTCCATAACCCATTAATATCCTCTTCCTTCTTTATGAGATTAGGAATAAGAGCATCCTTTTCCAATATGCAATATGTGCCAAGGCCTGTCTCTAAATTTTCTTGTACTACATCAAATTGATAAGCAGTTTCCCACTCATCTAAGAGATAATCAAGCACCTCTATCAAGGAAGTCATAGATTCATGTGCTATACCTTTACCATCTATCTCATGAATTGTACAGTTCATGTTTATGGGACTAGGAGTATAGGTCTCTATGTGCTTAAGGGCCAAAGGTTCTACTCTTATAGAAGCCCTTGTCCCATATCTTGTTCTAATGATCATATAGGACCAATCTATTGCAATATGAACTCCTATTTATGCAAAGAAGTCTCTAGAAAGACACATAAAAAAATATGGTTTGACCTCGGCTACTGATATGTCTTGAGTGACAGTACAACTAGGGCATGCATGCAGTGTCATTTCTACATTTTTTAAGGCTCCTACTGTCTTGATAGAGCTACCAACTAGTTCGAGCACATTCCTAACCATTGGCACATATTCAATACCAAGGAGGTTAGCTATACACCTAGGCATTACAAAGTTTCTAACCCTTGAATCGATCATACAATTATGGACTAGCTTGTCTCCTATGATCAAAGAGACATAAAAAGAAGGAGACTTGTTTTTCTTACTTGTATCTCCTTCTTTTAATGGTTGCACTAAGCTAGTAGCATTCTCCTCTCTGGTTGACTTCCTCATCATCTTTATACTCTCCAACCCCTCTTGCAGTAACTCCAATTGTGATGGCATAGTGGGAACAATATCCCACATAGGGACACTAACATTGGTCCTCTTCATTTGATCCACAATGTTAAGAGGAGTGCCAATTATTATGACTGGAGCTTTAGGAACTACAGGGGTTGATGATTGAACATGAGTGGTCTAAGAGTCAAGAGGCTTCCCTTTATTTGTGTCTTTCTTCTATTGGGTAGCCACATTTGGGTGTGCACTCATCAATGGTCCATGAGAAATACTACCAAAAGTTGAAGCTTGACTTGGTGGACGAGGCATAGCATCCTCAGTAGTTGTTCTTTTACTTTTGGTATTATGGGCCATAGCATCATAATTATCATGATTGGCATGGCAATGCTCTTCTAGGTGATGGTTCATGAAAGAACAATCACCCTGGTGCTGCAAATGGGTAGTATCAGTAGATTGATTGTCATTATATTGATGTCCTACTATTTGATCTTGTGTAGTTAGTGCTAAATATGATTCTACCTTCTGGCACATGCAATGCCCATAGGAATAATTGTAGGAGGGACATAAATCCTATTCTTGAGCAAGATTATTTTGAGGAACTAATATCCTTACTAGATTTGGGTTTGTGTTTGCTACAGAGGTATTTCCAATAGGCCTATTTAGGTTTTGTGGAGCATAACCATGCCCTTGATTTGGAGGCCTATATGTAGGATTTCGGTAATGAAGTTGGGGAAGCCTAGTATTTTGAGCTTTTTGTATTTCCAAGGTCATCACCTTGTTGCTTATCTTCTGGACCACTGAGAAATTATCCTCTAATTTCTTCTCTTGATCTTGAAAATTCTTGCCTATTTTGGAACCCTGATCCTACAACTTCATATTACTCAACATTAGGGCCTACATCATGTCCTTCAACCCTCCAAACTCACTGGAAGATGTGGAGGCTATTGGGGCTATAACAAGAGGTTGGCTTGTAGATGTGGTAGGGATGGGGGGTACTATAGGCTGATGATTGGGCATATCTGGGAAGAAAGGAATTGGAGGTCTTGGGGCTAATTTTTCTCCTTGTATCATGATATTCTCTACCTTTATGGCAGTTTCATATGTAGTTGGCAAGGTGTCTCCTCCCATGGATTGTAAAGTGGTAGCAATATCACTATTAAAGGCTCTAAAGTAATACATGAAAGCATTACCAAGAGAATGTTTAACTACAACAGGTATTCTATCCCATGTTTTTTGAAATTTATAATTAAAATCAGTCATGTATATGGGGTGCTATTTTTTATGGTAGTTAGCTGCTCTAAGAGTGATAAGTGATCACTCTTGTCTTCGAAATGTTTACACAATCTTTCTCCTAACTCATCCCAATTATTAATAGAGTTATGAGGCAAACCTCTATACCACTATAAGGCTTTCCCCTTTAAAGATGAAGCTAGAAGCCTAACAAAAACATCATCTTCTCAATACCATGTATATTACAAATGGTTGAAACTTATTGAATATGTTCTAAGGGAGAAATGGAAGTTTCACTAGTGAATTCAAGTAGGCTTTTGAGAGCAGCTACTGGGATATCATGTCTCTGGGATAGAAGGAGAGGACTACCACCATTGAAAGTAGCAAAAGCATGGGCTCTAGGCAATCAATATGGAATAATGATATGTTTAAATGGGCAAATGGTATCCTAGGTTGTGACCTATCAACAGGAGGAGTAGAGAGAGATCTTGCAACCGTATGTATTACTTCTACACTCCTAATTAGTGATAGACTTAGAAGTACTTCAATATGAAGGTCCCACTGGGCATGCCAAAAACTATTCTCACAAAAGTTTGCACCCTTGCCTAAAAATTTGACCTAAAGGCAACCTTGTGAAACATCGAAACAATCTCCAAGTTAAGGGACTTGAACAATAAGATTGAGTGTCTGAAGGAGGCCGACTTCCTTACTATCAGGGTGCACCTAACTATTTTTTGAGAGGAAAAGGGAGAAGGAATGTATGAAAGAAAACAACCCATTCTAATCTAAGAGGGGGTGATACACCAAATAATATTGTTCATTCATATCCCTGCCCAAAGGAGCACAGTTCATCAATACAATCCTCAGATACATAGATTCTATCTTAATTTTGACTCAATGATTGTACACAGATCAGGACTCAATGAAATGATATAAGGAAGGAACTTCACTCTATCCCATTCAAGGACAAATAGACATAGCATATAACCAAAAAAGAGAGTAGTACATCAATATAAGGCAAGAAGATTTTGAATGATATATTAATGGAAGAAAGAGATACAATAGAGAATTATATTAACTCAAAGGCAAAGGGAATTATTGTAGCAAAGTATAACATACGACTACTATAGAATCAGAGAAAAGATCAACCCTTAGAAAGGGTAAAAAACTTGGTTTTATAGCTCAAGCATAACTAAAAAAACTTCCACTAGAAGCCAAAGAATCAACAACTACCATCAAGTTTCAGAAAGACATCAATGTTGATCTAGAGGGATTTGATCAGGTTTATACCCATATGCAAAAATTTGATCCCAATGCGCATATTCAATCTTTGAAGGGACAAAAATGACAATCATCATAGAAATGTTGGGTAGATGGATAACCCAAAGCACCAAGAAGATGGAAGATACAATTACTAGGCATGAGGAATGCAAAAGAGTAGTTGCAGATAATCAAAAGATCGATCTAATCATTAAAGAGTCACTAGCTTGTGTTCTTGATGCTTGCCAAATCAAACAAATTACCGAGTCAACTAATTTTGACTGCCCAACCCTACCACGTGGCCCAATTCCATTTAAGTATTATGCCACGTCACTTAGGACTCTAACTTTATGTTGACTTGTGTCTTTTCCTTATTTCATAGCTTCACAACTCACTTCTTTCATTAGTTGTTTGACCCTGTGAAATCACACCACCCTCAAGATTTATGTCAATCACCATTTCGTAGCCCTTCATCACTTAATTCCCTTAATAGTTAAGACCCTATGAGTAATGTTCAATTAGCTCTTCATGTCATCACTATGGTTTAGACGTAACAGTCTTCTAACCATGTGATGGCATGAAGAAGGTTATGTCTACCCTTGGTTACAACCTTGCAATCTATCTTCTGGCTAACATGAAATTCCTGCAACCCCAAAATGGCTAAGAACTTGGCTGCCTGGTTAACCCTTTCACATGTTCACAACTTGAATCCTGACTACAACATTTAACCCCGTGAACATGAATAAACCTACCTCTTAACTGTTTGATGCTCCATCACAATATTGCAACTTAAGTTTAACCTTTTTGTTTAACCTTGCAATGGTATGCCCCAAGTGTATCATTGTTTCACCATCTCAACCCTAGGTTAGGACTAACCTCCTGCGACCAAACGAAAGAAGCATTTTGCACCATTGCCACTTTGACCATGTTTTAGTAGTAACCCTCTACGATGATGTGAAGGTGAAATTGATCGTGACCTATTGACTACCCTTCGATTGTCACAACTTAACCTTCAAAGATCTATCAATGGAAAGTATCGATCTAATCTCATCTACTTAATTCAATGGACAACTCCATTGAAACTAACCATTGCAATGCTACAACTAAAGGTAATAAAAAAAGATCAAGCCCACATAGATGCATGTCCACTTGTCACTTGTTCGCCACTTAAACTTTGAGTTTCGCATTTAACCCTGGGCATATGGGACCTAAGCACTTCGTTGCTTCATGACTCTAACCATGATTTGTCCTTAACCGTCCATGACTGTGTGATCCATACCCTTCGTTATGTTGCCATTCTAACCATGAATTATCCTTCACTCCCAATGACCTTGGGCCTAACTATTGAGATAACCATGTCACACTTCCATGGTCCATTTCATGGTTAAGCCCTAACTGCTCACGGCCAATCGATAAAGGGTAGTCACATGGTTGTGACTTGAAATACTCATAAGGAAATAACATGCAAACATGAAGAGTTTAATACAAGAAAGGACTAAGGTTTTAACATATCCCTACTAAGCATGCATGGTAAAAGATGTTTGCATGGTCAAACTTGAACATTGGTCATGGCTGCCACCTTGGTAACTAAATTTGGAAGGAGGGACAAAATTGGTTAACAAACCCTATTTTATGGATAATTTTGGGCTGACATATTATAATTAACTATATCCCTAAAGTGGCAAAAATACTTTTATAAAAGGGCTGAGGGTTAGGGATTTTTTCATAAGGTGTGATGCAAAAATTGCTTCTTGTGGCAGTATTGAGTTGTAAGGGATTACAAATTATAATTAAGTTGTAATCATTGGATCGTTATAATATTGGACTTGCTATTTGGTGGATGTAGCCCAGGGTTTGGGTGAACCATGTTAAATCTTGGTGTCTTGTGTTCTCTTCTATGTGATTTATTATTTTCTAATATTTGTTATATTTGCATGTGATTGTTATTTCTATCTATATTTAATCCTAAGTGGTATCAATGTGAGGTTTTTATTTTTTAGTTATCCTCTACAAGAAAGTCTCATAGTTGAGTGGGAGCAATGGCAGATAAGGGTAAGTTGAACATTGACAAGTTTAATAGGTAGAACTTTCAGTTATGGAAAATAAAAATGGAGGACTATCTCTATTCAAAGGATTTATGGAAGTCATTGGAAGGAAAAACAAAGAATCAAAGAACTATGACAAATGAGCACTGGGTTCTTTTAGACAGAAAGGCACTTGGAAGTATTCGATTATGCCTAGCACCATTGGTGACATTTAACATTACAAAAGTGAAGATGACAGAAGAGCTGATGGAAACCCTAGAAAAATTGTATGAAAAGCCCTTCGCTTCAAATAAGTTATTTCTCATGATGCATTTATTTGATATGAAGATGGCAGAATGTGGATCTGTTGCAGATCATTTAAATGAGTTTAATATTGTTACTAGTCAATTATCTTCTATGAGTATCAATTTTGATGAAGAAATTAGGGTTCTCTTGATTTTGTGTTCTTTGACTGAAAGTTAGAATGGCTTGGTAATGGTTGTGAGTAATTCCATTTCAGGATCTAATACCCTAAAATATGATGATGTGATTGGTGTTATTTTAAGTGAGGAAACTCCTAGGAAAACCTCAGGTGGATCTACATCTTGAAGTGCTTTGAATGCACAAAGAAAAGGTAGACCAACTGAGAGAGGAAATAATTCCAAAAATCATGGGAAATCAAGAGGAAAGTCAAAGGGGAAGAGGTCTCAATCTAGAGGACTGAGAGATTGTTAGTACCATGGGAAACCAGGGAATAAGAAGAAAGATTGTTGGACTTGAAAGAACAATAGAGATAAACTAGAAGGGAACAAGGAGGAAAATGTGGTAAGTAACAAATTCAAAGAGGATGCTTTACTTCTATCTTTAGAAAGCGTTGATGATTCATGAGTTTTAGATTCTAGTGCTTCATTTCATGCTACACCTCATAGAGATTATTTTATTGATTATGTCCAAGGGGATTTTGGGCTTGTCTATGTGGGGGATAATGAACCATGTCAAATTGTTGGAAAGGGAAAAATTAAGTTGCAAAATGAGAATCATTGGCTACTACATGAGGTAAAACACATTCCAAGGCTAAGCATGAATTTAATCTCGATAGGAAAACTCGGTGTTGAGGGTTGTGTAGTTACTTTTAATGATAAAAAATAGAAGGTTTCAAAAGGTTCCCTTGTAGTAGAAAAATGTGACAAAGTAGGAACCTTATATCTTTGTATAGGTCATATTGTTCCTTCTACTTTGATTATTTCAGAGAAAAATGAATGTTCAAGAATAGTTGTTGCAGTTAAGTAAGGAGAGCAACAAATAGTTGTTGTAGATTCTAATACAACGTTGTGGCACCACACACTTGGGCACATGAGTGAGAAAGGTATGAAATTACTTCATTCAAAGAAAGTTTTACTAGGTCTGAAATGTGTCAATATGGATTTTTGTGAAAGTTGTGTATGGAAAACAAAAGAGAGTGAGTTTTGTGAAGATTGGGAAGGAAAAGAAAAATGAGAAATTAGAGCTTGTGCATACAGATGTACGCAGACCAACTTAAGTATCTTCCCTTGTTGGCTCTCATTACTATGTTGCATTCATTGATGATGCAACTAGAAAAGTATGGGTTTATTTCCTTGGATAGAAATCTGATGTATTTCAAACTTTTAAGAAATGAAAATACTTGGTTGAAAATGAGACTAGTAAGAAATTAAAATCTCTTAGATCTAGTAATAGTGGTGAGTATTGGAGCCATGAATTTGAAGACTATTGCTCCACTAATGGTATTCATAGACAGAAAATTGTTCCAAGGACTCCACAGGAAAATGGAGTGGTTGAATGCATGAAGATGACAATAATGGAGCATGCAAGGAGCATGAGGTTACATGTTAGGTTGCCCTTAAACATGTGGGTAGAGACTATCAATACTATTGTATATTTTATTAATACAGGTCCCTCTACTCCTTTAGGTTGTGGTATTCCAGAGGAAGCATGGACTAGTAAGAAGGTGAGTTATTCTTTTCTTAGAACCATTGGTTTTGAAGCATTTGCACATGTTGGTTATTAAAATAGAACCAAGTTGGAAGCTAAGTCAAAGAAATGTGTATATTTTTTGGATATGACATTGACAAATTTGGTTATAGGCTCTGGGATTTTCAAAATCGTAAAATTGTAAGAAGTAGGGATGTCATATTCAATGAGGAAGTGTTGTACAAAGATCTATTGTAGCAACAAGAGAAGAAAGAAGATGACTATACATTGCTAGATGATACTCCAAAAGATGACGTTCTAGTGATTCCTCATGATGTGTAACAACAACAACAACAAATAACACACACCCCAATGAATGTTAGACAGTCGACAAGGATAAGTAGACCTCCGAAAAGATTTTCTCCCTCTTTGTACTCTATTTTACTAACAGATGCGGGTGAACCTGAATGTTATGATGAATTTGTGTAGTTAGATACTAAGATGCAATGGGAGTCCACAATGAAATATGAAATGGACTCTTTGCTAAAAAATAAGACATGGGCTTTATGCAAGTTGCCTGCAAGTAAAAGGGCTTTATAGAATAAATGGGTTTAAGGTTGAAAGAAGAGGATGGAGGTAAGAAAATATTTAAAGCCAGGTTAGTTGTAGAAGGATTTGAATAGAAAAAAAAGGCATTGATTTTGATGAGATATTCTCTCCTATTGTTAAAATGACTTCTATCCACGTTATTTTAAGTATTGTTGCTACAGAAGATTTACATTTGGAGCAGCTTGATGTTAAAACAACTTTTCTTCATGGTGATTTGGATGAAGAGATATATATGGCACAACCATAGGGATTTGAGATTAAAGGTAAGGAGAACTTAGTGTGCAAATTTATGAAAAGTCTATATGGCTTGAAGCCAGCACCTCAGTAATGGTATCTAAAATTTGATAGTTTTATGCATGAGCATGGATACAATAGGTGTCATTCAAATCATTGTATTTATTTTACGAGGTTGGACGATGATAGCTATATTATTTATGTTTATATGTTGATGATATGCTTGTAGTTGGGTCTGACATGGATCATATTAAGGGGTTGAAATGCCAGTTAGCACATTCTTTTTCTATGAAGGATTTGGGGGCAACAATACAAATCCTTGGTATGAAAATTTGCAAAGATAGGAAGAATAGGAAATTTACATTATCTCAAGCCAATTATATTGCAAAGGTGTTGCAACATTTCTCTATGGAGAATGTTAAAGCTATCAACACACCTTTACCTAGTCAGTTGAAGCTAACTAAGGAGATGTGTCCAAAGACATACGAAGAGGAGGATAAGATGTCCAAGGTACATTATGCTTCAGTTGTAGGAAGCTTGATGTATGTTATGTTATGTACAAAGCAAGATATTGCACATGCAGTGGGAGTCATTAGCAGGTATATGAGTCATCTAGGAATTGAGCATTGGAATGCAATAAAATGGATTCTCAGATATTTGAGAGGAACATCCAGTAAGTGTTTGCACTCTGGGGGCTCTACTACTGATTTATAGGGCTATGTTGACTCAGATTTGGTTGGGGATATTGATACTAGGCATAGTACTACAAGTTATGTATTTATTGTTGGTGGGGCAACAGTGAGTTGGATTTCTAGGTTACAGAAGGTGAACGTTTTATCCACTATAGAGGAAGAGTACGTTGCTGCTACAGAGGCACCCAAAGAGATGATATGGATTCAGTTCTTCTTGGAAGAATTGGGACATCCATAGAAGAATAATTATTTGTTTACAGATAGTCACAATGTCATTTAGCTTGTGAAGAATTCTACTCTGCATTCAAAGAAAAAAAACATATAGTTGTGCTACCATTTCATTCAATTAGTTTTGGATGATGGACAGTTAAAGTTGGACAAGGTACATACAGAAGACAATCCAATAGATATGTTTAAAAAGATAATGATAAGGGAGAAGATGAACTCCTCTTCAACTTCAGTTTATCTTCTAGATTGAATAGAATAAAAGAGCAACATAGTCTAGGGTGGTTTGATCCAATGGAAGCCCCATGTGGTACCGATATTGATATAGGATCAGTCTCCATGTGGGAGATTGTTGTCTAGTGTGGAGCTTGATCAGTCCCTAAGTGGGAGATTGTTAGATTGTGGTGACTAATCAGGGAAGTACTGTACATACTTCATCAAGGCCTATTTTATTAGTAATTTTGGGTTGATATATTATAATTAACTATAACCATAAAGTGGCAAAAATACTTGAATAAAAAGGCTTAAGGTTAGGGATTGTTTCATAAGGTGTGATGCGAAAATTGCTTCTTATGGTAGTATTAAACTGTAAGGGATTACAGATTGTAATCAGGTTGTAATCATTGGATCATTATAAAATTGGATTTTTTGTTTGGTGGATGTAGCCCAAGGTTTGGATGAACCAGTCTTGTGTTCTCTTATGTGCAATTTATTATTTTTTGATATTTTTTATATTTGCATGTAATTGTTATTTATGTTTGTGTTTAATCCTAACAAATATATGTTATAAGTTTCCAAGTTTCACATTTAAAAATTCTATCATTCTAAAGTATGTTGTTCAATTGTTTGGATCCATGTTTGATGTCAATAAATGTTTGTTGTTTAATCTTATTACAAGTTTAACTAATTGTTTAACTAAAGGCACAGAATATACCTAGAGTTTTGAGTGTTGAAACCTGGCTCTAATACCACATGTAATGCCCTACTCGGGAACCCAAAAGAAATAAACCTAATATGTTACAAAGTTTGCTGGACTTTTTTTTTTCTTTAGTTTATACAACATCAAAGTAACAATGCAGAAGCAATATACAAAAAGACAATATTTACACATGCAATTATAATATATATTTCATTCCTCAAGGGTTCCTTCACGTTGAGTCACGTTTAATATTTTTTTATTAATTGTTTAAGTCTTAAGTACAATATCCATAATCATAAAAATATAACATATTAATCTCATAAGCAAATGCATGAATACAACTAATACAATGAAATACATCTAATAGATAGCATCCATTGCACATGTCATAGAGTACGCGAGAATAGATATAGGTACATCAAAATACAAGATACATGATAACATATAAATACATTAATTGAATAGAAGTCTCCAAGATAGGGATAAGAATGATAAAGGTTCAACTACATCATCGTCCTTCCAACATCTATAAATCTGAGGGGGACCCAAATGATAAGTAGTCACTACTTCTCGACTACGTGGTTACCTAGTTAGGCTTCCAATCCCTCCATGCAGGGAAGATAATGAATGATCCACATACAACTAATCAAACTATAAAACATTCCTAGGCAAGGAATCCTAATAGCCAAATCTACCTCAATGGTAACACAATCTACTCAAGAAGAAAATATAACCAAAGTTGAAATAACACTCATTCAATACCAAGTATATATATCAAGTACCAAAATCATGAGATGAAGTCCACAAAAGATATCCACCTCAAGTCAACAAACACGTGTTAAAAGTACAATCACCATGAATCACTGATCACCATCAATGAAAGTAAATACCAACAATAAATACATCCAACCACCATTAAAGAAAGTAAACACGAATAATAAATACATCCAACCACCATCAATGAAAGTAAACACCAACAATATGTACAACACCAATAACTGCACCACTAGAGGCAAATACAAAATCTATGGAGGAGACTTAGGCTACATACTAGGGAGTGTCATCACATGGTCAAACTACTTGAGTTACCCTAGACTAGTCTCTCATTAGACTGCAAACCCTCAAGTGTTGAGTTACCCTAGATTGGTCACTCTAAACCTCAAACCCTCAATGTCACACATGCAGAACCAAAATACCCTCTCATGAAGATGAGGAAAAGCAATCGTACCCCTCACTAGGTATCATCTCATTCCCATCCTTAGCTTGTACAAGCACTCAAGGCATGAATGAGGCACATCTCTAACTTATATTTTTAATGTATCTCAAGGAAAAGGGCTAGGTGAGATATTTTAATTACCATGTTATCACTTATTACACAACTTACAATAGGTTACCCTAGTACTGACCACTTTGGGTCCTAGACCCCTATTGCAAGCCACTGCCAAAGACATGTACCTAAATAACCTCCCCTAAGCACATAAACCACAGTTGCATCCCATACCACAACACCCATAATAATAGAGCTTGGTTCCTTAATAAGGAACCCAAAAAATAGTTTGGTTCTCAAAACCCAAGTCATTATATATGCTCACCAAATAAATCTCATAAACATAAGCCTCAATTTTGAATCATAAAGTACATCTTGACTATAGTAAATTAACCATCATAAAATAAATCTTAAAAGATGCCTTGGTGCACATCCTAGTTTGGCCAACTAAATAGTTCAGTAAACTTTGTAACATATTAAGTTTATCCTTTTGGGTTCCTGAGTGGGGCATTACAATTGGGATGTAGTTAATAGAGTGTTTAGGTATCTAAAGGACACCTCTAAGTGTTGCTTATGCTTTCATGGTAATCCTGCTAGATCTTGACACTCTATTTGCATTCATGGATATGCAAAGTTAGATTGGGCATGTGACATTGAGATAAGAAGATCCACCAATGGATATGTTTCCATAATGTTTGGCGGTGTGATTAGTTGGATGAGTAAGCTCCAAGTTGTAGTTACCTTGTCCACTACAAAAGTAAAGTATATGGAAACTACTCATGCTTCTAAAAGGTCATTTCACTTAAGAGGTTGTATTCTAATATTAGTTTTCATGCATGACAAATTACTATTTGTTGTGACAACCAAAGTGTTATTTGTTTAGAAATGAATGCTACTTTCCATGCCTAAACAAAGAATATTGATGTACAATACCAATTTGTTCATGATATGGTGGAATATGGAAAGGGGAAATTAGAAAAGGTTGTTACTTTGGAGAAAGTTGTAGATGCCTTAACAAATCAAATGAGCACTAAGAAGCTTAGATGGTGTGTTGGTTCCATGGGCCTTGGGGCATAAGTTGTGATACAATATCTCATGTAAGGTCTTTGTCAAGTGGGATATTGTTGGGTTAAGGTGACTCAACCTTTGAATATTTTTATTGGTTAATTATTAATTCCTTTTTGAAAATATACTACATGAGACAAAATCTTCCACAAGAATAGGCTTGGAGCAAAATATATAAAGTTTATCTTTTTGGTATATTCTCTTGGATTCATTTTTATGCAAGAGTCATGCACAATGAAGTTTTAAAAATACGTAATATGTAGATGCTTTAGAAATTGTTTCCTTTCACAAAAACTCTATAAAATGCAATGTGTTGTTGAAGAGAATTGAGAGAGAGAGAGAGATAGGTATTTTGAAGAGCTTTTTTGTGTTGTCATAATTATTCTAGATATCACAATTGGTTACTCTTGAAGAGCATTGGCTCTTGAAATTATATTGCAATTGTTTTGTTTCTGATAATACAATCAAGTTTGGCTTTAGAGTGATGGGGTTTTTCCTAAAAGGTTATTCCCATATATATCTAGTATTATGTGTTTATATCATTTAAATATTTTTTTGTATGTGTTTATCTAGTTATTAATAGCTCAAGGTTTTGTGAGAAATTTTTTGCATAGTCTCTTTTGATAGATTTAGCATTTGGAAGTTTTTGTGCACTTTGGCTTCTATTGAGTGTCGTGTTTGCACAATGACAACGACATAAATTTGTGAGAATTTCTCTCTTGAAAAGTCAACAAAATATCAACTCCAAGGTTTTGGGAGGTTGTTTTTCAACTGACTGGGTAGCTCAATTGAAGATAAATGTTTTTGTTTAATGAGGAGACCTTTGCTAGTTTGGTGGAGTCCAATCTGTAACTTTTTAACACTTAGAAAATATTTAGCAAAAAATAATATTTTTGTTATTTTATGAATATTTATGATGATGCATGCAAGCCTAAATTGACATAAATTACTAATTTGGTCATTTTTTATGAAAACAAAAAAATTATGAAGATGGGGTAACAAGAAAGATAAGAAAATTGTTGAAAAGGAAAATCTAAACAGACATAAGCCACAACAACAATGCATCTATGAATTAGATCTTCAAAGGGGATGGTAGAAAACCAAAAAAGTTTGGAGCAGAGCACCATAATCTCCCTGATGCAATCATCAATGGAACTTTGAAAGATAGAATGATTTTTCACAACTCATCAAATCATGTAGCCATGAAAAGTGTGTGCACACGACAAACTTTTATAAACACATGTAAGAAATTCCCCCTCTCCAATGACAACAAAGGTATTATGTGACTATTTGCAACAAAATAGACCATGTGGAAGTGGAGGAAGATGAATTACTACTTTTGGAAGGCCCCTAAGCATATTCTAATCATCGCCTAATAGCTCATGGCATGGCATATTCCTTCTTTCTTCACTCTCCATATGAGTTTCCATAGGCATGAAGTCAAAGTCGGTGATATTGAACATATCTGACCCATCCCCTTCGGTGGACTCAATACATCTCTTTGGCTCTCGATCTGTGGATTCCTCAATCTAGATTGGTTATTCTTGTGTCATTAGGGGTGTCTATATATGTTTAACTTCACCTTCCTTCTTCTTCAATGACCCTAATCGAACATGCCCTCTTATTCAAAGTAACATAATCTATCCCTTCTTCATCTTCTCCTTCCTCTTCTGCCTCTGAAATAGTCTCAAGGATGTGAGGCGAAGGGGTGTTGTTCTTCCTAAACTTCTCTTTTTCTCTCCAATCACCACTGTTTCTATTCTACTCCATTTAGGGATTGGTGGGGAGGCTTCTACCTGAGCTAGATGATCTTTAGGTTATGCTTCTTTTATCTTTGCAACCTTTCATTTCCTCTTACCTTTAGCCTTCTCTTCCCTGCAGATATATACCACATCCCTTTCGTGGCTATGCATTGTCTCAAGTCTGATCGAGGACTTCTCCTTGTAGGTGGGGACGATGACTTTAGTCCCTTTTCCTTTCTTTGGCCTTATTGGAACCTTATATTTAGGAATATTGGGGAATATTGGGCACATTATCTAAATGGAAGGGCTTTCATATCTAGTCCATTGTCAAATTGACAACATGTCAAGCTCGATGTTGTATGTTATCATTCTCCTCTCTATTGACTTTTGCATTCATGATAGGGTGCTCAAAGATCTTGTCTTTATTATAGGTGGGAACTAGGATATTAGGATCATCCTTATTCCACACCCTGAGAGCTATTTGAAGGTTCAAAACTTTCTCTGCCAGTGCTAGATTCATCCTACAATAGTCCTTGATTTGAACTTCATAGTCATCCACATAGTTCAACCAATGATCTTCAATAGAAGCATTTGGAATAAACTCTTTTTCAACGACATGTGAGAACATCTCCTATGTAGTTAAAATATGGGTGGGTCATTGCGTAATCCTTAAGAGGGTATTTCTCTTATTTCACCTCATAAGTGCAAATGTCTTTCTTTTGTTTTACCTCATAAGACCCAATGGTGATGGGCCATACCTATGCCTTTCTATGCTTCTTCCAAACCCTACCATATGCAAAAACTAGCTGCCAGGTAACCAACAATACAAGTCTATTCGATGGATAGCATTGTAGCTTCTTGGAGCAGAAGAGGTTTCCATCCACTCAAATGTAAGTTAATGTGTTGTAATAAATGAAGTATCCTCCTAATTGTATTACCCTCACCACTACCTCTACTAAAATCCCTTTTCACATAATCCTCTTCTATGAACTAGATTATCATGAAGATGAAAGCATCATTCACTATCTCGTATTCTAGGCTTTCATCTAGGAGCTTCTTCTGCAGCAACTACAGGTACACAATGCATAGCCACACATTGGGATCTTATACACTTCCTCTCCATACAAGCCCTGGATAATTTGTTGCTCTAGCTTCCAACAAGTAGACTACATATGATGTCATGTAGAATCGGGGTCAGTTTGGACCAAGGTGATTTGCTCATCCAAAGAGATACTTATGATGGTGCCCCAATCAATCTTGTAGACTCTTGTTTTGATTGTCTCTATAAAGTAAACCATCCATGTCTCTAGACAACTTGTTGCAGGAAGTCCAATTACTCTTAAGAGAACTATGCAATAGTTGATAGTTGTAATCATATATCCTCGTGTCATGTCAACTTTGCCCAACTTATTATGTGGGGTCCTAGTGATCAAGTACTTCCCTACACTATGTCCTCTGCTACTTTTTGGTTCTCCCTCTACCAATAGTATGCACTTTCATATGTAATCTCCTAGTATTCATTCACCTTAAGGAGGAGGAATACTTTCTCTATATTGTCTAGTCGGATGTTTAGAAAAATTTCTCCAGTTATGCTTTTTACAATCTTCTCATTAGGTACGTAGTATTTTTTCCAGAGTCATGATTAACTTCAATGATTGCTCTAGCACTGGATGAGATGTTGCATTCACCAATCCACTCTAAATGAATGCAGATATACCACGTGCAAAAATGCATCCTAAGGCTAGACCCACTTTGAAATGTCTTCGATGTTTCAATTGGTGGAAACTAGGGCCCACAATGTTGAGAGAGACATACATTATAGACATGTGGCACATCTATAGGTTTCTCATAGAAATGAGAGGAGAATGACCTTATAGAAATACACTATGTTGACAAGTGACACTTTCCCCTGCTACTCTTTTGATCAATGTTGTTAAGAGGTAAAGCTTAGTCATTGTGAATCCTTTTCATAACACCATGAGTTTTGTTTTCACACTACACATGACCAATTCTAGATTAATTGTGAGTGACCTTTTAACTTATCTTTATAAAGAATTAGTACCTTTATTCTACTACTTTTATAATAAAAAATATTTAATTATTTAATTTTATGATATAAATTATTTTATAGAACTTTTTTTTTTAATACATGTACGTATTTTTAATGATAAATTATCTTGATCTAAAGCTCCTTTCTTATATACTTCCAAATAAACTAAAATTTTAATACAATTCTAAAACTATGAGCTTATAAATAAATTGATTTTGATAAATCATCTTGATTTATTTCTTGCATTTTTTCTATAACTAATAATTTATTATAATCAAATTCACAAACTATCTTGATAATCCATCTTAGTCTAAATTCTAAAACTCTTTCTTATATGTTTCCTAAACCAATTTTTAGTTCCTCCCAAAGGCTACTTTCATTCAATTCAATTGACCAATCACCTCATAGGATTTAAAAGATCAAAAGAAACTTCAAATGTTGATATCTTTTTGTAATTTTGCATTATTTTATAAATCACATTTTTCATATACTCTATCAGACCATTCTATTTTTGGTAGGGAAAAAATTCAATTTTCTCCTACAAAAATACAAAATATTTTCTAACAACTCTATCATGCATTAATGAATGCATTAATTACAACTTTATCTTTTCTAAATTCGTGACAAGTTTATTAGATTTTTAAAAAAGTAATATTTTTATCTTCCACCTCACACCACTTTGAACAAAAATGAATGTCTAATCAATATTAATTATCATAAATTTATTTTTCTTACCAATTTCAAATATAGAGTTAAATGTTTTATATTTCTTATTTTAAATATATTTATTAGTTTTACATTGATGTTTATTTTTGCCAATTGTAAAATACTATTTCTTTAAGTTTGCACTATGTTTTAATAGCTACTATTTTACAATCTTCCTCTAATTCTTTTTATACCATTTTACAAATTGTAAAACTAATATTGCCTCTCAAACTTACTAGATATTTTGGTAGTTTGAATTAAGTTAATCAACAATTTATTTTTTTAAATTAAATATTTCAACTTATAATTGAATTAGTAGAAATGAGTAGTTCATTCATATAATATAATTTCAATTGTTATTCATATATTTCTTAAAATAATATAATTATTAATATTTTTAAAATTCCCTTCAACTCTCTTTATCATTACCTTTACTTATCCTTATAGTAACATATCATTCTCTCTTTCAGTTCTCTTTCTATCCTTTCTTTCTATGTATCAATCTCCATTTTCCTACTTTTTTAATTATTGCAGAAACTTTGACGCATTGTATCTCTTGTTGAAAATAAGATCTTAAGATATTTTAGATAAATGAATAAATAAACATTTTCACATAAGAAAAATTGAATAGAACTTGGGGATCCCTTTTTTTCGAATCTTGATGGGCTGATCGTTCCCAAGCAACTAATGTCGATTTAATCCATGAAAATTCATGGCATTATTTTATTTCACGAAAATCTTGAAACAGATTTCCATACAATCAAAATTGCTTGGATGTCAAATCAGAAAAAGAGGTCTTGTCATGGGGCGAAGATAAAAAGGTTCATCATGGGACTTGCATCCAAAACCTTTGAAAAATAAATAAATAAAACATTAAAAGTAATGTAAGTATTTTCAATTTCTAGAAGTCTTGATTGACCTAATTACTGAATTCTAATCAATTTGGAGAAACTGTAAAAATTACCCAAGCATATTCCAGGAGTTCAATAGAGGAATGTAAAACCTTTTATGACAATCCCATTCTAACCCAAGCTGGGCCTCCCTTTTTCGTCAGGCGCTAACCTGTCTATGCCCGTACTTTTATTTTTATTGTAGAATGTCTTTCTATAATTGGTTCTTTTAATTAGCCTTTTTCTTAACTAAATTTGTCGAATCCAACAAATCAATTATTTATCTTGATTCTACAAATAGAGAAATTTAGGTGGGTATGTCGGAGTGAGTTACAGGCATTTCTGAATAGGTTCTCAGTTCATGTGCATATTTTTTGCAAAGCATTTTGTCAAACTTCTTGACATGGGTTTGATTGCAAAATAATTTTCCCATGCTAGTTGGTATTGTTTCATTTGAGGAATTTTCCTAGGTATTAATGTGGGTTTCATTTGAATAGGATTTTTCTAAGCTTATTGATGTGGGTTTGATCCAGAGTTGGACTAGGAATTGATTATTGTGGTGGAGAGGAATGGGGGTTCCAGTTGACCCCTGTGTGGTTGATCACATGGGGCCACTGTGTTCACTTTTGGTGAGGATGGGGTTGGGTAGTACATTAGATCATTCTTCAGTGGTCACAATTACTTTAATGGTTACTCTTCTATGCTTGCATTGTAATTGGTCATCTTCTTGAGGAGAATTGATGGATGAACGAGTTTATCATGAACGAGTTTATTCTTGTAAGTATTGATCTTTATTCTAATTTGATTTATTATTTCTTACTAGTAAAGTAGAAATAATCAATGATTTAATGTTCTATTCTTTTAATGTTTTCCAGGGCGTCTATACTAGAATAATTGTATTGCTTTTCAGCCTAGGAAAAAGTTCTCATATATTGGTGTTCAGTGAAGAGTTGTTCTTTATTTACCTTCTTCCACCTATAATTTTCAATGTTGGGTATGAGATAAAATATTGTTACTCAATTTTTAAATATTTTAGTTTCAAAAGAGCAATTATGATGTCATATTTGATTGAGCTTTTCATATTTGCATTTTAGATCTCTAGTTCCAAGAAAATACCTACACTCCAGCATCTGGTTCATGATGTTCAGATGCATAATCGATTCTCATGGAATTAGTTAGTATAGATTCCTCCTAGTAGGGATGAACTAATAAGAATTAGCTATAGTGATCGACATGATGAGTAGATGCAAGGCCTTTGGTTGTCAACTTCAGGATATCACAGGAGAACATAGAGCAATTGGGTATTTTGATGAATCAAGAAGGGATAATTACTCCCAAATATAGCAGATGGAAAGCTAAGAGAGGAAGGAAGTCTCTTAAAGAACTCAAAAAAGCATATGGGTAGGCAAAAGAACAACAAAAGATAAGTCAGTTACTTAATCTTGGAAAGGGGAAGAACCTTCCCAAAGCAGCATGAAGATCACTACCTGGAATTCTAATGGCTTAAATGCCCCTAGCAAGAAACACTTACTAAAACATAGTTTAAAACAATTTGAGTCTAAAAGTATTATGTTACAAGAAACAAAACTGAATAAGGAAGAAGGAATTAAGCTAGAAAAGAAACTAGGTAGTTGGAACATTAACTTACATGAATCTAGAGGAGCCTTAGGGGGATTAGGAATGATTTGAAATCCTAGGAAAGTAACTCTAAATATACTAAAATCAAACAATTCATGGATGAGCAGCAGAATTAAAAGCATAAAGACTAACTTATAGCTAATTCTAATAAACATTTATGGCCCGATCCATAACATAGATAAAAAATTGCCATGGGAAGAAATAAGTCTATTTATTAAAAATCATAGCAATGAACTCATTCTTATAGGTGGGGATTTTAATACTATCATGAATATAGATGAAAATTTTGGAGGCATCCAACAAATTTCCCAAGCATCTTTAGAATTTAAAAAATGGATAGACCTTAATGACCTATTTGATATTCCTATTAATAATGGTAAGTTCACATGTAATAATAGAAGGAAAAACTTTTCCTTTATCGCTAAGAAACTAGATAGGTTCTTTCTCAAAGGAGAACTAAGTGGACTAGATTTAGATATTCAAGCCTCAATCCTACCTATAGCAGGATCATACCACTACCTTGTTAGAATTAAATTTTTTGAACCTACTAAACCTATCAAAAATCCATTCAAATGTGAAAAATGTGGTTTAAAATTTTATGGAGCTCGTTAGAGAATGGTAGAATCAAGGCAATTTTAAAGGTTCCAAATGTATATATTTGTCTCTAAGATAAAAAAAGATTAAAGAAAATATACTTAAGTGGAATAAAGAACATTTCAACAATATATTTAAAGAAAAAATAGACTTCAAAGAAAGCTTTAAAAAATTAAACATAGAAGTAATTAAAGAAGATATGAATAATGAGAACTTCTTTCTAGAAAAAGAACTTCTTGCTAGGTGTGAAACCATTCTAGCAAAGGAAGAAGTCTTTTGGAGGCAAAAATCAAGATAAAATGGCTAGAAGAGGGAGACCGTAATACAAAAAAAAATCATAATAGCACTTTATACAACAGAGCTAAAAGAAAAATTATTAAAATTCAAGACTCGTTGGGTTCTATCACTGAAAACCTTAATAGTATAGCAAAGATTTTTGTAGGTCATTTCAATAATTTATTAAATAATTTTGATAGTTCGAATATGATAGCTCAATCAAAAATGCTTGAAGCTATAAAAAAAGTGGTTTCTATAGAAGATAATAAAGCATTAAATTCACCCATATCTCTGGAAGAAGTTAGATCTATGTTATTCAATATGAACCCTGATAGTTCTCCAGGTCCAAATGGATTCCAAACTTTCTTCTACCAAAAATGTTGGGATATTATTAGAATTGATCTTTCGAAAGCCATTGAAGCATCAAGAAATGGTGAGTCATTACTATCAAAAATTAATAATACCTCTCTTACTTTAATACCCAAAAAAGATGATCCTAAAACCCCAGGGGATTTTAGACCTATAGCTCTTTGCAACACCATCTATAAAATCATATCCAAAATTTTAGCTAACTGAATGAAAACATTTCTTACTAAGCTTATATCAGAAGAACAAACAGGTTTTGTACCAGAAAGATCGATTCTAGATGAGATGATCATTATGCAAGAAACATTACACTCGGCTAATAAAAATAAAATGGCAAGCATGTTCGTGGAACTAGATATTTAGAAAGCATATGATATGGTTGACTAGATGTTTTTATGCAAAACCTTAGAGGCATTCAGATTCTCTCACCAATGTATAAACCATATTTATCAATGCATTTCAACAACTCAAATTTCAATTCTTATTAATGGGACCCCCGAAGGCTTCTTTGAAACATTAAGAGGTATAAGACAAGGAGATCCCATATCTCCTTTCCTATACATTATCATGGCAGAAACCTTCGGAAGAGAAATAACCAAAGTGCACACTGACGAAAAAATAAGGGGAATTACTATAACTAAAAATGTCCCTAATATAACCCACCAACAATATGCAGATGATACCATTCTACCAAGAGAAAGTACAATAAATGAGGCCCTCAACCTCAAGATGATCATTCAACAATATATGGAAGCTTTAGGTCAAAAAGTGAATGCTGAAAAATAGAAATTTTCTTCATTAACACCAAAGCTGAAATAAAAAAATAAATTTGTAATATTATGGGATATAAAAGAGGTATATTCTCATGTAAATACTTAGGAATAGAGTTAGAAAAAGGTAGTAAAACTAATAAGGGATGGCATAGTATCCTTGATGGAATGAATAAAAGGATAGGAGGCTAGAAAGATAAATGGCTTACAAAAGCTGGTAAAGTTACTAAGATCAAAGTAGTTTTATCTACCCTCCCAACATACCTCTTTCTTGCTTACCTCTATCTAAAAGTATCAATAAGAAGCTTGGGGAAAAACTTAGAAGCTTCCTTTGGAATGACACTAACGAGTAGAAAATGTTGGCTCTTATAAAATGGGAAAACTTATGTAAACTAGAGGAATTAGGAGGCCTAGGTATCAAAAACTTAAGCTAGCAAAATGAAGCATTAGGGGCTAAACTGACATGGTGACTATTTTTAGAAAGAGAACAAAAATAGGCAAAAAAATTGTATAACAAATATCTAAATGCAACAAATCCATTCTCCTTGTTTAGAATGAGGACCCTTGCTAAAGGATCTAAAAGTTAGAATTTTATAGTAAAAAGTAGAGCCTTGATTAGTAAATATCGCACATGGTATGTTGGTAATGGTGATGAAGCTCTCTTTTGGGAGGATTCATGTGATGGTCATCCCCCAGTAGATAGCATGGGTATCCCAACTATCCTTAAAGATCAATTAGCCAAACTCTTGGGGTGTAAGGTCAACAATTACAAAACTAAAAAAAGATATTAATGCAGTATAAGTTGGGAATGAAAAACTTTGGATAATATTGACTTGGAACCAACAGTAAAGAATTTTTACAAAACAATCATTCACAAGAGGAAAATAAAGCAGTTGGTGACAAATGACAAACTCATATTGGCAACATCAAAAGATGGCAGATATAACATTAAAAATGGATATAGAGTAATCATTCATTCCCAAAGGTGGGAAGAAGTGATTATCCCCCTTAAAATTTGTTGGGACTCTTCTTGTCTACTAAAGGCAGGCTTTTTTCTATGGATCACCTCCCTGAATAGGATTTTAACTGCTGACAGACTTTAAAAGATGGGCATTGAGGGACCTTCAAGATGGTGCTATGTAAGCATGATAGTGAAGATACTTATCATCTCTTATATAAATGTCCATATACACAATATTGTTGGGATTGGCTTAGAGATATGCTAGGCTAGACCACTCTTTGCTAGAATCTATGGATGATCTTCTTAGGGGTTGGCCAACTGATAGGAGTAGTTGTATCTATGAAAAATTCTAGAATATTTTCCCATCTATCCTTGTTTGGGAAGTATGGAAAGAAAGGAATAGAAGAATATTTCACGATCAAGATATGACTGCATTTGAGATCACTAATAAAATCAAGGTTTGTATTGTTGAAACCTTAAACTCTCACCATAGGAAAATCTAGAAAGAGGAAGGAACATTTTTAGAATGGGATGGTCTAGTGAAAAAGAGTTGGAAAATGTAATTAATTAATTAATTTTATACACACACACACACACACACAAATGTAGATGGATTCCACTACCTAGTGGTTGGTAGAATAGGATGCATCATTAATAATGATTCTGGCAATTGGATCGCTAAAAGGGCTAAATCTATAGAATCAACCACTAACAACCTTATTGAACTAGAAGCCCTTCAAGAAGGTCTCCAAATTTGCCTAAATCTAGATATCTCAAAACTTATTATTGAAGGAGATTCATAGATTGTCCTAAATGCCATTAGAAAAAGGGAGACACCAAATTGGGTTTAAAATTCTAAACTAGAAGAAGTTCTAAATCTCCTGGACCTCTTCGAAGATATTCAAATTCTACATACTTTTTGGGAAGGTATTAAAGAGGTAGATCGGATAGCCAATGAGGGTTTTGATGGTGAATATATCTTAATCTATAAGTAATTTAACTAGAAATTGAATAGTCATCTTAACCAAAACTAGATAATGTAACTCTCATTATTATTAGCTAAATTAGCCCTGATGGATAATTCAAATAATAAGGATACTAACAAATATAACATCTTCATAACTTTTAGATATCTATGTATATGTATGTATGCATTCATATATATGTATATATATACATTAAAATCTGTGTGTGTGTGTGTGTGTGTGTGTGTCGACATGCATAAACTGTGGAGCATTTGCCCCTTGTAGCAAACAATGGGGCAAATGGAGAAGAATTTATAGTTATTAATCAAGACTTTGAAAGATTCAAAAATGTAATTTTAAAATTAATAATTAAAAAGGGTTTTAATTTAAAAATAAAAATAGTTAAGATAATAGTACTTTTAATATATCAGTATCTATGTTACTATTGTCACTATTTGTTGTCTTGTTTTTGGTATCCTTTTGGTAGATCTCTGATAAAGCATGATGAATTTTGTTGAATTTTATCTCTACTGGAAGTATTTTGAAAAAAAGTAAGGATGGAAAGCAATGTTATATTTCGCACCTAAAAGAGATTAAAATAGGATTCTATTAAGTGTATTCTGTATTCAAAATTTAAATCCAAACTTATAAATTAAAATCAAGGTTTGTATTGTTGAAACCTTAAACTCTCACCTTAGGAAAATCGACAAAGATGAAGGAACATTTTCAGAATGGGATGGTCTAGTGAAAAAGAGTTGGAAAACGTAATTAATCCCCCACTTATACATACATACATACATACATACATACATACATACATACATACATACATACATACATACATACATACATACATACATACATACATACATACATATATATATATATATATATATATAATTTGGTCCAACCACTAGGCAGTGGAATCCATCTACATTTGTCCCTCACCTCTGTATACATCTACATTTGTCCCTCACCTCTGTATACAGAGGTGAGGGACAAATGTAGATGGATTCCACTGCCTAGTGGTTGGACCAAATTATATTTTGATGGAGCCTCAAGAGGTAATCCCAGTACTATTGGAATAGGATGCATCATTAATAATGATTCTGCCAATTGTATCGCTAAAAGGGCTAAATCTATAGGATCAACTACTAACAACCTTGCTGAACTAGAAGCCCTTAAAGAAGGTCTCCAAATTTGCCTAAATCTAGATATCTCAAAACTTATTATTGAAGGAGATTCATAGATTGTCCTAAATGCCATTAGAAAAAGGGAGACACAAATTTGGGTTTAAAATTCTAAACTACAAGAAGTTCTAAATCTTCTGGACCTCTTAAGAGATATTCAGATTCTACATATTTTTCAAGAAGGTAATAAAGAGGTAGATTAGATAGCAAATAAGGGTGTTGACGGTGAATATATCTTAATCTATAAGTAATTTAACTAGAAAGTGAATAGTCATCTTAACCAAAACTAGATAATGTAACTCTCATTCTTATTAGCTAAATTAGCCCTGATGGATAATTCAAATAATAAGGATACTAACAAATATAACATCTTCATAACTTTTAGATATCTATGTATATGTATGTATGCATTCATATATATGTATATATATATATATACATAAAAATGTGTGTGTGTGTGTGTGTGTGTGTGTGCACGCGCGCGCATGTCAACATGCATAAACTGTGGAGCATTTGCCCCTTGTAGCAAACAATGGGGCAAATGGAGAAGAATTTATAGTTATTAATCAAGACTTTGAAATATTCAAAAATGTAATTTTAAAAATAATAATAATAAAGGGTTTTAATTTAAAAATAAAAATAGTTAAGATAATAGTATTTTTAATATATCAATATCTATGTTACTATTGTCACTATTTGCTCTCTTGTTTTTGGTGTCCTTTTGGTAGATCTCTGATAAAGCATAATGATTTTTGTTGAATTTTATCTCTACTGGAAGTATTTTGAAACAAAGTAAGGATGGAAAGCAGTGTTATATTTTGCACCTAAAAGGGATTAAAATAGGATTCTATTAAGTCTATTATGTATGCAAAAGTTAAATCCAAACTTATAAATTAAACATCGGATAGTCAGAATGTCTTAAAAATTTAAGAATGAAGACTATTTTTTAATAGATATAAGGTAGAATATTTTACCATCAAACAAAAACATCAATCGATAAGTAGGTAAATTAATTTCAGAGTCAGTAAACAAAAAGGTTAGGAAACAAAATTGTTTGTTTTGGCATCAGGAGGTGTTAATAATATTGGAAAATGATTTCCTGCAAATCAAGGAAGAAAGGAACTTATGTTTCATCCTTCCCCACCTAATTTTGATCAATTATTGTCATCACAAACTAATCAGCATCATCTCATAATGGGTAGAAGCATCTAAAGTGAGGGAGTAAATTCTTAGACCTTCAAACAATAGGAAATATGTAAATAATAATTGAGAATGTTCCCTTAAAAGACATGTTAGAGAAATTAACACTTAGAATTATAAATTACTTTTAAACATCAGAAAGTATGGATATTTCAAACTTGGTTATTTATATGATCTTATAAGCTAACATCTAACTTATTTGGAAGTGAGCAATGTTTTTGATGCAGTTTCTAACCAAATATCACAATCTAGAAAGGAAATTCACGACTATGGGCTAGATTCACCTTGTTTCTCATCGTCTCAAGAAAATATTTTGAATAAAACATTTTTATGTAAAATAAAATGAGATGATGTAAGATAGGGTATGCCCCTTTTATTTTGTACAGTATAGGAATTTGGTCCCAAGCAAGATTGGATTTTTTCTTACTCTGTTCTTTCCTACCAGTGCCCGTTTGAATGGAGAATCCATGTAATTTTTTCATTTATTAAATTATAATACAAGGCTTTAGTCATTTACTGATAAAAAAAATAACAATAATAATAGATATCTATTTTGGATTTCATGTATTAAGAGGTTTCATATTTTACCTATATATATATATTGTAAGTCTACAAGCAGAAAGGATGAATTATGGGTGGAAAGGAATAAATTATTTGCTTTTGAGTGAAATCCCAACTATTTCATTATTTTCCTTGTTGTAGGTTATTTGTTGTAGATTATTTTCTTTTAAGTTGAGTCTCTATGCCTAACTTCTTCAAATTTGAAGTCTCTATTATGCACCAATTTTGGTATCAGAGCTTGAAGATCACTGGAGAGAATTAGCCATAAAAGAATGTGTGAATGTGGAGGTTAGAAGTCAAAGTCTCCTGATGAAAGCATTGAGTCTATCGTTTTGCTTCCACCACTAATATACAATGACTTTGCTATGTGAGATTGTGGGAAGCTATAGAAAGAAGGCCAAGGGAGAAAATCTATTGCCTATTGTTATGAATAACAAGCTACAGGCCTGAAAAACAGAAAAAAATTGTTGTTGTTGTCTGCTGTGGAGAGTATTCTTAAGGAGAAATTGCTATTGTGGTGGAAGAAATGGTAGCTATGGTGAGGAGAAATTTGGAGCTATTAGGAGCTCTTGTTTAGGAGGTATTGGGAGCTATTGGGAGCTGTAGTTCGAAATAAAACTCAAGAGTTTGTGAAAAAAAAATTGTTAATGTTCAAACCTAGCAAAATACTTATCATTTTCAAGATTTTTTAAGTAAAGGCTGCAGCATATTTATTGTTGTATTAAAATTAATTCATTATTTTATGTTCATAATTTTCAAGGTTCAAAATTTTATGAAAAGAGTTTTTTTCAATCCCATACCATAATTGACAACTGAAAGCGAAGGTATATTAGAAGGATCAAGACAACTCTTTCTTTGCCAAGAGATGGCACTAAGAGTTTGAGGATGAGGAAGAGGTCTAGCAAGGCAAGCTACCAATGTAGAAATCCTAGAAGGGATTAGATGCATGAAGGCACGATTGGAAGCTATGGAACTTGCACAAAGAAGAGGTGCTAACATAGGGGATGTCAGTGATGAAGAGGCACAACCTCAAAGAGAAGAAGAAGAAGATGAGGAGGTAGAAACAAGAATTGTTAAAACAAATATGGGAGTTGGTTCTAAGCCAAGCATCGAGGTGCCTATGTATGAAAGCAGTCTAGATGCTAAGGAATTGATCGATTGGATTAGTGCAATGAACAAGTATTTTGAATATGAAAATGTTGCCAATGACAAGAAAGTGAAATTTGCAGTGACCCGATTGAAGGGTCATGCATCACTCTAGTGGGATGGAGTGCAGGATGAAAGGATGCAGCAAGAAAAGGCCAAGATTAATAGTTGGGACAGAATGATAGCAAAACTAAAAGGTAAATTCTTGCTCAAAGATTACCAGCTTAGCCTTTTTAAGACATTACAAAATCTTAGACAAAAAGACATGTCAGTTAAAGATTACACAGAAGAATTTTATAAGTTGACCATTAGAGTTGGTCACATTGAAGATGATGCATAAAAAGTGGCTAGATAGCTCAATAGGTTGAAGTATAATATTCAAGATGAAATAAACCTCTTTTTTCCTAGAAAAGTAAAGGAAGCATACCAATATGCTCTTAAATCAAAAGAGAAGCTATCCAGGAAACAAACACACTAATACATTAGAGGTCAATTTGCGACGTTAATTTGTGACGGCAAGAAAAGGTAATGTGGTTTTGGCTTTTTTTTTTCAATTTTAGCTCGATGTCATCGCAATTGCGACACCAACGAGATATAAGAGAAAAAAAAAAGCCAAAAACCCTCATTTGAATGAAATCGCATGACACGGGGTTCTTCTGAAAGGAAAGGCGCAATGCAGGATAGCCTTTCGCAATACATTGGAAGTGAAGGTACATGGTCATACACAGGAAAGGAATTACCAAAATCTTCCAAGAAGGTTTTTTTAAATAAATATTTAGCTATGCAAGAACCAGAGGAATCAAATTTGTGTTCAGAGGATGTTCCATTGGATAGGCATTGTGGCCATAGCTTTCTTGCAAAAAATCCAGAAAGTCTTGTAGATAGAAATAAAGAAGTAAAGCACCCCATGGTTCATAAGAAAAGCTCTCCTGCAAATGCAACAAAGTGACTTGCAAAAGAGATTATTGGAGTGGGAAGCCCTCGGACCCCTGATCGAGTTTTTCCCACTCCCAGAGTAAAAATAGATTCTGTAAAGAAGGCACATCTTACTCAAGGCAGGCAATCTGTAAGTTCCAAAGTTTTAATATTATCAAAATAAAGGCATTTTGAAAGGCACTAACTCAAGACCACGTACATTATTATATTTTTGTATTTGAAATAGATATTTATATTAGCTAACACCTTACAGGAATCACTAATAACAAGATTTTTTCTGGTTCAACAACACAACTATGGACATTCTATCAAGTTATCTTTGAATCAGGGCTTATTCAGTTCTCCTGAAATCCTTAATATTACTACTAACTATAACTGTCTCCTACATATATGCTTAAATATTTCTAAACGTTTATTGATACCCACAAAAATAGAATTTAACACAACGAATAGACCAAGCAAAGAGTAAGAGAACGACTCATTCTTGGCAAAAACTGAAGAAAGTGACAGAAAATTGATTCACATTCATAGAAAGAGATATTTATTATACAAAGAAAATCCTTTCAATAGGCATCAAATTGAATGTAAATCAAGTGAAAAGACAGCATCGTAATAGAATACTCTTCATCATCACCATAATCTCTCTTAACGTTTTATCACTTTAAAAATAGCAAGTACCCTAAAAACCTACTAAGTAAACAAGTATAACTCAGAGGTACTATGAAAAGAAGCGGCAAATGAAACATGAAAAGAAATATTCAAATTCAGAGAAAAGACACGGTGAACATGCTATCAGTATTACAATTCAAAATAATAATATGTACGATACAGGAAAACATCAATGCAAGTGAATGCACATAATTATATTCTACATCTAGGTTCTACATAATTATCTCTCGCTCACATGCATCCTACTTGATTATTTTACTTTGTCATATATGGAGCATGGTTCAAACTTCAAACAACTTGGAAAACTGGCAATTACATGCAGAAAAACTCAGTAATAGAAAAAGAAGTGGTTCTGGCATTTTCCTTTAGAGCATAATCAAACTCAAAAATAGTTGGTTACTTATTTGTACTATGGCTGCAGTCTCGATTAGCTGAGGAATGAGAAGAGATCAAGTATTTCAAAGATGGTACCCAATACAAAGAGATAATATCTCATAACATCATTAGATGTATTCCAATGGTGCCTTTGGAGACATGCACAATAGGATTTTACTTTCCATGAGGCAGGGCATTCAACATCATTATATTCGACTTTAGGAGTAGCAGCCCAAGAATTTCCCGCCCACACTTGTCAGTGCAACAAAATATATTAACTATTTGTTGGTAAACATCCTTCTATTTGGTGAATTAAAAACAATTTTCTGTTATACATAACAATTTTTCTGCTATCCAAGATTTTACTTGATGTTGTTTCTAGAAGAGATTGTATATATTTTTTGAATCACAATGTTTCAGATCTCACTCTATGACAATCATATGGGATCTAGTTATGATCCTCTATATTCATATTAGAGGCTTTGATGTTGAAATTGGCTTAGCAAATAATCATGACGATGACCATAGGGTCTCTTGATAATTTGTTTGGTGACTAATCTATTTATGTTAAAGTGGGATGTATCAGCATTGACTGTAGTAGAAAAACAAGTTACACAGATGAAAACTTGCATTGTTGCACTTACAGCTGACATTTGACACTTGGAGTTGATATGCATGTTTCTTTGAGGTGGGTGATAACAAAGAGCTCATCAATTTTCACTGTGTTATCTTCTGGCTACAAGTCTACACCATTCTTCACTGTTTTTTATTTATACCTAATACAATTTTATTTTTCAAAATGTTTATCACTGCCACAGTTTTTGACAGTTGGCTTCTTTATATTAATGCCTATAAGGAGCCATTGGATATTGGAAGATAAAGGTTATAAATCTCAAGTAGTTTGTCTGCGAGATTTCTTTTGGATTTCGCTGTGTTACATGAAATGTTGAAGTAAGATGCACTAATTTCAACCCATTCTGATTGATTTGTACAAATTCTTATAACCATTTCCATATATTTAATTACATTTAGACACTATCTTTTAATGCTTTATTTCAGTGTGCTACATATTCTATTTCATATTTGTGATATATGATGAAAGTATTATAACATATGGAGGAACAATCCATGAGTGGCATGGCCAGTTGAAATGGTTTTAGTTTCAATTTTACACCATTTGATATAAATAATCAGTTTACCAATCGAACCCTAGGTTCATTCCATTTGCAGTAAAATCTTCATTACATAGAAAATGTTCACAAAATCTATGGCAATGCTCACACATCTTCTTGGACTTACGCAAATCTATGTCAATCCTCACACATTTTCTTGGACTTACGCAGGAACTATGTTGCCCTATAGCTCTTGTTAAATATGTTATCAACTTGACTTTTCTATTAAAGGCTCTCATGCTGAATTGAAAGCTAGGTAAAGAAAAAGATAGTATACACTATTTTGTTGGTACCCTATGCAGCACAACAAACTTGTTCTTACTATAAGAAAATTTTCTTTTCTTTTGTTTCATTGCAGATCTTCTGCTTGCATAGAGGTCTCTCCCCATCATTGGACACACTTGATAACATTCGAGCTTTGGATCGCATACAGGAAGTACGTTTATACACATAAGTATAAACTTCTTCTTTTCCCGCAACACATATAACAACAATTTTAAGTGCTTGCAAGGTATATACTTATGAATAAATATTACATCCTGATTTAAATGTATGAAAAAAAATTTCCTTCCCTTTAAGCTTCATTCATCTCAAGGTGCAATTCACAAACTCAAGAATAGTGGCTTTTGTTCTTCAGGATACCTTCAGGGGAAGAGTATGTGAATGCCCCCTCGTGTCTGGAGTCCAGTTTAGAGGAGATGGCTATTTACACTGCTAAGGTTTGTTGAATCTAATTCTGAATAACATTGCTTGCTATTGTTGAATCTAATCTAATGTATATTTTAACTAGACTTGTAGCTTATATGTTTTCAAATTTTTGTTAGGCCTTGTAGTTTGTATAATTTGATTGCTGGAGAGCTTCTACAGCTAAGCAAGAAGGTCGTTGCACGAGTTATAGCCGCGCGCTCGGGTATGAAAATTGTTTTTTTTTAATTCTAATGTATATTTTAACTAGACTTTTAGCTTATGTGTTTTGAAATTGCTTTTAATGGCTTAATGTTGTAAGGTCTCTTGAAATAAGACCTTCAGGCGGTTGGTCAAAGTTTTACAAATAATCTTAGGAATAAAGTCAAAGAAAGTATTTTTAAAATATTAAAGTATTTAGCTAGGTCTAAGAAGATTTGTGTACTTTCGACAGTTTTGCTTAGTTTGTGAAAGTTGTAGACCAAAGTTTTCATAGCCCGATTTTTGCTTCCTGCAAAGAACGATCATGTCAGATAATATAAGTGAAGAACAAAACAGGGAGACAATCGCTAGATTGTGGTCTAACTTGAAAAGAAAAGGTGATGGAAAATGTTATTGTCCTTGCAATATTTGTAAGGGCTTAAACCGTAGAAGACTGGTAATCAAAACAATTAAGAGACATTGTAGGGAGAATGGTCACATTGAAGGGGGCCATGACTATCATCCACTGGTAAGTTGTTCATTATATCATTTTAACAATTTATATACATATGAAATCACTTGATGATGAGTTGATGATCATGGTTTATTTATGTTAATCAATTTTATATAGGTTGATCTTCCCAGGGAAGTACATGATATGAACCAAAACAATCCAAAGAATATGGTTTTCGAAGTGGATGAACATGGAGGTGCAAATATCCAAGGTGAAGATAATGATCCCATGGAAGATGATGATCATGCGCCAGAAAACACAATTGAAGAGGATGGTATAAATACATTGATCCATGACACATCTAGTCCAAGCGTATCTGATCATGATGATGATGATAGCCTCGATGTACCTCTACTTCAGAAGGCATACGAGCCCCTATACAAAGACTCCCAAACAACTCTTCTCTCTGATGTATTGTTGTTGTTGAACTTGAAGGTTATGAATGGTTTATCCAACATAACAATGTCACATATGTTAAGGTATGTCATATATGTCTTTATAGTTAACAAAGGGTGAATAATGTACCACTAATATTGTTTATATTAACAACTTGTATTTTTTGTTGTAGATTGATAGGTGAGTTTTTGTTACCATCATCAAATATTCTACCTTGCTCATATCGAGAATTAACTGCTGTTATGAAAGATATTGGAATGGAGTATGAAGCAATACATGCTTGTCCCAATGATCATATTATATATTATAAAGAACATGAATTTGCAACACAATGCCCAGTATGTCATACGAGTAGATATCAAATAGATCGACTAACAAAAAAGGTGCCTCAAAAGGTTCTTTGTTACATCCCCATTATTCCACGGATGCGACAATTATTCAGGTTTAGTAGCTTGGCTCAATTTATGGATTATCATGCATGCAATAGAAGTCGAGATGACATTATTCGAATCCTTGCGGATGGTTCGACATTTATGCACATAGAGGAAAAGTGGCAACACTTCAAAGAAGAACCTCGTAATCTCAGGCTTTCATTGGCAGCGGACAGTGTCAATCCATTTGGAGAGATGAGATCTGTTTACTTGGTGTGGCCTATTTTTGTTATCAACAATAACATTCCTCCATGGATGTCAATAAAGAGGGAGCACATTATGTTGGCAATGATTGTTCCAGGTATCTTATCATTTGATAGTTATTAATTTACACGTACTTACAAATCTTGCAGTAAAACGGTCACAATAACTATGTAATGTTATTGTTCATTCAAGTAGGTAAATATCAAGTAAAAGATATGAATGTATATATTGAGCCTCTTATCGACGAGTTGGTGGAGTTATGGAACGGTGTCATTATGTATGACGTGTCTAAACCAATACGACAAAGACAATTTCAATTCCATGCAATACTTGCATGGACAATATATGATGCCCCAGGGCTAACACATTTTTGTGGTATTTTATAGTGAATTCAAGTTGCGCATAATAATTCTAATTATAAAAATCAACATATTTAATAATCCAATTACATCATTATCTTGTAGGTCTTCAAACAAAGGGAAAATTTGCATGTCCAGTTTGTGGTCCAAAGATGAAATCTCGTCATTCAAAAAGTTTAGGAAAGCAGGTGTTTGATGAGTGTAGACACTTCCTCCACAGGAATCATAAGTATCGAAGTATGAAAAAACATCTTTTCAATGGGAAAGAAGAGACTACATCAAAGCCACGAAGAATGACACCTCGCTTATGGAAGTTGGAATATAATAGAATTAATCGTCGAGGTAATGTCGTTCCACCTAATGGTTTATGTTTGTAATTTATATATTTCTATTGTGATTTTTGTTGACTAATTGTGTAATTGATGATCATGAAGGTCGTCAAGGCAATACTGACAACCTTCCAAAGGGACTAAAAAGCTATCCCAGACAATTTAGTAGGTTTCCCTACTACGAGCACTTACAAATTGTGCATTTGTTTGATACTATGCATATTGGAAAGAATATAACAGAGACATTGTGGAAAATATTGGATGGAAGGCGTGACAAAGAAAAAATTGTCAAAATTTGTAATGACATACATGAATCCAATCATGCATTGAAAAATTTCATTCACTCAAATAGCAACAGAGATCAGATTAATATAAGTGCCCTTCCATGGTTATTAACGAAGCAGCAAAGTGATGCCATAAAAGAAGTCATACGAAAAATTTGATTTCCCACAGGATTTGCTGCGAACATAAACAATCTCATATAAAAAAAAAGTGAATTTGGGCCAGGGCTCAAAACGCATGATTGGCATACTTTCGTCAAGGTAAGTTATGTTCTTCTTTATTTACAATATATTCATAAACTACGTGAATTGTTCGTTATGTTATGTTAGAAAATAATGAAATGATTGGTTTATAATTACTGCAGTACGTGCTTCCTCTATCTCTCCCAGAGCACTTCAACAATAACATCAAACAAGTGATATACGATCTTGGAAAATATATGAGGTAAGTAGTAATATCTATTCAATTTGTTGTATATATTTATTATATTCGTGATTTGTTTTTCTTGCTATGTAATCTATTGTATATTATTTTGTAAAGTCTCATATCTATATATTTTTTGTGACTTGAATCTCTTATAGGTGGTTGTCATCTAAATAAATCCATAAAGAAGATATAAACTATTGGAAGAGAAGAATTCCTCATTTACTGTGTGAAATGCAAAAGTGTCTACCTCCAACTTTTTTCAATGCACAGGAACACTACCTCATACACCTAGTTGAGGAGATTGAATTGTGTGGACCTGTACACACTAGGTCAATGTGGATGGTTGAGAGGCATTTGAAATCTTTGAAGGCTTTGGTTCGACAAAGAGCACATCCTGAGGGTTCTATGGTAGAGGGATATATGGTATACCAAACTATGGTGTACATTACTAAATATCTTCCTAAGTTTGCATCAAATATCCATGTAGATCGCATTTGGGATCTTGAGCCTTTTAAAAAATTAGAAGGGGAGTACTTGATGGGGAAAGGTACATTGAGGAAAGTGAGAGGTAATAAATTATAAGATGTATTGTAATAAATTATTTCTTAATCTTCAAAATAAATCGGTTCTAAGTTGTCTATTTTTTTTTTGTACAGGTGCTCGAGAGTGGGATGCACTACATTTGTATATTGCAAACAATCTTGATTGGATGACGGTATGGATTGAACGATGTCAACATTCTGGTCGCACATTAACATGGGAAGGTGTATCTTCATTGGTTAAAGAAGCTCATCGTAATGGAGATTCCAATGTTACGCAAAGGGAAATAGATTTAGCACGTGGTTCAAGAGATTTCCAAGTATGTACAAATTTATTAATCACCCGTATGTTTATCAACTCACGATACAATAATTTTGATATGTTTCACATATTATTGCAAGTTAAACACCACAAGGCTATGTTCTGTAATGGTCAAAAATTTTGCGTCAAAGTGTTGGATGAGACGAAGAAAACTTGTGATTCAGGAATAACTGCAGTCTTTCAAGTGACTAATATTTCATCTAGAAATGACTTACATCCTCAAGAGTCTAAAAATCGATACTATGGCATTTTGGATGAGATAATTGAGTGTGACTTTAGTTCCTTCAAATTAGTACTCTTCGTTGTCAAATGGTACAGGCTACGACTTAATCCAAATGATCCTAATAGAACTGTTATTGAACATGATAATGGATTTACAATGGTTAATACAAGGTCGTTTGAGCCAGTTGGGGATGAGCCTTATGTTCTTCCAAGCCAATGTGAGCAGGTATTTTACTCAGAGGTTCCACATAAACCGGGTTGGTCATTTGTTGTTAGACATGAACTGAGAGGAAGGCCAATAAAGTATAATGCGATGGAAGAAGAAGATATCGAAGAAGTAGAAGATGATGTAGATGGTGATCACGATCGACAATTATTGGATGATGTTCTTGACACAAATTTTCATGAAGAAGAAGAAGATGATGATGACGATGATGCTGCTACTGATGATGATGATGAAGATGATGTTGATGTTGATGATGATGTTGATGATGATGACGACGACGATGATGATGGCAAGGAGGATGATGATGATGACGAGGACGATGATGATGATGATGATGATGATGATGATGATGATGATGATGATGATGACGATGAGGATGATGGTGATGGTGATGGAATTTAGAGGTATGCCATCAATCCTTAATCTATTTAATATTCATTTCTTGATAGAAATATATTTGTCTTATATATATGGTTACATAGTTTATTCATTATCTATTTAAAAGCTACAAGTTTCAACTACAAATAGAATACTGCTAATCTAAATTAACTATTAATCTAAATTAATTAAATAAAACTATTTAAAACACATATTGATGTGTGAATGTATTGATCCTTATTTTCTTTCAGGTCAAAAGAATTTGTAAGTGTTTAGTTTAGAAAAGGGAATTCATTAAATATCTATAAAAGGGAGTTGTACCTAGAATAAAATTCATAGGGAAAACATAATATAAGTGCTTACCCAATTTGTTGGTTAATAATTCAAGTATCTCTAACATTTCATTTTAGAATAGGAATAACATTTTATCAGTATGTTGATTTACAGACTAAAACTAGAAAACTTATTTCAGTTATGTATTTGGATCTATGGGATTTACACGGTAAGTAAAAAGAAACCAGTAATCCATTTTAAAATTATTATAATGGGTTTTGGAAGAAATTACAGTTATCTTAATTAATATAAAATATCTAACTGAATTTCAAAATGTTATGCAAGTGGCTTTAGTCTAGGTGTTTCCTCCACCTCCACACACATCAAACAACTTCAAATAGCATGTCCCCAAGGTGACTAAGCCCTCAACTCATCAACTGATACAAAAACCCAGTTTTAGCCCTTCACTAGGCCTACTTCCCTAGTAGGCTTATAATGTGAGCCTGATTTAAGTGTTTTATTGTGTACCTTTTAATGTTTTTAATTTTTATGTGATGCTAATGATGGATGTGATTATGATTATGATGTGATTATGCTCACGATAATTGAATTACATTTGCAGGAAATTGAACCCCTTTCAAGAGCATCTCGCACAGTCTCATGGATCGACAGGTATAAGTCAATACTCCTTATAGAAAGTTTATTTAATACACTTATCAATAGTAAGATTGATGTCTTCTAAGATCTCTCCCATTTGCAGGTACCAGCGAATAGGTATTTGTCAGAAGTGTCTTCCTCGAGTGAGGGAAATATAGGAATAGAAGAGGAAAGTGAGACATGCAGTTTATCTAGAACAGGGAGATTAACTAGAGGTCAAAGGACTAGAAGGAAATTCAATAAATGCATGAAATTTTTCCTTGCTCAAGGGGGGTCATGTTCTTATGATGATGAGACGGAAGGCGACATCGAGGTGCCCTTGAGGTACCAACATCTACAGAAACATTGGGTACCCAAGGAACTTCCTCCAATAAACACTGATTTTTGTGTTAACGAGAGGATATATCGCATAGCACCATCATCACTACATGGTTTGGGCCTATTTTCTATGGACGGCATAAAGGAGTCTTACAACAAAGTTTCTGAATTGATGGAGTATGTTGGACCATGTTACGATTACAAAAGTTGGATGCATATTGTTAAATATAAAAAAAGTATGCGTAGGTATGCCCTCTCCGCAAATTATATACAACAGCAAGACAATAATCAAAGTAAAAGTGTGGCTATATACATTGATGGAAGGCCAAAAGCAATAGGGAATATTGCAGGTTTTATAAATAGTACACGACCTGGGTCAACTATAAAGCAACCCAATTGCATATTTGAGGCGCGAGAGAAATCGTGTATTCATCTGTGTGATAAAATCAATACATGCAGGGGAAGAGCTTCTTATTGATTACAATTTGAACCGCATAGATACAAACGAGGCTACTATCATGGGGGTGGTACATACTATTAAACCAACTTCTAATCAATGACTCCAACATACCATTTAGTCAATAAATTTTTGGCTAACATTTTTATACTTCATCTTTGACACAGGGGCACAATATGGAGCAACCGCCCAAAGGGGATGCTGATGATGCTCCCGGCTCATCTACACATGAGCAGGTAAAACTCATTTGTAATTGTGCAAACTAGATAGAAGCAAAATGTTATTTTTTTAATGTTGTTTTCTTTATTGTTTTGGAGTAATTTTGATAATACTAATACTATTGTTGTCACAGAGGGCTAGTGGTCGGAGGGAGGGAAACGAACCTGCAGTCCCTCAGTAGGCCCCCCCTGAGGAGGACCCTTTCTATATTGATTTAGCAGAGACCAATGACCCGATCAGTTCGATTAAAATTAATTTAAAGAAAATTAGCAAAGAAATTCTACGTTTGGCAACAATAAAGCCTATGACTCAACAAATAAAAGATAGGGCATCTGAATTGTTGCACACCTCTGAGTCCTTAAAAGTAAGTATTAATGAAATTTTTAATTATAACAAGAGTTCAATAATGGTTTTTATGTTATGCTCTTTTATGGCATTATGCTCTTTTATGGCATTAATTAAAATATGGATGTGTTGTCTTTACAGAGTTTTTTGCTTGATTTCGAGCCCCGTTCCCATGATGAGGGTGCTGCAAGTGGTTTAGGTAGATCGCATGTTCCATTCCCCACTTCTATTTTACATTGAATATATATAGGAATGATCATAATCATTGACAATACATGCTCAAACAATCCTTTTTTCTAATGCTCTAACAATCTTGTCCATGCTAGTCCACGCGTTTTATATTTATGCATGCTCTAACAATTTTATTCTTCAGCTTCACATCAATTGAATCCTACGATGATGTCGCCTCCATCCAGGACAACCACAAATCTCTTTTCGACTGCTGAGTCAGCAACACGCAGCTTACATGCATCGACTGTTGCACCATCTGCTAGCACACAAATCCCTCTTTTTCTCTCTTATGACAGCAACAAACAGTTTCTTTTTTACAACTTTATGACATCAATTATCATTTGTTCTTTTATACTTTGATCGTGACAAAGACTTATGAAACTTATGAAACTTTTTGCAATAGGACCTGCAACATCATTTCTTGGATGTTCCTATGTTCCTAGTACGGGAATGGTGAAGGATGTCACATTGATCGTCAGCGACGATGAAGGCATTCCATTAAAAGTAGCCAAAGTTCCAGGTACTTTAAAGTTATTATTATTCTATAGTGATATAATAGTAATTTAGTTTTTGATCACTCTTCATCGACTAATGATCCCATGATTGTTTTGTAGGGAATGATCTTTTTTGGAGAAAACTTGGTGATGAGTGTTTGTGAATATTTGGGCCCACCATGCGTACCTGGTGGAACATCATATCCTAACTAAAACCCCAAACCACTATTTTGATTTCATATCATTGCTATAATAGTTTTCCTTTTCGTGCATTTCTTGAACTATATTAAAGGTAGCTTCACTTCATTTATGAGTCTAACATGTTTTTTTTTACTTAAAAGGTGGAATCACCAACGCAAACCGTTGAAGGATGATCTTATAAAGAGCATGACCCAACTCTTTGGACCTCGTGCATTCAAGAGAAACAAGCTCCTTGAAAAAGTTGGTTTATGTTTGAAGTATATTAGGGACCAGTACAGAAAAGATTTACGGGATAACCCCAGGTATGAGCGTCCGCCCTATGTTCCTGAGGCTGAGTGGCAGCCTCTGATTTTGGATGGAAAGTATAAAGCTGACAAGAAAAATAATATTACACCAGTGGAGAGTACAGCAAGGTATGTGATACTGTTGAGAATCTAATTATGTACTAATTAACCTCCATATTTATACTATCTAACATATTTCAAACTTTTCATAGATTGCCTGACACATCAAAGGCAACAAAGGCAAGACTAGAAAAGCACGGGACACACAAGCTCGGCTCTGGTGGTTTTTCGAAACTTCAAGCAAGAGTTGTAAGTATTAGTAAATGAAAAATTGTATCAAATTTTTTATATAATGTGAAGGGAAATGCTAGGACTCCCTTATTTAGCTCATCAATTATAAATAGGTCAATAGAATATAATAACAGTAGTGGATTTTCATATTCAATATAAACAATTCAACAATTGAAGTCAAGACTCTGCAATCTAGATTAGTGAAGAAAACTTGTGAATCACTAATATGACATTATTTAAAATCTCACCCTTGACTAAATTTTCCTCCAATAGTTGAGAATAAAGGCAGTGATTGAAAGAATGAGGGAATGCAGCAGCACTTGCAGCCATTTTTATTTCCAAAGAGCTGAACTAACTCTTACCCAACTTAAGAATTTGGAGAAAATATGTTGTTACAAGCAAAGCATACAAACACGCAACATTTATATAGTAGATTGCTCCATCAAAACTGCTCGATTTTTCTCCTATTATATTGTGATGGATATAGATGATTTGTTGTTGATATTTTAACTACCCTCCATTGGTTGATGAAACAATGCAAGTAAAATTCACCATACCACGCAAAAATGAAGGGCTCAGAGTTCAAGAGATGCCTCACAGAAGACGATAAGAGAATTGGCTTCCAACAAGGCTATAGAGCCGTGGCTGAACGGCTACGAGCTGAAATTAGTGTGGAAGGTTCTAATACTGATGCATCTGAGCCACAGGTAAATAAGCTAAATGAAATTTATTTCAAATTGAATACTTTACCAATTAGTCTATTTGATGTTAAGTTCCAATATAAAGTGAGTATATCTATTTTAAGCAAGCAATGATAACAATGCGTAGGATGTTGGAATGCAGCCTGACAATCCTTCTACACAATCTATGGATGTCAAAGGTTCGCATGATGTGCATCCCAGTGGTGGAGGTATACATTTGCTATTAAATTTTTTATATGTAATTGCAATTGGTGTTTGGATTAACGTAACATTTTGTATAGCAGTTGTAGAGGATCGAGGGGCCAATGTTCATGACCGTGTTGACGTTGAGTCCAGACAAAATGATGTGGTTAGATTAGGTAAAGAGACACAGTTATGTTATTTAAAATAATTAAATACTTGTAACAATTATAATAAATTATTTTTAATTTAACTCTTTTATTTGTTATTACAGAGGACCCCCCTTTGCAACAGCATAGGAATTTGAGATCATCAAGAACAGAGAACAGAACAACTAATGAGGGGGGAATTGATGATGATACTGATGCTCCTCTTAGAGCTTACATAACAAAAAGAAATAGAAAGAAAAAAAAGAAATGATTGTCACTACATACCTTAATTGATAATGATTGTATTTTATGTCTCAATGAATTTAATTATGTGCTAATGAATGTTCATGAATTATGTGTTAATGCAGAATATTGATGAATGTTGCATGTTAACGAATCTAATGTGTTAATGAATGTTATCATGTGATATTGATTGAATGTTACATTTTATTAATGGTTGAAAGAATGAATGAATGTTAGATGTTAATGGGGAATGTAGAGTGATGTTAGGGGGAGGGGGGTGGGGCCAAATGAGCTTCCACCTTCACGTGGTTGGCCCTGTTTAGTAGAGAATATTAAACTATTCTCAAAACAAAGTGAAGCTCAATAAGATACTTGTTATTACCTTTTTTTAAAAAAATTGTGTGCTTTAGCCTTGATTTTTGAGCATGACATTAACCTTTTAAAAACTCCATGGTTAAGAACATTTGGGTTGGAGTGGTGCTTGGGTGGGTAACATCTCGAGAAATCCCAACGCTTCACCTCCGTGAGCAAACCTAGATGCAATGAGTATTTAGTGTTCTATTCATTCTAATGAGAAAGAAGTTATTGTGAAACACTACTCATAAACATAGACCAATGAGTTTGACCGAAAAATACACAATTGAATCCTGATAGCAACATCACAACATTAAAAAAACTTATAACTTGTTAATGCACAAGAAAAATTTGTGTCAATAACAATAGTTTTTCGCTAGTTGAAAGTAATACTTATCAAAGTTGTTTGTACTTCCTCATGTAAGACATTTGATATTTACTTTATTGATACTAGAAGAAAATATAATGAACTCCTCCTTAGACCGTTGAAGATAATAATGCAACAAAACCAAATCTATAAAAATTAAGAAGAGTGTTAACATAAGAGAAAACAAGAGGAGAAAAGAAACATAAGATATATACTCAAATAACCACCCTACCCGAAAACACACGAATGTGTGTTAATTCTCCATATAGGTTGTGATACACTCATAAACTCCAACGCTTCATAAGAGATCACCACTCTTATATCAATTCATAGTACAACGTTTGAACTCCAATGGCTATGCAAGGACTTCATAAGTACAAGGGTTACACATATCAAGAAGGGTTAATGTCGTAGTATGTAGAATGAGAGACTAGCCATATTGATAGTTTGATAAGATGGTTTGGCTCTTCCTAATGGGTTTTACAAATACCACATAATCAAATCATCTTGGATTAGCCATATTATCCGTTATTGTTGTAGTATTCTATTTTATATCACATACACTCTCTTTCACGAAAATATTTATGCATGCCCTTAATCTCCAATCGATGCATCCCATCTCTTGGTAACATTCCCTTAAGCCAATTTGTCCAACAATTTGGATATACTGTCTGTACTCCCATATTATGTTGCGATTCTAGCGTGTGTTGTGCTCCATTGGTCTTCTTTTTTATTTCACACACACTACGCACTCTTACTCATTCACACATATCCACACCTTATTTTTTCCAAGATAGAGCCTTTAAAATTTATATTTGAAATCTAAAATTATTTCCATCCCATTGATATTGATATGGGAACCCTAGAGTACTTGTATGAATGGATGTGTATTTTCATTCCCAACTCCTTGTAAATGCAAAGATGTCAGTAGTTCAGTCAACAATATAATATTGCTTTATCAATCTTATGCAATCCCTTGCAAGCAGATTAGAAGCTCCCCAAAGGACAGTAATTGCTCCCCCTGCACATTCACTACTGCTATGTCAAGGTAACTTTAAGAATTTTATAAATGAGAATTTGTGTCAATGATTAGCAATTTTATCCATTGTGTTGGCACATCATAGCCACGGTCCTCTTAATTGAATGAGGTCTTATTTGTGGCATTTGTCCCATCACACAGCTCCTTTATTTGGTTCACCTAGCAGATGGGTCACCCAAAATAATTAACTTTTCAGTCTCAGTGCCTTATTAGTATCACACTTCATTATACTTCTACCTTTGTGAGATATATAATTGTTGTTTTATTCATATAAGTCATTGGATATATAAAAGTCGATATGTCCTCCAGAAATTACGACTTGAGATGAGGAGCTAAGAACAAAATAAATCCAGAATATTTCATTATGTGCCATCCCAAAATACAATTTTATGGCTATTATTGTTTTAAGTATGAGGTCGATCATCTGGTACCAGCAATGCTTGAATATTGACTTTGTCTTCACCAAAATAAAATTCTCCATCAACATAGACAAATTGCAATTATGATCTGTAATCGTAGAGTGCTCTAAGAGGCCCTATGTAGATCATTTCCACTGCATACTCCCACCGCATACTTTAGATCTTAATCTTTTCATTGCCTTTGCAGGTGACATGGTAAGTAGTTTTGGTAACAATACTTGCTTTGCATAGAAGACAACTACTCACTGAAACTACTATGACATCTTCCTTCATCCTCATAGTTGTATAACACGTTATGTATATCATGATTCACTACATACACAATGTTCTTCATTCCTTTCTATTGATACATATCAAGTTCTAACCCAGTAATATTCCATCGTTGGTTCCTATTACAAAGTTGATGCTGCACAAGGTGAGTTAGAGATATAGTTATTCCAGTGGTTCAGAAGTTCTCCATCATTATTTCAGGCATGTGATTCTATTATTCCTGGGAAATGATCTGTTGTGATACTAGATCTCTGATTTTCTGTCTTGATCACAACACTGCTCCGATACCATGTTAGTGAAATAGGATTGACTATTCTGTAACTTGTAATAGCACTTGTGGATCTTTTATGTGTGTTTCAAGTTACTATATGAATGAATATAACTGTGAAATAAAGAGACATGTCTCTTTAACATATTAACTTATATTAGTTATAGTTATAATACAAGTAATATACCCTCAATATATTATAATTGTTATATAACAATATATATAATAAGATACATATATGTATATATATATATATATCACTCTTAATATAAGTTAATTATTCCATACATAATATTTGTCATATATTATATTTTCTTTAAAAAATCAAGATATTTTCCCAAAAAAAGGTTGATTAGGATTTTCCCAATTTTTTCCAGAATTTTAGCCCACATTTTGTCAATAATTTTTTTCCCCTTAGCATTAGCTAGTAAGGAGGAAAATCAAACTTGTTGACTTCTTGCCTCCAAATCTAACAAGAACTCCACAAGCTCTTCATCTAAAAACACAGTGATTCTTTTCAAACGCAAATACATCACTAGCAATTCATTTTGTTTGGCCCGTCACAATAAGCACAACATTTCTCCTTTCCATGTCACTGTTTGTGATTGCTATTACATCACCATTGCCTATATAAGCTGAGTAGAAATGGATCAATCGAGAGCACTTTATTATGAATTTAGCTTTCAAATTGCACAACACTGGTTCTTCTGAATCGTAAAAGATGGTAAACAAAACTTGTGAAGCCTAATGAGTATTTTGTGCCTCCTTGAGGTACTCAAATATATGAGCAAAATTACCACAAACTGTCAAAAAGCTATGCAGATCTTTCACACACAATTTTCATTTCAAAAATAGAAGTAACATCATTTTTGTAGCTTCCTCTGTCATTTTTAGGCAAATCATCTTAGTGAATACTGTAAAAAACAAACAAAAACAAGTTTTTATACCCCTATGCAGAAATCGCAACTACTTAGGGTATAGTCCCATGAAGAGAGGGGAGCCACTTAAAATGCTAAGAAGTTCAGGAGACTCATAAATCAGCTGGTCCCATGGCTTTTATAGGGCAAATTGTACTAAAAACAAATTGGCTGAAATTTTTTGGGACATTAGCAGTCTCATAATTCTATGGCACCAATTAATGCTAAAATAATTAATTGAGAGTCTTTGTAATGGCTGATGTATTTGATGTGGAACAACTGAACCAAATTAGTAGTTAAAACGAAGCTAGACTTTTTTAAGAACTACAACCCCCTCATGGATCATACATCATAGCAGTCAGCCTTACTGGCTCATTTGACAAGTGTTTCTTTGTTGCTTGGCATTTACCTTTTGTAGTTTTTGATTGATTTTGAGGGTTTGACTTAGAAGTTAAATACATTCTAGTTCTGAGCTAATGCAATGTATTTCTTTGCCCTTATGCATAATTTTGAAATATTGCATATCATAAATACATGTTTGATATTTTTTTGTGAAAACACACCCATCCTCCAAAAAAAATATCATCGTAACACCATCATAACTTTCACACATGACAATTTTTTTCCCATTATTTACAAACATTTCAATGTAGTAAACATATATTTATTGCACTATATCTTGCACACTTTTCTTGTAGAATATATAACTATTGCAGGTTACATAAAAAGACTTTATCAAGATAAATCTGGTTGAGATCCCGCAACCCTTCTAGAAAAATATTTGAAGTATAGTTCATTAAACCCATCTTTTTATTAGAGTTCACATTTGAAGAAGGGAGCATGATAGATTGGCCTGAAACAATCCTCACACTAAGACCAAGCGTGGACCCTCGCCCTCTTGGCCCCAACTAGTAAGCACATAGGACATCAAGCAAGAGGCGGCCTACCTAGTGGAGTGTTGGTATCTACCCTCCCTATTCATGCCACATCTAAATTTATTTCACAGCATCCAATCACCATACAATTGGAATCAGGGAGCATGACATGTTGGCCCAAAGCAATTCTCACACTAAGCCCAAAAGCGGACACTCATCCTCTTGGACCCAAGTGGCAGGAAAATTGGATTTCTAGCATGGGGTGCTCTACCTAGTGGAATGCTTCTATTTGCCTCCCTATTCGTGACTCCTTATCCATCCTCTCGTGTTTCTGATTACTCCAACAATCAACCATCATAGAGATTGAAATGACTCCAATAGTGTCCAAGCTAAGCACAAGCACGAATACTCACCCCCTTGCCACCTTTAACCAAAAAAAAAAGACCCATGATGATAATGAAAATGAGTCAAATTTGTGATGTAATAATAATAATTGGACACATTTAAAGATGATCCAAGTTCCATAAGAAAAAAGTGTAAGCCCGACCCATCCAATATAAAAGGCAACCTGTAATCTAACCAAAAATGTAGGAAGCAAAAAATGAATAGGTCTCCTATTGCCTCTGTTGATGTTTTAGCCCAGAAATAGAGATAAACAGCAATAAAAAAGCATAAACAATTCACTGAACACTCAAAGCATTTTTATCCTGGGAAAACTCTTCGATAGGAAGGGGAAAACTCAGCCACACCAGCAAAAATATATTTTATTGATCATAAAATATTCATGTACAAAGCTCGATTTTACATATAATGATGTGTGTGTTCTGTTCTTCTGTTTAAGATAGTATGGTCCTGTAATTCACTAACTTCAATGTTTGATTCCTGTTACTATGATTTAATTTAACACTTGGTTATTGATATAAATTAAAACAAGCTTGTATATATCTCTATTGGCACAACCCATGGAGCTTCATCCTCATACGAGTGATTCTTTAGCAAGCTACGCCTTATGAGAATTACAATGTTATAGTAAAAAGTATAAATTCTAGAAGCATGGGTAGCAAAAAGGCGAGAATATATATTTCATTTAGCCACGTAATGGAGTCAGAAGATCGAGAGGATGTCGTTACCATCTCCAACACCAGCTGAGGGAGCAACAACAAGACACCGGCAAACAATATGTGTACAACCAACCTCCACGATAAGAAGAGCAAATGGAATGGAAGTTTCTCGGCGCGCCATCCAATTGCTTGATATGACTCATAGGCCCATTGATCTGACGCTTTGGGGCTCAGCAGCCGAGCAAGTGGGCAGTGAATTGCAACAAAGCTACTACTTGCAAGACACTATAGTTCTAGTGGTTAAGGGAGGTCGTGTTACTGAGTTCAATGGAAGAGTACTCAACACCATAGGTAATACACAACTGATGATCAATCTCCAAATTCCAGAGACAACAAAGTTAAAGTCATGGTTCGATGACAATGTTAAGGACAACGGTGAGCCATCGATTAGCTACGCCCCACAACCTCCTGCAGTATTGAGAATGACAATTCATGACATACATGATCAAACTGTGCATTCTACTTGTGCTATAAAGTGCATCATGAAAGCAACCATTATAGAGGTCAACACAGACAAGTTATCCTACCCGGCTTGCCCCAGCCAAGTGGCAGGAAACCAATGCAAGAAAAAGTTGTCTGAAAATGCAAATGAAGAATGGTACGGTAAAAAATGCGACAAGCAATTTACGAAATGCAATTATAGCTACATGGTCCACCTATAATTGCAAGACCACACTGGGGAGCTATGGGCAACCGCATTTTATGAAGGAGCAATACAGCTGCTCGACATGACTGTGAACACATTGCTAGAGCTAGTAGCTGAAGATGATGCTTGTGGCAGGGCCGCTGTAGCGGCGATGGCAGTTGGCGTCGCCATCACAGCGGCCCCGCCATATTGCTAACCACGGACGTCGCAATTGTGACGTTCGCACGTGCATTGCGACGAAATAAGCGTCGCGTGCATAGTGATGCCGTCGCAATTGATGATTTTGCGTCACAATTGTGACACATTCGTAAACATTGCGACGGCCAGCGGCATCGACAACACCGTCGCAAGTTTCCATGGACGTCACAAGTGCGATGCCCACGGAAGAACTGTAAAGGCTCCCACCTCAGCGAACCCGTGGGTAGATGCCGACGCCACCCCATCGCAATGCATGGTGAAGACGTCATAATTGTGACGGGAACCACATCCATTGCGACGAGAGCAATGATGGGATAGAATGTTGAGCTTGCGACAGATAGACGTCGAAATTGCGACGTCCAAGAATAGACGTCGTAATTTGCGACTAAAAAACAATGACGTTTGCTGCCGTCGTAGTGGCGACACATTTGTGTCACAATTCTGACACTTGGCCGTCGCAAATCGATGCCAAATGTATTAGTGACACAAAGTTCAAAATGTTAGAGTTAAAGTTTTAGAGGAAGAGGATCACAAGGAGGTCAAGGACAATGAAAAGCACAAAAAGAATAAACTAGTACCTCACATCATCAAGGTAATGATTCTTTTAGAGGAAGGCCTTTTTCAAGAGGTAGAGGTAGTAGATTTTTTTGGAAAATGTTTTAAATGTAACAAATATGGACATAGATCTTATGAGTGTCTAGAAAATCCTACCACGAGTCAAGGGAGTGTACACATTATTGAAAGTGAAGAAGAGGAATATGTACAAGAACCAACCACTTCTAATGATGAACCTGAACTGGGTGAATCACTCTTGGTGAATAGAGTGTTACTGTAATTCAACAAGGAGGTGATAGAACTACCTCAAAGAAAAAAATTGTTCATAACAACATGCAAAAGTGGAGGAAAAATTTGCAAGGTTATCATAGATAGTGGGAGTAAAGACAATCTAGTTTCAATAGAGATGGTGGATAAACTTGGATTGAAAAAGGTAACACATCCTACTCCTTACAAAGTATCATGGTTGCAAAAAGGGCATCAAATTTTGGTTAATGAATAGTGTAAAGTGTATTTACAAATAGGACCTTATAAAGATCAAATAGTGTGTGATGTTATGCCCACGAATATATGCCATGTTTTATTTAGAAGATCTTGACAATATAATGGAAAGGTTATGCATGATGGGCAAGATAATACCTACACTTTTGAGAAAGATGGGAAGAAACACATTCTTACACCCCTAAAAGAGGAAAGTGTTGCTTTTGAAAAAAGTTCTGGAGTGGTACTAATATGTGACAAGAAATTTCTACACCATATTAAAAAAGGAAGAGGTAAACTTTGCTTTGATAGGAAAGCTTAAGAGTGAAGTTAATAGCAAAAATATAAATGATTTTCCTAGTGAAATTCAAGATATATTAGAAGATTACAAAGGCATAGTAGTGGATGATATTCCTAATGCTTTACCCCCATTTAGGAGAATTAGCCACCACATAGACTTGATTCTAGGAGCAACTCTTCTAAATAAAGCTTCTTATAGGATGACACCAAAGGAGAATGAAGAAATAAAGAAACATGTGCAAGAACTGTTCGACAAGGGATTGATAAGAGAAAGTTTAAGCCCTTGTGTTGTTCCCACTATTTTGAGCCCTAAGAAGGATGGGAGTTGGTGAATGTGTATAGATTCCAGAGCAATCAACAAAATAACCATCAGGTATAGGTTTCCTTTACCAAGGATTGATGATTTATTGGATTGTTTAAGTGGGGCTATGTATTTCTCTAAAATAGACTTGAAAAGTGGATACCATCAAATTAGAATAAGGGAAGGTGATGAGTGGAAGATGGCCTTCAAGAAAAACTATGGTCTCCATGAATGGCTAGTTATGCCATTTGGCTTATCTAATGCTCCAAGCACTTTCATGCATCTTATGAATGAGGTGCTTAAAGATTTTACAAGTAAGTTTGTCATAGTTTACTTAGAAGACATCCTGGTATATAGTAACTCAAAGGAAGAACATTTGAAACATTTAAGGATGGTATTAAATAAATTACATGAGGAAAAGCTACTAATCAATCTCAAAAAAGTGTTCTTTCTTGAAGACATAATTGGTTTACTTGGGATTTGTCATCTCACAAGAAGGACTAAAGATGGACAAAGACAAGATAAAGGCAATCATTGAATGGCCTACTCCTAAGAACATCTTTGAGGTAAGAAGTTTTCATGGGTTGGCTAGTTTCTATGGAAAAATCATAAGAAACTCTAGCAAGATTTATGCTCCAATAGTGGATACCATTGAGGGGGATAAAAAGACATTCTATTGGATAGAAGCAATTGATAAGAGCTTTCATATGCTTAAAAAGAAAATCATAAATGAACCTATCTTGTCTTTACCAAATGTTACTAAGCTTTTTCAAGTTGAATGTGATGCTAGTGGGACTGCTATAGCTGTTGTCCTTAGTCAAGATGGGAAGCCTATTGCTTACTTCGGTGAAAAGATTAATGATTTAAGAAGAGACATTCAACATATGACCTAGAGTTCTATTCCATCATACAAGCATTGAAGAAATGGAGGCATTATTTCATGCCTAAGGAATTTGTTTTGTTTATTGACAATCATGCTTTGTAATTTATCAATAGTCAATATAAGTTGAACCAAAGACATGTAAAATGGGTTGAATTTTTACAAAGCTTTATTTTTGTCATAAAACAAGAGTGGTCAATCTAATAAATTATATTGAGATTTGATAACTTGAAAGAGATGTACCAAGAAGATAGGGACTTTAAAGAGGCAAGTGAAGCTTGTTTAAGTCCCTTGAATAGTGATAGAAGTCCTTGGATGGAATGCATGATACAAGAGGGTATACTATTCAAGGGTGACACTTTTCATTCCAAGAAGTTCCATGAGAGAGAATCTATTGAAGGAGAAACACAGTGGAAGCTTAGCAGGACATTTTGGACAAAATAAGACACTAGCTCAATTAAGTTCTCATTATTATTGGCAAAGTATGGGAAATTATGTCAAGAAGTTTGTAGAGAGGTATAAGATGTTCCAACATGCCAGAGGAAGTAGCCAGAATGTTGGTTTATATCAACCACTACCAATCCTAAATAGGACATGGGATTCAATCAAGATGTACTTGTACTTAGTCTACCAAAATCACATACAGGACATGATTAAATATTTGTAGTAGTTGATAGATTTTATAAAATGGCTCATTTCATTCCATGTACAAAAACAAGTGATGCTACTAATATTGCAAATTTGTTCTTCAAGGAGATACTCAAACTACATGGACTTCCTAGGAGTATTGTCTTTGATCGAGACACTAAATTTGTGGGACACTTTTGGAGAATCTATGGAAGAAATTGGGCACTACTTTGAGTTTCAGCTCAGCTTGCCATCCCCAAACTGATGGTCAAACAGAAGTGGTCAATAGAAGCCTTGGAAACATCTTGCGAAGCTTAGTGAGTATGCATCCAAAACAATGGGACTTGGTGCTTGCAAAAGTAGAGTTTGCATATAACAATTCTCCTAACAGAAGTACACGTATGAGCCCTTTCCAAATCATGTATGGTATACATCCTAGAGAAGTATATGAGTTAAGGAATCTAGGTCCAATGGAGATGAGAAGTTCTAATGGGGAAGATTTTGCCAGTGCAATCCAAGATTTGCATGGACAAGTAAAAAGTAAAATTGAAGAGAGTACCATTAAGTACAAAAAGAGGGCTAATGTAGAAAGGAAGGAAGTAAATTTTGATGTGGGAGATTTAGTTCTAGCTCATCTTAGAAAAGAAAGGTTCCCAAGAGGAGAATACAACAAGTTGATAGCAAAAAAATTGGCCCTTGTCAAGTTTTATGAAAGTTCTCTAGCAATGCTTATGAGATAGAACTCACAAGGGGTGTTGGTATTTCCCCTATCTTCAATGTTGAAGATTTGTATCCTTACAAGGGAGATGAGAAACTAGTCTAGGTTCCTAAAATAAGTGAAAAATGGGTCCTCTGGTGGAAGCAATAGTTACCTAAAGCTACTCCAAAGCAACCTTTATTAATCTTGAACACAAAAGTCATCATGGAAACTAGAGGTAAAGAACATCTACAATACTTGGTCAAATGGAAGGGGCATCCACTAGAAGATTCCACATGGTTGACAGTTTCTAATTTATTCAAGTATGGAGTTGGTATTGAGGACCTGACGAATGGGAGCCCATGAATAAGCCTTTTGTTCCTTGGGAGTCTAATGCAGGAGCAAGCAATAACCAACCATTGCCAAGATTAGCCTTTTCATCAAAAATTATCTTTCTAGGAGATAATTCCTTTGAACTATTTCTATCCTAATTAGAGATTGATTAGATTTTTAGCTAATTAGTCATCAAGTAATAATAGAAATCTGTTCTAGATTTCATGGATTAAGAGGTTTCATATTTTACCTATATATATTGTAAGTCTGCAAGCAGAAAGGATAGATTATGGGTGGAAAGAAATAAATTATTTGTTTTTGAGTGAAGTCCCAACTATTTCATTGTTTTCCTTGTTGTATATGATTTGTTGAAGATTATTTTCTTTTAAGTTGAATCTCTATGCCTAACTTCTTCAAATTTGAAGTCTCTGTTGTACACCAATCTCTCTCTTGAAAAGTCAACAAAATATCAACTCCAAGGTTCGAGGAGGCTATTTTTCAACTGACTAGGCATCTCATTTGAAGCTAAATGCTTTTGTTTAATGAGGAAGCCTTTGCTAGTTTGGTGAAGTCCAATCTGTAACTTTTTGACTCTTAGAAAATATTTAGCAAAAAATAATTTATTTTTTTATTTTTTGAAATTTATGATGATGCATGCAAGCTTAAATTAGCATAAATTTCTAACTTTGTCATTTTTTATGATTTTTTTTTAACAAAGATAGGGTAACAAGAAAGATAAGAAAATTGTTGAAAAGGGAAATCTAGATGGACATAAGCCACAATAGCAACGTGTTTACAAATTAGATATTCAAAGGGGGTGGTAGAAAACCAACAAAATTTGGATCAATGCACCTTTATCTCCTTGATGTAATCGCCTAGGGAACTTTGTAAGATAGAATGATTTTGCACACTCATCAAATTGTGACAGCATGAAGTGTGTGTATATGAGACAAAATTTTATCAAAACATGTAAGAAAATCCCCCTCTCTAATGAGAAAAAAGGTATTATGCTACTATTTTTGACAAACTCCTAGACCATGTGGGAGTGAAGGAGGATGAGTTACTATTTTTGGAAGGCCCCCAAGCATATTCGAATCATCATCTAATGACTATAGGCGCAGGATATCCCCTATTGCTTCACTCTCCATATGAGTTCCCACAGGCATGAAGTTGAAGTCTATTATATTGAAACACATCTAACCCATCTCCTTTGGTGGACTCCATACATCCTTCCTGCTCCCGATCCGTGGATTCCTCAATCTAGGTTAGTTGTTCTCATGTCATTAGGGGTCTTTCTGTTGAACTTCACCTTCTTTCTTCTTTAGCTACCCTAACCAAATGTATCCTCTTATTTAAAGTAACATAATCTATCTCTTCTTCATGCTCTCCTTCATCTTCTACTTCCATAATAGTCTCAGGGATCTGAGATGAAGGGGTGCCCTTCTTCCTCGAACTTCTCATTTTCTCTTTCCAATCACCACTATCTCCATTATGCTATGTTTAAGGACTAATGGGGAGGATTCTTCTTGAGCAAGAGTCTCTTCGGGTTATGCTTCTTCTTGTAGAACCAGAATCAGTATGCAAAGAACATTAACAAATGAAGTAAACATTCACAAACCAAAAACTAAATTCACATATATGCTTAGACTAAGAAAGAAAATAAGAAGTGCAAACCTCACAAGAGAAAACACTCCATGCTTTCTTGATTCTGTAGATGTGTCCTTTTGCTGTGGATGTATGCTCAAGATGCTCAAAAGCTGCTTCAATGGAGATGGGTAATGGCAAATTGGTAGCTTTGTGAGCTCTCAATTTGGCATTATAAGGGTATGGTTGATGGCTTTGGTTCTCAAAATAGCATGGTAACTTTAGCTCAAAGATTGTTGATGAAATGGCTTGGGATGGGATTCAATTTATAGGCTAAGGGGTAGAGGGATGGAGGGCTTAGATGCAAGGATGGATGAAGGCTTAAGGAGGGCTAGGATGCACTCAAAGGAGAGCACATGGATTGTGCTTGTTTAGCACCAATGGGAAGGTGACACTTGTCACAAGGAGGATGAGTGTGAGAGGGTAGGGTTAAGGGTTGGTTAAAGTCATGATGAGTGGGGTTGAGTATGTAAGAGGGATGTAAGAGGAATGAGTGTGGAAGAGGGAAGAGTGTGGAAGATGGGTGTAAGAGTCATGAGTGGGTTTGTAAGAGTCTTTTATGTTTTATAAGAGCACTCGTGACTTAGTGGTTGGGTTTTTTGAGGGGAGACTTTGTTTTGGATTAGGAAAGTCTTAAACTTGTTTAAGGAATGTGACAACATTAGGGGGTGGATTAGGCTTGGGTTTAGGATTAGATTAGGGATGTTAGAGATGTGCAAGTGGATGGCATTAATGAGGGTGGGTGAGTTAGTGGCTAAGCTTGGTTAGTATGGGTGGATGGGGTGGATTAGGCTAAATGGAGGATTAGAGATAGGTTAGGGGTTTTTGAATTTGAGGATTTCATTTATCAAATAGATTTATTTAATAAATGGGGATTTTTGGAATTAGATAGAAGAATAGGATTTAATTGATAAATAATAGATTATTTGATTTATCAATTAGGACTATAGATGATTAATTAAATTAATCAACTAGGGGATGACAAAGGATTAATTAAATAGAAATTTAATTAATAATGCCTTTTTAGATAACTAAATAGGATTACTAAAATAGTGTAATCAAATTTAGGTTTCTACATTTTGCCCCTCTTTGACATAGTGTTGAGACAACACTATTTCAAAGAAGTTCGAATGAAGACGACACGAGGAAGATGTTTTAGCAACGAAGTTGCCCCAGTCTCAGATAAGAAGAGGAGAGACTAGACTTAGATGATGCTCCCTCAAGAAGGCGACGGGGAGAGAAATGAGGCTCGACGACTTCTTGAAAAGTACAAGAAATTGAGATGAGCTAAGACATAGGTTGGCAAAGAGAAGGGGCTGAATTAGCTCAAACTCTCACTACGGGAGAATGATAAAGAGAAATCAGAGGCACAAAAGTAAAGCAAGCTTAAGACTTTCCAAGATTGGGGGGGGGAGATGGAGGAGCGGAGCGCTATAAAAGGAATCCATTGAAGCTTTTTGAGTGGGAGGATACTTCAAAGAGAAGTACCACCATGTAGTTGAGCACTAGATTTGCTATAGAACTGTTGGTTAATTGCCAAGGTTACCAAGAACATCAAGGCCTTTTCACCAACCGTCCAGAGGACTGACGAACTGACTCAAAACAAACACACAAGGATTGCCCCAGTATCACACATGAATCCCAGAGGAAGTAGCGTGGAAACGACACTAGGTAACCCACAAGCAGAAAAAGAAAACAAGCAAAAGACCTGATCAAGACCTTACGCTCTAATTGCCCCATTCGCAGCATACCATGATATGGAAGATCATGGCAACCTTGAGGAGGGAACAAGGAGATTGCTCGGAAAAGATATTTCAAGACCCAAAAGGGAAGATCCCAAATCAAAAGAAAGTGAAAATCCAAAAGAGAACTGTTTGCCAACGAGATGGGTAGGACGAGGTACTAACGGACCAAGATCAGACATGAGGAAAGCTATATCCTGCAAAAATCTATCAGAGAGCACCTAAGCTGATGGATCTGGATGAGTGATGCATTTGGCAAGCTGAACTAAGAAGGATAGCACTTTGGTGACATGAGATCTAGCTAAAGGATGCATTGGAATAGCTAACCAATGTGTGTGATGTGTGCAAGATGTTGATCAAGGACAAACTGACACGAACGCTGGATAGATACAATGATACTAAGCTAAAGAGGATATACAAGCTGATAGACCAAGATATGTTACAAATGTACAAGTTTGTTCATGTTTTGTTTTTTTGTGAGATGGAAATGTTTGTGAAGGATGGGGTGTCTATAATAGTTGATGGGTGGATAGGTAGATGGTTTGTGAAAAGCTTAAGGAAAATGGGATTCTGTGTGTGCATGTGATAGGATACAAGCTAGGATACAAGATCATTTACAAGATGGAATATGGTACAAGCTTTGGACAAGATTTGGATATATACAAGGTATGGTACAAGATTTACAAGGTATAATACAAGCTTTGGTACAAGATTTACAAGCTGTATAGGAGGTATTGACAAGCTCCATCAGATTTTGGATATTTGATTGGAACACCAAGGGAACAAGCAGGTGTTTTATGGGATGGTGGGTGGATGGATGAGGGATAGGATAGTGATAGATAATGGATTAGTCTTTAGCACACAAGGCGCTTGAATTACCAGGTTTTCACCAAGGTACCTATCCAAGGCGCTTGAATTGCCAAGTTTTCACCATTGGACGCTTATTTCTCTTTACTATTTTTTTCTTGTATTTTTCAAAAGCTGGGTATACCAAGGATCTTCAAGCATAGAACTTCTTGAGATGAATGATGTTAGTGGGATCATTTAAGAGTTCTCCTTCTGGTGTAGATAATTGATAGGCTCCGGAGCCAAAGGAGGCAGTAACCACATAGGGACCAAGCCATGTAGGTTCAAACTTGCCTTTCTTTTCTCGATCTGCTTGGACTTTCATATTTTCTTTGAGGACCATGTCACCTGGCTGAAAGTGTCGTGGGAGCACCTTCTTGTTGAAATTCCTTTTGAGACGAGTTTGATAGACTTTGAGATGGTCATAGGCTTGTTGTCTCTTCTCGTCTAAGAGATCTAGCTGGGTCAGTCGAGCTACTCTGTATTCTTCATCTGAGATTTGTCCTCGCAAAGATATGCGTAGTGAGGGAAGTTCAACTTCTATAGGTAATACCGCTTCGGCACCATAGACTAGGGAGTATGGAGTTGTGCCTGTGGATGTATGGAAGGAAGTTCGATAGGCCCATAGAGCCGGATTTATTTGAAGGTGCCAATCACGGCCGGAATCATTGACAACTTTCTTTAGGATTTTGAGGAGGGTTTTATTAGTTGCCTCTGCCTGGCCGTTACCTTTTGGGAAATATGGGCTAGAAAAGCGGTGATGGATGCGGAGGGAAGTGCATAATTCTTCCATGTTGAGATTTTCAAAGTTACCTCCGTGGTCAGTGAAGATGGTGGATGGGATGCCGAAGCGGCAAACAATGTGGTACAAGATGAACTTGGAGACTTGCACTCCTGTAGCTGAGACTAGGGGGACTGCTTCCACCCACTTAGTGAAATAGTCTGTAGCTGTTATTATCCATTTATGTCCATCAGATGAGAGAGGGGTGATAGTTCCAACTAGATCAAGGCCCCAACAAGCGAAAGGCCAAGGTGGTGCAATAGGCTGTAGATCCTGTGCTGGAGCGTGCACAAGATTTGCATGCTGCTGACATGGGAGACACTTTCTGACAAAGTCACAAGAGTCTTCTTCAATGGTAGGCCAATAGTAGCCTGCTCTAAGGATTTGTCGTGCTAGGACAATACCACTCGTGTGGGCACCGCAAAGTCCGGAATGTACTTCTTTTAATGCCATCGCGGCCTCATTTTCATCTAAACATCGAGAGAGAGTATCGTGATAACCCCGACGATATAGGGTATTGGCTATGATAACATAGCGGGATGATTTTCAGATGAGGTTCTGGTGTTGGGTACGTGTGAGGTGAGGGGATATGATACCATCGTTAAGGTAAGTGTGAATTTCATGGTACCAAGGGGATTGGGGACCAACCAGGATACAAACACGGTTTGAATCCTCATTCGCATAGGCAGGTGTGAGGAGCTGCTCAACTAAAAACTCATACTGCGTAGATTCTTGGGGAATTTCCAAGAGCGAGCCGATAGTGGCCATGGCATCTGCTGCCTTGTTCTGCATTCGAGGCACTTGTGTAAACTGAAGCTTTGTAAAATGCTGGGTCAGCTGATCAACTAGCTCTTTGTAGGGTAATAGCTTTTCATCTTTGGTTTGATATTCATTTAAGACTTGTTTGATAATGAGTTGGGAATCACCAAAGACTTGTAACTCAGTGATATTCCATTCTGAAGCTATCTTTAATCCTGCTACAAGAGCTTCATATTCTGCTATATTGTTGGTGCTAGGGAATTGTAGCTTGAAGGCTTTTGGAATGTAATCTCCTTGAGGTGTAACTAATAATATTCCTGCCCCTGAACCATGAGAGGTGTATGAGCCATCAAAATAAAGCTTCCATGGGGGCTGTTCTTCAATTAGGAAGATATGCTCATCTGGAAATTCTGTGAGCAAAGGATATGCATCTACTAGAGGTGCATCAGCTAGGTGATCTGCTATAGCTTGCCCTTTGATTGCCTTTCTGTCCACATACTGGATGTCAAACTCACTTAGTAGCATAACCCATTTGGCCAAACGGCCTGTAAGTGCTGTTCTGGAGAGCATATACTTGAGAGGGTCAATCTTGGAGACTAGTTGGATGGTATGACTTAGCATGTAGTGGCGAAGCTTTTGAGTTGAGAAAACAACTGCCAAACAAGCTTTTTCCATAGGAGTGTAATTGATTTCATAACCAACTAGGGTTATACTGATATAGTAGATGGCTCTCTCTCTGCTATAATCATCATGTTGTGCTAAAAGTGCCCCTAGAGCAGTAGGTGTTGCTGATATATACAAGATCAAGGGACGACCAGGAACTGGTGGAACCAAGATAGGGGGATTGGTGAGATACTGCTTGAGATGATCGAAGCTGCGCTGACATAAAAGATCCCACTTGAAGTTCTCATTCTTCTTTAGCAAGTGTGAAAATGGTGTACACTTATCTGCAAGTTGGGAGATGAAGCGCCGAACAGATTGAAGTTTCCCCTGAAGAGAGCGAAGCTGTCGCAGTGTCTGGGGAGGAGGCATGTCTAAGATAGCCTTGACCTTTTTGGGGTCAATCTCTATACCTCGTTTAGAAACTATGAAGCCTAGAAGCTTGCCAGATGTGACCCCAAAGACACACTTCTTGGGATTTAGCATGAGATGATATTGGGCCAACCTATCAAAGACTTTTTCCAGGTCAGCAAGATGATCCATGAAGGTGTGAGATTTGACTAGGATATCGTCCACATAATCTTCCAAAATGCTATGGATAAGATCATGGAAAATGGTTGTCATAGCTCTTTGATAGGTAGCCCCAGCATTCTTTAGGCCAAAAGGCATCATGGTGTAGCAAAAGGTTCCCCAAGGGGTAGTGAATGTTGTCTTATGCTGGTCCTCTTCTGCAATCTTGATCTGATTATACCCAGAAAATCCATCCATAAGGGACAGAATTTCATGTCCAGCTGTGAGATCTACAATCATATCTATGTTGGGCAAGGGAAAATCATCCTTTGGACAAGCTTTGTTAAGATCTCTAAAATCAGTGCAGATTCTGATGTCACCGGAAGGCTTAGTGACAGGGACCATGTTGGAGATCCATTCTGAGTAGTCGATAGGTCGGATAACCTTAGCAGCTAACATTCTTTCTAGTTCAGCTTTGACTAGTAATGCCACCTTGGGGTGCATTTTTCTAAGCTTTTGTCTGACGGGCTTGATCTTTGGATCAACTGCAAGATGATGAACTACAAGCTTTGGATCAAGTCCTGGCATGTCCTGATATGACCATGAAAATCGGCCAATGTTCTCTTGTAAAACCTCAAAGAGGAGGTCAGCTTGGTCTTGTGATAGGGATGCAGCAATGTGAACAATTCTAGGGATCTCTGAAGAACCAATGTTGACTTCTCTAGTATCTTCTATTAGAATAGAAGACACGTCTGGTCGATTATCTTGAGGAGGCAATACTAAATCCTCATGTTCTGCTTGTGGCTCTGGATTTTCTTGCTGAGGGGTTCTCTTTGCTACCTTAGCTAGTCCCGGTTTTACCTTAGTTCCAGTTTTGGGTGTATCGAAACTAGGTTGGGGATTTTCTCCAAAATACCCCTTGGGATCTAGCTTGTAGATGTAGGCAGAATCTGGCTTTGTCTTCTTATGAGGAGTTTCAACTCCCATGAATCTTAGAAGCGCTTCCTCTGATGCGAACTCATCAATATGTATGACACTTGGTTGGTCCCAATCTATGAGTTGTGGATGAGCAAGTGGTAGGTCAATGAGATGGATGGATAGTTCTCGGAGAACAGAGTCTCCTAGGAAGATTTGGTCTGGGATATCGTCGTAGGCTCTCTTTTCAACTTCCTCAGGAATGTCTTCGATTTTGACAAGGTCGCGGTGGATGTTCGAAAAAGCGTGACCATTCTCGTTGGTGCCCCCAGTTGTGGGTATGCCAAAGCCAAGACCTGACTTTATCTCCCAATCATGTGCTTCGATGGGACATTGCATGCCCCTTTCTTCTGGTCCTAGTCCACCTCCTTGATAGTTCCATTTTTCAGTGACAAGCTTATGTTGTTGGGGATACTTCTAGTTGAAGTGATCAAGGCGCGCTTGATTTCTTGGAGGTGCATCCTTATGTAGCCAATTGTTGATATCTGGAGTGAGCTCCTCATGAAGAGGGGTTTTTGAGGACACAAAGGTGGTTGGGCCAAACTGTTTGTATCGAGGAGGTGGAATCTCCTTAGCTTTGTGGTATGTTGGTCGTCCATGGGTATGTGGATCAAGTGGGATTGCTCCGACAGCAAATGCATCTGATAGACTATATTCTCCACATCCTTTGTTGTTGATCTTTACAGTAGATAGGGTGGAGGCAAGGATGGTTTTTGCGTCATTACAAGTGTGGGATGAGCTGGCAATGGCTATGCCGATGTCTATTCCAGGGCAATGGTTTGTATATAAAGCTTCAACCGCATTGCAGTAAGCAAAGGGTTCTCGATCGGCATGGATGGTTACCTCAGTGCCTTGATGCGGAAATTTGATGCACTGGTGGTAGGTGGATGGAACGGCCTTCATAGCATGAATCCATGGGCGACTGAGGAGGATGTTAAATGGTAGGTTTAGATCAACAACATGGCAAACTGTCTCTTGAATGACTGGCCCAACCTTGATTGGTAGCAAAATAGTCCCTTCTGTGGTCCTTTCCAAGTTGTCATAAGCTTTGATGGTGATAACCTCACTGATCATATCTGCCTCAGTATACCCAGCTTGTTTTATGAATTTTAGGGTGCAAATTTTCAAGGCTGATCCATTATCTATCATTACTCTTTTCACGGCAAAATTGGATACCGTGATGGCTATGCGAAGCGGAAGGGTGTGATCTGGCTCAACCGCGGGTATGTCGGTGGGTTTGAAAGATAGGGCACATGAGGATGAAAGGTGTCCAACAAGATTACGAAAATCAGTAGCATTGATATCAAAAGGGACACGGGATTCTATGAGAGCACTGTCAAGGATGTCTTTGTACACAGGACTAGTGCGGAGAAGGTCTAAAATGGATATTTGGGCTGGCATGTTCCCAAGGTGTTCCAAGATATTGTACCGGCTTTTTGATGGAGCTGATGGTGTTGATGAAACTGGTGGGCCTGCGATGTTAAATCGTGCTCTTCGAGTGGTGACCGCACACTCATTGTCTGGTCCTCGGATATTGATAACATTGACAGAAGGCTCTTTCTCAGATATACAACCTATAAGGCTACCATAGTCTATATAGGATGAAGTGTGGTCATTGTTCTTCCCATGTTGTTGGTTTGGCTAGCGGTTGTTGGTGTGGTTTTGGATACGTGCTTTTCCAGGATTTTGGTTGTTGTGTGGAGGAAAAGCATTTTGATAAATCTGTAAGCCTGCATTGGGAGAGGTTTGGGCACCAACAGTGATTTCCTTCTGATCAATGAGGTCTTGCACATAGTCTTTCAGTTTCATGCATCTGAGGGTGGTGTGACCGTTTACCCTATGGAACTTGCAATATTCATTGTCCTTGTACCATGCAGCTTTGGATTGGCTTGGATCAATTTGCTGGGTAGGAGGAAATTTGATGAGTTTTTCCTTAGCCAATTTCTCAAAAATAACATCCAATGGCTCACCAAGGGGTGTATAGTTTCTAGGTGCAGGTTGGAATCTGGGCTTTTGCCCTGCAGCTACATTGATGGCATTAGCTTGATTGTTAGACCCTTGAAAGTTGGGTCTTGTATTGTGGTTTTGATAGCTTTGGTTATTTCGTTGTTGGTAATTGGTAGCTTGTTGGTTGTTTGTTTGATATGGTGGGTTAGACTGGTTTTGAGAAGGACCAACGATATTCACATGTCTAGTGTCAGTAACCCCATCTGTTGCAACATGCTTGTTTTTGTTCCAATCCCTAGACTTGTCATTGGAATGTGATTGATTTTGGTTGGCCTCTTTGTAAATCTTTACCACACCATCTTTGATGAGTCCTTGCTCAAGGATCATTCCTTTCTCTTTAATATCCTTATAGGTCTGAAAATAGTTCATGGTCATGTGGTGAGCCAAGCTGGGATGTGCATTATCAATAAACATTTTCACCACATGGCGTTCTGGCAAGGTGCAGGATATGCGGGTGGTAAGGGTTTGCCATCTTTGCAGGTATTCGGCAAGGCTTTCTCCACCTTTTTGCTTGGTGTGGACAAGATCAACTATTGATAGCTCTGTTTCAACAAGATGGGCATATTGGGCTACAAATGCCTCAGATAATTCAGCAAAGTTTTTAATTGTGCCATAGGGGATTCTATAAAACCATTCAAGAGCTGGTCCAGCCAAGCTTTTGGGAAAAAGGCGCAAGAGGAAGACATCATTGTATACCACGTCCTGGCAATGCATGTAAAATTCTTTGATATGTGTGACAGGGTCTCCTTTTCCTCTGAACTTGTCAAATTTAGGTACCTCAAAGTGTTTGGGAAATGGTGTCGTGGTAATGGCTCTGTCAAATGGGTAAGGACACACATTCTCAAACTTGAATGTCTTTGGATCATTCCCTTCTTGGATGGCTTTCAGAGCTGTCTTCATTTGCTCCCACTCTGAATTGATAGGTGATGGTTGGGGTGCCCCCAATGTAGGAGTGCCTTGAGGTAGGTATGTGCTGGATGGGGCCACTGAATATGGATGGCTATGAGGGATTTGCTGATAGGGATTGTACATTGTTTGGGCAGCTGCATGGTGGATGACGGGTTGTTGAGGGGGAGGTGGCGCATATTGCTGCATGTGCTGCGAGGCTTGCTGTTGATATGGGATTTGAGGTTGGGATTGAGGAACATAAGCTGGTTGTGGGATAAATGGATTTCTTTGTGGAGGTAAGGTATAAGGTGGTTGTGAGGCTTGAGGAAAGGATCAGAGGGCTTGTGGGGTTTGACCAATATATGTGGGTTGTGCCCCCATTTGGGATGGCATCTGCAAATAATTGGTGGTTGGCTGGGGTGGTGGATTACCTCCTAGAAGTGGCATTGAAAAGTAGTTGGTAATTGGAGGTAATGGATTAGTTGGTGGTGGAGGTGGTGGGAATTGAAAGCTTGGGAATGGAACTGATGGGGTTTGATAGCTTTGTGGCTGGATTTGGAAGCTTGGTAGAGGGTTGGTGGGAGCTAGGGTCACTTGGGAGCTTGGTAGAAGATTGGCAGTAGCTTGTGGGTTTTGATAGCTTTGTGGAGTGAAGGTAGTAGCTTGTGGATTTGTGGCTGGTGGTATTGAGCTCCCAAGACCTAATGAAAATGATGGGATTGTGCTTTGGGCTGTGGTGAACAAGCTGGGGGCGATGAAAGGTTGATTACTTGGCCCCATGGGTGGCATCCCTGTTGTATATTGTTGAGGTTGGCCAAAGATGCTAGCACTGATTTGGGAGATGGGTGGATTGGGAAGGCTAGGTTCGGGAGCAGCAGCAATAGTGAAGGGGGTGAATGGTGAGGTGTTTTGGGTAAAGGGGGTTTGGAGTGAAGAGGTATGAACCAAGGATGGAGTGGTGGTGGCTGGGTTGGCTTGCGGCATGGAGATTTCAACTTGGGTGGATGATGGTATGTTTGGGTCTGTTGGGTCATATGGATTGGCTGGAGGCTCTTCTTTTGGAATATATTGAGGATAATTTGGATCATAAGAGCCTATGGGTGGTGGCAGCTGCCCAAACAATGGGTGAGATGGATCTAATAATGGAGGGGGTCTTCCAAAGTCAAAGGTTCCTACATTGTCCCTTCGAAAATTAGCCATGATTGTCTCTTTGTTTTTGTCTATAATGGCGTTTACCAATACTGCATTTCCTGGTTGGTTCATGAAAGCTTCAATGTCAGTAGGTGATGGCATAGCTTGCTCTGGGCTGAAGGATGGCTGAGTGCTCAAGGGGGGTGAGGTTGTTCGATCCAAATGATAGGGCTCCATTGTTTCTTTCTTCTTGGCTAAGCGAGTGACGGGTGGCATGAAAAATGCTCCTAGGGATGAGATGTAATAATGCTGATGGATGCAAAAGGGGGAAGGCTTTTCTATGCAAATGATTTCCTAGGTTGAGGCAAAGCTATATGACAAAACCTAAGGAGGATTGGGTTGGGGATTCTAACTTCAAAGATATGTTGTCAAAGTACAAAAGGTCTGCTTTCCTATGTGCAAGCTTGGTGGTGATTGTGTCAACTTAAGGATAGACTGATGATCTTTTAGGAAGAACACAAGATTGACCACTTGCGAATCCCAACCTTTAGCTCAAGGTGATGAGGGATAACAAGTGACAAAGCTAGATTACCCTAGACAAAGCTCTGTCAAAGGGATAACCTTGGTGAGATTGGTGGATTTGGAAGATTTTAGGAATGGAAAACTTTTAGCAAGGTGACAACAATTTTGAAAGCTTAGATGTGCAGATTTTCGATTACTAGCTAGATGGTATGATTCTAAATGAGATGGATGAGCTAATAATGCTTAAGGGGATAAGCTAAGATGGCTGGCTTTTCTACAAAGATGACTCTAAAGTGAAGCTTATCCAAGAAGATGTGGAGAAACAAGGGTGTCTAATCACAGAAATCATGCCTAGTTGGTAAGGCATAAGCAGGATTAACTCCTGGATGTTGGCTAAATTTGATGGTGCGCTCTAACCAGGCCTCTTGAAGTGCTTCGTCGGTAGCTTTGTCCTCTGTTTTGTGGAGTTTGGAAATTCGTGGGCTTGGTGTTATTGCTTTTCTCTTGGCTGAAAGTTCTTGGTATGCTAGAGATGGCTTGAGTTTGACCTTGTGAAACTTCTGTTTGGGTTTGGGTTTGGGTTGTTCTGACATAAATTCCTGAATTTGCTTGGCTTTGGAAAAAATCTCAGTTGTTTTGCTTCAACTTGTCCAACTTCCAAAATAGGCAGTGACTACGCTAAGTGTGCCCTAAGCTAGGATTGACCAAGTTTGGCAAACATTCATTCAACAAGTAAAATAAAAACAAGCAATAGATAGGAACACCCAGATAGAAGTTTGTGGTTCTCAGAATGTGGTACTTGCGCCAAGGAGTGTGTATGTTCTACAAATGTTTCGATCAGTCACTCCAAACACATTAACATCCTAGATGGTTTTCTGCAAGGCAGACAATTGGTTTAACTAGGGAGTCCTCGATATACGCAAGGTACGTGAGGCCCAAATCCGTAGATGAGACCAAAAGGATGTCACACAGCCGAGAGGAGCGGTAACCCACTTCTCCTCTTTCACTTCTCAAGGGTATAAAGTTCCTTGAGGCTTAGCCCGAATGACAAAATCTTGATCCCAAGAAAGGTGTCTTTCGATTCACCTCCCGATTCTTATACTCCGCCGGAACGCTGGAGTTGAGGTCGTCCAAGGGGTGATGAAATCCCCAAGCAGGCCTCCTAAAAAAGAAACAAGGTTTTGGATCCTAATCTTATGCACCCAAGATGGCCTCGAAAGACGACAAGGGGAGAGAAGACTCGGATGACCTTGGGCTAAAAAACACGCTTGTTCTTTTACCAACTGACTCTTATGTGTGCTAATCTAGACTTTGCAAGCACTCATGTTTAAGAGACAATGTTCAGTTCCAACTTGAAGCACCAACAAAAGTAAATCGATCGAAGAATGCACACAATAAGAAGAGTTAGGGTCAACAAAAGCAAACTCGCGCGCCCGGAGGCCCTCCACGTCAAGTATCGATTAATTTTCTTTAAGGCATTCAAGATTGAGTGTGAGTTTGTTTTAAGCCCAAAACAAAAGTGTGTGAGATTCGATTTCAAGCGCGCGCCCGGAGGCTCTCCACGTCAGTTGTTGTTCAATTTTAGTGCCCAAACTTGAAGTGTGATCGATTTAATCTAGAGTTTTGACCATTTAAGAATTTTGATAAAGTTAAAGCAAACGTTCAAAGACCAAGTGAGTGAGTTAGATTGTGGAACATTTAACACCCTTTTCAAGTAGACCCATCCCCATAAATGGCGCTGAGATTGCAACCAATGGTTAATATTTGATGGGTGATTAGAAAAGAGGTGAGTCCAAGGAACTACTCAAATTGATTTTTGTAAATTTGTATTTTAACTTAACAAAGTTTCTTAAATGTCCAAAAATCCAACTTTACCTAGATTGCATGTGAAAAAGAGATTTGTAATGGTTAATTGATCCTTGGCATTCAAGATTGGATTTTTTTGTTTTAAGCATGCATTCCAAAGAAAGTTGATTTTAACCCATGACATTCAAGAGTGTGTTTTTGAGCAACATTCATTTAATGAAAAATGTGTTTAACCATTCAAGTTCATTTTTTTTTTTTAGCAACATGAAAACCTGCAAGAAACATGGTTAGTGGTTCCATATGTGCTCCAACCTGCAATGAGACAAAAAAAAAAGCAATTTTAGTTAGTTAGCCAAAATCTTCAAAAATGAGAGCTTAACTATGGGAAAAAAAATTTTAACTTTTTTTGTTGTTTTTTCTACGCGTAAAAATGCTTAAAATGGTCTAAATCCTACGGAACCACTAAAAGTCAAATTTTGATTTATACTCTTTTTTTTTTTTTTTTCTTTTTTTTTAGCTACAAAGTGCAGAAATAGTAAAGCAGAAATGGAACATAAGCAAGCAGAGAACACAGTCTGCCAAAATACGAAGATGTTGAACTACAGAGGTGCCAAAATATGAAGAGGACAAAACAGATTTGCAGCACAGAACCCAGGTGACAAGCAAAGATGTCGATTTTCGCAGACGTCGATTTTCGCAGACGCAGATTTTCGCAGATGTCGATTTGCGCAGACGCGGATTTTCGCAGAAGTCGATTTTCGCAGATAGAACAGGTTGCAGACGCCAAAACCGCACCAAAAAAAGCTGAAAAATGTGAATTTTTTTATTTTTTATTTTTTAGATGGTATTTCTTCTTCCTAAGTGCGTTCTTTAACCTGCAAAAACAAGCAAAACACCCTCACAACACACTCAAACAACAGCAAACATTAGATGGTTAGAAAAATGACATATAGATGAAAATAGATGATTAAATGACCCATAGTGGGGTCCCACCGGGCGTGCCAAAATGTAGAACCAGAATCAGTATGCAAAGAACATTAACAAATGAAGTAAACATTCACAAACCAAAAACTAAATTCACATATATGCTTAGACTAAGAAAGAAAATAAGAAGTGCAAACCTCACAAGAGAAAACACTCCATGCTTTCTTGATTCTGTAGATGTGTCTTTTTGCTGTGGATGTATGCTCAAGATGCTCAAAAGCTGCTTCAATGGAGATGGGTAATGGAAAATTGGTAGCTTTGTGAGCTCTCAATTTGGCATTATAAGGGTATGGTTGATGGCTTTGGTTCTCAAAATAGCATGGTAACTTTAGCTCAAAGATTGTTGATGAAATGGCTTGGGATGGGATTCAATTTATAGGCTAAGGGGTAGAGGGATGGAGGGCTTAGATGCAAGGATGGATGAAGGCTTAAGGAGGGCTAGGGTGCACTCAAAGGAGAGCACATGGATTGTGCTTGTTTAGCACCAATGGGAAGGTGACACTTGTCACAAGGAGGATGAGTGTGAGAGGGTAGGGTTAAGGGTTGGTTAAAGTCATGATGAGTGGGGTTGAGTATGTAAGAGGGATGTAAGAGGAATGAGTGTGGAAGAGGGAAGAGTGTGGAAGATGGGTGTAAGAGTCATGAGTGGGTTTGTAAGAGTCGTTTATGTTTTATAAGAGCACTCATGACTTAGTGGTTGGGTTTTTTGAGGGGAGACTTTGTTTTGGATTAGGAAAGTCTTAAACTTGTTTAAGGAATGTGACAACATTAGGGGGTGGATTAGGCTTGGGTTTAGGATTAGATTAGGGATGTTAGAGATGTGCAAGTGGATGGCATTAATGAGGGTGGGTGAGTTAGTGGCTAAGCTTGGTTAGTATGGGTGGATGGGGTGGATTAGGCTAAATGGAGGATTAGAGATAGGTTAGGGGTTTTTGAATTTGAGGATTTCATTTATCAAATAGATTTATTTAATAAATGGGGATTTTTGGAATTAGATAGAAGAATAGGATTTAATTGATAAATAATAGATTATTTGATTTATCAATTAGGAGTATAGATGATTAATTAAATTAATCAACTAGGGGATGACAAAGGATTAATTAAATAGAAATTTAATTAATAATGCCTTTTTAGATAACTAAATAGGATTACTAAAATAGTGTAATCAAATTTAGGTGTCTACACTTCTATCTTTGCAACCTTTTCTTTCTTCTTGCCATTAGCCTTCTCTTCCTTGTAGATATATACCACATCCCTTTCGTAGCTATGAATTGTCTCAGGTCTTACTGAGGACTTCTATTTGTAGGTGGGGACCACCACTTTAGTCCCTTTCCCTTTCTTTGACTTTTTTGGTGCCTTGTATGTAGAAATATTGGGTGCATCATCCAAGTGGAAGGGCTTTTGTATTCAATCCCTTGTCAAATTAAGAACATGTTGAGCCTGATGTTGTATGTCATCATTCTCCTCTCTATTCACCTCTGCATTTATGATAGGGTTCTCAAAGATCTTGTCTTTGTTGTAGGTAGGATCTAGGATATTAGGATTATACTTATTCCACACCTTGAGAGGTATTCAAAGCTTCAAAACTTTCTCTGCCAATGCTAGATTCATCTTGTAATATTTCTTGATTTGAACTTCATAGTCGTCCACATAGTTCAACCAATGATCTTCAATAGAAGCATCTAAAATAAAGTCCTTGTTAGTAACATGCTCGAACATCCTTATGTAATCAAAATATGGGCAGGCCACTGGATAATCCTCAAGAGATTATTTCTCCCATTCCACCTCATAGGTGCAAATGTCTTGCTTTTGTTTTACCTCATAGGACCCAATGGTGATGGGCCATACCTGTGTCTTTCTATGATTCTTCCAAATCATGTTATATGCATAAGCTAGCTATTAGGTAATCTCCAATAGTACAAGTCTATCTGATGGATAGTGTGGTAGCTTCTTCAAGCGGAAGAGGTTCCCAAGCACTTGAATGTAAGTAAATGTTTTGTATTTGATGAAGTATCCTCCCACTTGTGTTACCCTTGCCACTACCTCTACTAAAATCCTTTTCACATAATCCCCTTCTATGGACTAGATTATCATGAAGATGAAGGCATCATTCAGTATCCTATATTCTAGGTTCTCATCTGTAAGCTTCTTCTACACCAACTGAGGGTACACGATGCATGGTCATGCATTGGGCTCTTGTATACTTTCCCTTTGTTCAAGCCCTGGATAATTCATTGCTCTAGCTACTAGCAAGTAGACAACATATGATGTCATGTAGAACTAGGGGCTAGTCTAGACCGAGGTGAGTTGCTCATCCAAAGAGCTGTTAATGATAGTACCCCAGTCAATCTTGTAGACCTTGTTTTGATCATCTCTATAAAGTGAACCATCCATCTCTCCATATGGCTTGTTGTAGGAAGTCCCTTTGCTATGCTCAAGAGAACTATGCAATAGTTGATATCTGCAATCATATATCCTCATGTCATATCAACTTTTCCCAACTTATTATGTGGGGCCTTGGTGATCAAGTACTTCCCTATACTATATCCTCTACTACTTTTAGTTCTCCCTATACCAACAATTTGCACTTTCATATGTAATCTCTTGATATTCATCCGCCTCAAGGAGGTGGAATACTTTCTCTATATTTTCTAGTCAAATGTCCATAAAAATCTCTCTAGTTACACTCTTTACAACCTTCTCATCAAGTATGTAGTGTTATGCCAGAGTCATGATCAGCTTTGATGATTGTACTAACATTGGATGAGATGTCACTTTCACCAATCCACTCTAAATGAGTGCATATATGATCTTTGATCTCTCATGGGGCTTGTTGCAAAGCACTAGGAACTTGTTCTATTCAATATGTCTGAGCTTTGTATCTCTGACTTCCAAGTGCAAATCTATCAAGTGTGACTTCTTGGGTACTCCTTGTAACTTGAAATTCATGGGTTTGGGTATGATCTAAGCTGTTATGGTAGATGATGAATCCATGACAACCTACACAAAAGGACATACATAACTAAACTTTGTTTTCTAGAAGGTGAAAATACAACTGATTAAAAAAAGGCAAAAATTCTGACTGTTTAGGCAAGAAAAAAACTTAAAAAGACAGAAAAAGTGCACTTACGCACTTGCACAAGTGCACAAGATGCACAATATGCACAAAGTTGGTTAAAGTGAAATGCCTTGCAAGAGAACATGTGCACATGATGTAGTTGCACACTTAAACTTAGCACAAAAGTGAGTGGTGGATGTTATCTGTGGTCTACTAATTGGGAGAGGTGCACATGTCACAGACTTGTACACCTGTGCAAGGTGCGCATGTACACACTAGGTGTTTATACCTTGGTGCTTTTGCTATGAGAAATGCATACTTTGTGGATGTCTAATGGTGTGAAGGTGCACACTTGGGAGGCCAAACATATAATAATGAGTGGACCGAGGGGGGTCTGCTTCTATTTATAGGTGTGGGGGGGTTTGTTTGCGCACATTGAAGGGGTGCACACCTATGCAAGGTGCACATGTACACAAGTGCACGTTATGTGCATAGAGGGAACTCAGTGAAGTTGTGCACCTTGTGCAAGGTGTGCACTTTACCATAGTGCACATTTTACCTTAGTGCTTTGAAATTCCTCTTCTACTTGCCTGATCTGGGATGACACTATATTTTTCCCAACTTCTAGACCTAGGTCACAGTAGTTCCACTCCCTAATGTGTCTTGGAAGATACCCTGTTCAGAGGAGTAGATTCCTATGACTCAAAAGAAAATTGGGGTCCCCATTTTCGAAGTAAAAAATAGGGTTGTGTTATGAGACCACAATAACGTCCTTTCATAAAGGACACTTATTGTGCCTCATTAGATAAATTGTGGGATTTGAGAAGATGACTCTTTATTGAGTAGAGGGAAAAGAGAATAGAGAGATTTTGATGAAAAATCAAGGCGGTGTGCCAAACTTCTCACCGAGCGCACATGCTACCCCAATATGAGATATCAAGGCATGAAATAGATCCCTCTAACTAGAAGACAATTATTGTTCTCTGAAGTACACAACTTGTTAGAGTGATAAAGTGTTATCTTATTAATTAAATCATATTGATTTAATTATCAAGTCACTTATCATCTCTAGTTTACTTAAGCTAAACTTTGGGCATATAATAATTAATTCTTTTATTAATTATTATCATGCAACCTAGGTTAATTACCTGTTATGGTTTTGATCTCCTTTTATAAGGATTGATCTCTCATTGTAAATTAATTCACTTTTGATAATAGCAATCTCCTTTTTTCTCATCAAGAATGTCGCTTTTGTGGATTTGGGAATTTCAGCCTCTATAGCTTTTGCTTTTCTCTTTTTGTGATAGGTGTTTTCATGCAGGTGATTCTTGGGAGCTATGGGGTTGATCTTTCATCAACTTCAACATGGTATCATCATTATAAAGTGCCAAAAAACTATAGGTAGGTCAAAAAAGAGCCAGAAGGCTAATTTCGAGCCCATCGTGATGGTGTAGTTTATTTGGACTTTTGATGTTGTTTGGTTGCTAGTTATTGGAATACTTTAGAATAACTTGGGGGAGTGAATTAGTTACCCAAGGTCCAAATGTATAAATAAAACTTCTCATAGCTTAGTGAACCCATAAAACATTCATACTCATGCATGCATCCATAAGATTATGCAATCACTAAAAAACTTGTAGGTTACTGTCAAATCAACTCACATAAATGTAAAGCATGAAACAAAATAGATTCATCAACACACGTGACACAATGATTTCCTTGGCAACCCAATTTGGGAAAAACCACCAGTAACATGCTACTCCTTTTCACTCTTCTGAAGTGATGCCCTGTGAAAGGCCAACCCCATTAAAGGTTACAATACACACTGTTAAATGTGATCTGGTTAAAGGATTTCAACTACCTTGTTAGAAGTGAGCCTTGTTAGAGGACTTTAGGCCATTCACTCAGAATGCCACCCAGTTAAAGGATTTACAAATGACTGTTAGGTGAACCTTAATCCAAAGGATTTACCCTAAACTAATACAATTGTTAGAGAGTAATAGTAGAGCTTTGATATGATACAACTTATGACTTCTCTTGTAGATTACAGATCTCTATTCAATCCTCAATTCTTCTTGGCCTTTATACTTTGTAGCTCTAATAGCTTGTTCACCCTTCAAGCATTCATCTTCTTTAAGCCTTCATGCTTAACATACCATCATAGACTCTTCTCTTAGGTCACTTGATGAAACAAAACCCTTGACTCCTTGTCTCCCTTAGGTTCTCGAACATAACAACTTTTCTTCATGACTAGACATTCATATAAGTAGGAAATTAAGATATTTTCCTGCTTATTTTCCATCGTCCATATTAGGGTTCGGATGGATTAGGTAGGATACAATGTATCTACCCCATATTTCATATCTCTTCTAGAAACTTCTCCTAGAATCCATTTGAATTCACCTAAAAATGGTTTACCTCAAATTCTGTGCCACCAACTCATCAACCTTATCTTCCACCCGTTTCACAAAATCCAAGAAAATAAACTTGTCGGCTTAGATTCGTCAAATCTTCGATCTCTTAAATAATGCAACAACTTGACATTATCAACCTTCTGATGCTCGACACATACTGCGTTGCTCGACATCCATTGTGAAATTACTCGGCATCCACTAAAGTTTACAAATGCTTGACATCAACTAGAATTTACTCAGCATCAACTATTTTGCTCAACATACACTAGAATGAACTTTTACTTGGCCCCAACTAATTTTTTGCTCGACTTGCACTAACTTTGCTCGGCACCTACTATCCAATCGGTCAAGCTTTATAGACAAACTTTGTGTTACTTGTTCTTCTAACCTCTCTAAGTGTAATCAACCTCTGTAACCTTAAGTAGATTATCAATACATCATGTCATCACTATCTTGACTGATCCCTATACTTCATTACATAATCATAACTCAACCTTTCCTCTAGGTGCTATTGTTACTTCTTATTGATCAAATCCTCTTCATCAATCAAATAAGTGACAATACTTGAATCTTATAAGCAATTGTCTTACCAACAAATAACAAGTTTGACATCAGTGACAAAACAATGATTGAAATACATAGTCTTTTTCAACAATCTCCTTCTTCCAATCATCTTTCTCAATAATGATCTTTTCAATCAGATCTCAACACCTGTTTATGTAGTTAAAGTTAGAGGTTCTATTTTGCACTTTGGGAGATATATCTTGAGACATTCTATTTTCCAAATTCTACTCCAGGCACATCCCATTCAGTTTTTTCCTTTTTTGCATTTTGGTGGATATCTTGGTTGTTTCAGGCCTGAAGATTGATTTTGTTGCTTTAGATGATTCATCATGGGCTGTACTATTTTTTATATGATCATTATACCTTTTTTTATTCTTATTGACATCCTTTTGTAGCATTTATGCAAACACATTGAGATAAAGTGTCACTCTATTGCATTTCAGGATCTTGCACATCTTTGTGTTTTGTTGTACTCACACTACATTATAAAGTGCCTCGGACGGTTTCATGTTGGCCATGTTCTCTATCTTCTTTTGTTAAGTGAGTGTTTCTTCCATGACATTAGCCTCATGATGTGTTGATGACACATTCCATTATAGGTGTTTGTACTTCTTTTGCAATCTCGATGTTCTTAGTTCTTCTTTCTACAAGAGACATTGCATTCAGTTTTAGTATTCATCTCTTACCTCTCAACATTATAGGGGGGTTATACTGGTTCTATTTCTTTCTTGGTTCAATGGAGTGAGCTATGTATTCAATATTTGATACTATATACTAGGTGATTGCAGTAGCTAGATATCTATGCATTTCAGTGAGATGGGTCATTTACCATATAGACATTCTTTCATTCCTATTTTTGGAGGCCATTAAGACACCTTACATCTTTGATTGATCAGCTCTTCAGACTTAGTCTTCTATAACTGGTCATGTTCTATACAGTAGAGGTTCTTCAGATCAATAGTTTGGCAGTGTTTGCAACTTCATGCTTCAGTGGTGTTCTTCATTATAATATTTTGTTCCTATCTTCTGAACATTCCCTAGTTTGGAGGCTTCTTCAGTCCTTAACTAGTTCTTTTTAGAATTATTTCCATCTCTTTTTGGAGTAGTGTTTTCTATATTTTTCCTCTTTTAAGAGATTTGGTTGTGCTTGGGTACCTCATCAGGCCTTGCTTTTGGGATCAAAATTTATGTTCAGTAGTAGTTTCTAGGTTTTTAACTACTCCCTAAGTTTATCCCAAGGTGGGGGGGTTAGAGTAATAAGGTATTTTCTTATAAATGAAATCATATTGATTTAATTATTAAGTCACTTATTATCTCTAGCTTACTTAAGCTAAACTTTAGGCATTGAATAATTAATTATTTTATTAATTATTATCTTGCAACCTAGGTTAGTAACCTATTGAGGTTTTGATCTCCTTTTATAAGGATTGATCTATCTTTGTAAATTAATTCACTTTTGATAATAGCAATCTCCTTTTTTGCTCATCAAGAATGTCTCATCTGTGGATTTGAGAATTCTAGCCTCCATAGCTTTTGCTTCTCTCTTTTTGTGACGTGTTTGTATGCAAATGGTTCTTGGGAGTTGTGGGGTTGAGATTTCATCAACTCCGACACAACTCTTAAACATAAAACATGACATACGATAATGACTATAAATAGAAAAGTAGAGTGCATAGTCTCACTAATAACTATACATAAGAGTGTATTAAAGTTTTACACAAAAGATATCCATAAAGACAATGTGATTACAACTAAGACCAAAAGGCCTAAGGATTGATTATATTGATAATCTCAAAACTTGATTGCAATCTTAAGGCATTATAGAGAGAAGTCATCTCAATTTCAGCAATGATTCCCAGTTGAGACTCCCTCTCAATGTTTTTCCCTCCCTATTTTAAAGACTTGGTTATAGCATGTCCTTTGTGATAATAGGAAACATGAATTTTGTTAGTCATATTTTCCTACATTATCAAGTCTTTATCATCTCTTGCCAATCTTTTGAACATTAGACATTTGTATAATGGATCTTTAGTTGATATAATGATACATTACATAGGTCATCAGTATTTTACATTTCTTCTGTAGAAGGTGGTAAGCATTTAAATTTGGAGGCATGTAAAGAATTGCAATGCAAACTTCCCCATACATGACCGTCACCACATGTGAAGACACACCCCAAGGTTGGACCCACTTTGAAATGTTTATTGATGTTTCAGGTGGAGGAAACTAGGGCCTATAATGTTGAGAGAGACATACATTATAGACATGTGGCACATCTATAGGTTTCATATAGAACTGTGAGGAGAATGACCTTATAGAAACACATTGTGTTGACAAGTGACATTATTTGCTACTACTCTTTCAACCGCTATTGTTAAGAGGAGAAGCTTGGTCCTTCTGAATCTGTTACTCGAGTATCGATATTGCCTCAAATTTTATTTAAAAATAATAATAATAAAATCCTCATCATATCAAACTATGGTTGTTAAAACTTTGTTTGAGAATTGTAATGATCACTTATTCTCAAGTTTTAAATCATTTTCATCCTTCAAATGTCTTTGGCTTCTTCCTAGCTACATTCTACCTTTTGAATTTTTGAATTCTGCTTCCTACGTGTCAAGTTATCAAAGGTTAGTGAAACACTCTAAAATATGTATTTTCTCCCCAATCATTAACCATTAACCTCTTCTAAAAGATTAAGGTTTGGGCTCCAAAGCATGTGTTTAATCCCAAAATCTGAGCCTCTTCACCTAAAGGTTAAGATAAGTTTCTAAAATAAACATTTTCTCCCCAATCCTCAACCATTATCCTCTCCAAAAAAAGGGGTTTAAGATTGAGACTCAAATCATGTATTCTGAAAACAATTATTAACCTATTTGATCAGATTAATAAAGGATGTGAGTTAAAGGGTGAATCATCACAAATCAATTTAACCTTGAAACTAGTGCTTCACCCATGGCATGTGACACTCAAAGATTTGAAATTTCTATGTGATTCATGATAGTGAACATGAGAGTTTGAACATTGTGATGGTACAGGTGATAAAACTTCAATCTCCATCATGCATTATTTCATAACAACATCATTTGAATTCACTACATGAGGAGAGTTTGGAGTTTGTGGCGCCTTAATCTGACATGAAAAAGAAGGCACAATAATTATTTGACCAATGTTTATTGACTAGCTCAATCATAAGAGGAATGCATGGACTGTTAGACCAGCCATCCATCCCAGGCTTTCAACCTGCAGGCAGAGGATATAAATATAGCCAAGGCATATGAAATGAAAGCCATAGTCAAGGCATGGGATCAATTTCAATAGTTGCTCTCCACATTCCATCCCATAGGCAAATAAGTTCATAGGATATACACGAGAGTTGTTTGATTAAGTGCAAGTGAAGAAGAAAATGTGCATGGGTTCTACACTAAACCAGAGATAATGCACATGAAATGCTTGACAAAATGCCACTGTAAAATCTATTAAAAAAATTATTTGAGCTTTTTTCCAACGTCAAGTGTAACACCTCACAATGGAATTCAGGTGGGAGGATCTTGGAGGAATAGAATGGTAAATAGTTGTCAGTTATTTGATTTTGTTCTCATTCGGTAAACACAAAAACATATGCACATCAGATCGTAGACACAATATGTGAATTGTTCAACATAATGTGTTTGGAAAGCAAGGAAACCAAATGGTTTGCATAGGCACTGAAATGTAGGAAACTCCATCTTAAAAGGGATAAATGCAAACCATTGATACTAAAATCCTTTTTATTGGCCAATTTTGTGAAGACATGCACTTTGTCTTCTAATGTTGACTATAACCATCTAAGGAAATACAAATACACGTGCAATACAAGGGCATGTTCTCAAGCCATTTGCTAGAAAGATTGGGAGTCTTGATGAGAATATAAAAATAACCTGCACTTGTCTTTGGCTCAAAATCATCGCACATAGTTAAAAGATTAGATACCCATCTTAACATTGAAGCTAATGTTCCCTACATCAAGAAATCATCTTCAACAGCGATGTCACAAGAAAGGAGGATGGGTGTTGTTTATAACCAAATCTTTGACATCTCTTTGCATTGACAGCGCATTAACATCTTTTTTTGTTGGAAATCATTCTTAAGAGAAAGAAGTGCGAGAGTTGAAGGCATATTGTGTGATCAAGGGAAGGATCATTTGCCGAATCATGAAATATAAATATCAAAGGCTTGATTATGCTCCTATTTTGAAAAGTACACTTCCCAGCATTGGCGATACCATCTTAGGAAGTGTTTGCCTATAGGATTTTTGGTCATCTCTTGAGAGCGAGGATAGGACCCCTTTAGCCAAAAAAAATAGAAAATGACATAACTCGAGCAGGAGGGCATCCCATCTCAGCATAATGTCCTGATCTAGTGTTGTTATGCATGAAAGCCTATCATCCAAATAACAGGGAAGTCATTACATCAAATAATAAAGTGATCATCCGTTTGGATCCTGTTTCTATCTTTATTGCTTTCTGATTGCCTATCAAAGCGCAATATGCCAACATAGATTTAATAACTACAAAGGAGTACTATGCAGCAAATTAGACTCAACGTTTAAACACCGTTGCCAGATCATGGCTCTCGCAACCAAGGAAAGGGAAATTTCAACTAGCCAAGTCCATCCACAGATCATCGTTAAAAGAAGATGTGGCAAATATGGTAACTCTATTGAGTAGGATAATACGACTTCGAGATTTGTACGAGTTCAAAGGTTGGATGTTATTATTTATTAACATGGTCTATGAAGGTAAGCAACACATTGATTGGGATAAAATTATCAGTGACTCACTGCATAGGCAACTCATAAAACTCTAAGCAAATGATTATTTCTACATGACTTCTTATCTCTTCTATGCTATTGCAAGCACCAAAAGTTGGCTTGGGCTTGATCGACAAGGTATATATCATGATGTGGCTATTATTTACAATCATCTTCCTTAGATATAACATGACAGTAGCCTGCACCATTTTAGGAGAGTGAATTATGCATTCACAATGTTGACTGTAAGAGAACTTCAGGGAAACATGAGACTTAAAATTTCACCAGAAATACTGATGGTAGTGCAAAAGTATGGAAGTGTCTTCATCCAATTAACAAAATTCACTTATATCAAGTTAGCCACCTATGATGGGTATCCCCTTATGCTACCTAGATTGTTGATGATAAATTGGTCTTGATAGAAATGTGCAGACGTATTAGTCAAATTAACAAGCTTTGCAAGAATAGGAGGATAGACGAAATACCTTTCCCTATCGGCATTAGACATTATAGTTGTGATACTGCATCAAATGCAAGGAACATAGAGAGATCCATCACCAAAATTAATTTACATCCTTACACCATGTGTTTCACTTATGACAGTAAAGGCTATGCAATTAATGAGTTAAAGCTAACCCTAGGCTCTAGAAGATTTTTGGGAAGATTGTGAAAGTGATTTCGAAGTCAGGAAGAGAGATTGCATGCAACTTACTATAAGGCAAGTGATAGACTTCAAGGTGGATATCAATGTGATAGGTATAAATGATGATGAAGGTTCATTGGTAGATCCCTTCTACTATGAGAAAATTGAATTACTAGATCTAATTCCCCCTATTGATTGGTTAGTTTAGGAGTTAAAAAGCCTAAAGGAAAGAATTGCCTATGTCCTTGAAAGAACAAGGGAATGGGTCAGTAGAATTAGAGTGAAAAAAGTGACTGATGAACTTCAAAGTAAAGGGAGGAGCAGTAATCAAGGAAAATCATCTCGAATGGCATTGAAGGCGACTTCTAGTGAGAGAATGCAACAATTGGATATGAGTGATCTAGATGAAGATGAAGATCTAAATCAGTCAGTTAAGTTTACAATCAAAAGGAGGAGGGAGAAATATGAAAGGTAAATCTAATAGGGTAAATTAGGAAGGAAATAAAACCAACGAGAAGGTTCAACGAACCCCTCAAATTGTTGAACAACACATTCCAGTTACATCCTCACATGACGTAGTAATTTCTCCCTTGAGTCTCTCTCCTCCTGAGATATCATTGATATACATCACGTAGATAGATAATCAATTATCTAATTTAGAAGATTTGATGATGATCATTGAAAATATAATAGGCAACACGTAAGTTTCGCTTCAAGCTACTATGCATTCATGGTTGCAAACCAGTCTCCAAAAGAAGAAGAAAGTTGTTCAGACGATCCTGCCTCCATTTGATGTAGTCTCTAGTTTTCTTTAGAAGCCTCCTAAAGTGAAGAAGACCAAAGTGATGTCTAGATTGGTCATTGATAAAATTTTAGGCAGTTTATGCATAGAAATAACAAGGCCTATAACAACTTAGAAGAATGTTGATGAGGCTTTGGAGTCAAATTTCATTCTGAATAGGGTTGATCTTGGTACATCTAGTGCAGAAGGAGATTTTCAGAATTTTGAATTGTCTGCTACCCAAATGTTACAAAGAGAAAAGAAGGAGAAAATATCAAAGGAGCAACTCAAAGAGCAGGTTTAGATGCTGGTGTCTTACATCAATTCGATTAGCAATTCTTCTAATGTGAAGGCAATAGTTACTTCACCAGACTTAGCAGGGCCTAATGGTATCCTTGATCATGTCATTGTTGAAAAAGTAAACAAATACAAGTCACATAGTATGATGATCGAAGCTTGGACAAATAGAATGATAAAAGATGCTTCAAAACTCATAACTAGGGTGAACGAAATATATGGAAAGACCATTAAACAGATACAAGAGATGTCTAAAGAGCTAGAAAGGAGCAAGGAGCAGAAAGTCACATGGCAAAAAGTAGCTGATGAACTACAAGAAATGTCTAAGTTAGATGTAAACACCCTGATTCTCAAGAGAATTATTGCTAATCCAAGTGAGGATCAGACATGTATTTGGAGTAAAAGTATTAACTGGAAGATAATAAATATCAACAAAGGGATTGCTAAATTTGAAAAATTGATAGCTTCATGTGAACAGTTGGAAATGAAACTTGTAGATGAACTAGTCTCTATTATCAAGGTGGAGCAGCAATAAATGATCTTCAACATATTGATTGCCAATTTCTTCTTGATTCCTTAAGTATCAAAATTCATTTCGAAATGAAGAATTGAGTGTCAAATGTTGAAACTATGATAAAGCTTAGTGTAGTCTCAGTCACTTTGGAAGATTACAACATTTCAGCCTATCAACAAGAGTCAAAAGGGATCTAGGATAAATACTTTATGACCAAACTCAGGATGGAAAATGTGTTCATTCTCAATTATGATTCAATGGTGGTCATCCTCGATGCTTATAGAACTTTTCGAGATAAGTCAATCATGTCCAGATATATAAAGTTCATAGCTAGAAGACTAGTGATTGTATGTATATACATTCTTATTAATTCCAACTTAAGTTACTTTTTTGGAGTTTTCCTTGTACAAGTTATTTTTAGAGAGGTTAAATAACCTCTCCTAAATTATGTATTTTGGAGGTAGTTATTAACCACGAAGGAATAGTTCTTAAACTCCATGTCCATATAAGGAATCATTTTGGCTTTGTAAAGGGACTTTTTTGGACTTTAGAATAAGGGAACACTATACTAAAATTTTGAGCAAAAGACAAATTTTGGAAAGTATGTACAGATTTTGTCTTTGAAATTGAAAATCTCTATTATGCTCTTGGTGCAAGAAAATAAAATGAGAAATGCATATGAGATATTTTTCTGAAATCTAGACTATTGTAGCATAAAACTGTTGATTCTTTCTATAGTGAATATTTTCATGGTATTGTGCAAAGGTTTATGAGTAATGAATCAGTAAGGTAATAATGATCATGTTCAAGCATAGTTCTTAATTATCTTTATCATCAGTTTATGTTAATTCAAGAAAGTTGTGAAGTCGTGTGGTGCATTTGTCATCATGAGCTTTCTCATCTTTTAAAGTTCAATTTCATCTTTATTTGAAAAACTCTAAAACTATATCATACGAGGGAGTTGTCACTCTAAATGTAGAGGAAGGCCGCATATCAAGGGCCTATCCAACTATTGTGAACAATTTGCCACATACACTCCGTTGGGCCATTTTCAAGTGACAAATTTGTTTACCAACATAATCCTTTTCATAACACCATGAATTTTTATTTCACACTACCCATGACATATTCTAGATTGATTGTAAGTGACCTTTTAACTTGTCTTTATAAAGAATTAGTACATTTATTCTACTACTTTTACAATAAAAACAATAAATTATTTAATATTACGATCTAAATGATTTTATAGAGCTATTTATTTTTTACACAAGTACCTACTTTTAATGATAAATTATCTTAATCTAAAGCTCATTTCTTGTATACTTCCCCATAAACTAAATTTTTAATACAATTCTAAAATTGTGAGCTTTTAAAATATATTGTTTTTGGTAAATCATCTTGATTTATTTCTTGCATTTTTCATATAACTAATAAGAATGCAAAGAGTCTAGTTCTTGCCGATAGAAGAAAACAATATGAATTTTATGCAATAATAAAATGTATAAAGTCTTGAAAATAATATGTTACATTTTGTGTATAAATAATTAAAAGCCCTACAAAACAACAAGTCAATTTGTTAATAAATATAATTGTATGAATTATTTTAAATATAATATAGATGAGAACTTTATAGTTGCAAAAAAAATTGAATAATAAATTGTTTTGATTGGATAAACAAACAAGGGGCGCTTGCGCCAAAGTTCCTGCCTTCATGATTTTAGGGTTGATTGAAGTAGGTTTTGGTTAAAATATAATGTATTTAATTTAATAAATATAACAAATAAATAGTAATGAGAAATATAATATTATAGTACTAAACTCAATTAAATTACAGAGTATAGTTAGTATATTATTAAATGATATAACTGCAATGATATATATTAATTAAAGCAGTAAAATAATATATAAATAAACATTATAGTATCATGCTAAATTAAAATCAGATGACATCGTGAAGAAGATGAGATAACATATTTTTTGAGCTTCATCTTGCTATCTTTTGTTTATGCTAGAAAACTAGTTGGGTTGAGAAGCCATGCAAAACTATAAGGATCAGTAATCATTTCGAGAAATAAAAAAATAAAAAATATAATATATGTAATGTAATGTAATCTATAATATTATAATATAGAATAAAACTTAGTTGTAAATTATATAAAATAAAAGATATTAGAATGTAATAGCTTAATTCCTAAAGTTTTTATAATGTTCTTAAATAAACTTTAATAAATAAATAATTATGAATAAAATAAAATCTAATATATTTATATTAAATTATTGTGATTAAATATTTATATAAATATTCTACACAATGAATAATTGAAAAAGTAAAATAGAAAATTGAACATAATAATATAAAATATTAAAAATCAAATAAAACTATATTGAAAAATATTAAGATTTGTCTAAAAGAACTCTCTTGATATTTTATTCATATATAGATATCGTATTTGATTTTGGTTTTAAATTTTTTTTATAATGTTCTTAAATAAACTTTAATAAATAAATAATTATGAATAACATAAAATCTAATATATTTATATTAAATTATTGTGATTAAATATCTATATAAATATTGTACTTGACAATCAATAATTGAAAAAGTAAAATAGAAAATTGAACATAATAATATAAAATATTAAAAATCAAATAAAACTATATTGAAAAATATTAAGATTTGTATTAAAGATGACATAAGCCATGACAAATGTGAAAAAGATAAGATTGAAATTAATGCATTCATTAATAGATGTAAGAAAAATGATTTTTTTTTTGAAAAGTTTATCCACTTGTCAAAATGTGGAAAAGAAAAAGTTGCAATTAATGCATGCATTAATAGAGTTGATGGGAAAAATAGTTGTATTTTTCTTGAAGAAAATTGAATTTATTCATTGCCTTTTTCATCATGAACCAATAGAAATTGGGAAAAAATGTATTTTTCAATTTCAAAAAATTATGCAAATTTATAAACCTTTTGCAAACATTAGCATATGCATGAAATTTTTAGTTTATTTACTTGAACTAATATGGAACTTGGTGATTCCATTAGTATCCTGCCAAAGGCAGAAAATAATAAAGGTAAATATATTGATAGTTGAAAAAAAAATTTGAATAATAAATTGTTTTGATTGGACAAACAAATAAAGGTAAATATATTTATATGAAAGATTAGTTCTTCCAAATATAATATAGACGAAAACTTTATAGTTACAAAAAGTAATTGAATAATAAATTATTTTGATTACACAAACAAATAAAAGAAAAAGTTGCACCACAAAACAACCACTCAAATTGTCAATATATATTGTGTTAAATTATTTTAAATATAATAAATATAAAAACTTTATATTTCAAAAAATAAAATAAATGAATAATAAAATGTTCTAAATTATTTTAAATATAATAAATATAAAAACTTTATATTTCAAAAAATAAAATAAATGAATAATAAAATGTTCTAAGTAGATAAACAAATTACAAAATAAAAGTGCATCAAATACAATAGTTTCAAACTAATAATTTATTAATTTATTGTAATAAAATTCACAAACTATCTTGATAATCCATCCTAATCTAAATTCTAAAACTCTTTCTTATATGTTTCCTAAACCAATCTTGTGAAAACAAAATCCTAAGATATTTTAGATAAATGAATAAATAAACATTTTCACATAAGAAAACACACCTGAAGCACGATGGGCTGATCGTTCCCAAGCAACTAATGCCGATTTAATCCATGGGAATTCAAGTCGTTATTAAATTGCAAAGTAATCCCGAAGCAGATTTCCATTCAATCGAAATTGCTTGGATGTCAAATCAGACAAAGAGGTCTTGGCATGGGGCGAAGATAAAAAGGTCTATCACGGGACTCGCATCGAAAACCTTAAAAAATAAATAAATAAAAAATTTAAAGTATTGTGAGTATTTTCAATTTCTAGAAACCTTAATTGACCTAATTGCCGAATAAGAGAAACTGTAAAAATTACCCAAGCATATTCCAGGAGTTCAATATAGGAATGCAAAATCTTCTGTGACAAACCCATGTAACCCAAGTCGGGCCTCCGTTTGGCGTTAGGCGCCAACCTATGGGTGCCCGTACGTTTAGTTTTTATTGCAGAACGTCTTTCTACAATTGGTTCTTTTAATTTGCCTTCTCCTGCACTAAATTTCCCGAATCCAACAAATCAGCTATTTGTCTTTATTTAGGTGGGTGTGCCGGAGTGAGTTACATGCATTTCTGAATAGGTTCTCAATTCATGTGCCTTTGTTTTGCAAAACATTTTGCCAAACTTCTGGACGTGGGTTTGATTGCAAAACAATTTTCCCATGCTAGTTGGCGTTGTTTCATTTGAGGAATTTTCCTAGGTATTATTGTGGGTTTCATTCGAATAGGATTTTGCTAAGCTGATTGATGTGGGTTTGATCCAGAGTTGAACTCGAAATTGATTATTGTGGTGGAGAGGAATGGGGGTTCCAGTTGACCCCTCTGTGGTTGATCACATGGGGCCGCTGCGTTCGCTTTTGGTGAGGATGGGGTTGGGCAGTACATCAGATCATTCTTCAGTGGTCGCAATTACTTTAATGGTTACTCTTCTTTGTGCTTGCATTGTAATTGGTCATCTTCTTGAGGAGAATCGATGGATGAACGAGTCTATCACGGCTGTTATTCTTGTAAGTATTGATCTGTATTCTAAGTTGATTTGTTATTTCTCACTAGGAAAGCGGAAATAACCATGTTCTATTCTTTTAATGTTTTTCAGGGCGTCTGTACTGGAATAATTGTATTGCTTTTCAGTCGAGGAAAAAGTTCTCATATATTGGTGTTCAGTGAAGAGTTGTTCTTTATTTACCTTCTTCCACCTATAATTTTCAATGCCGGGTATGACATGAAATACTGTTACTTGGTTTTTAATTATTTTAGTTTCAAAAGAGCAATTATGATTTCACATTTGATTGAGCTTTTCATATTTTCATTTTAGATCTCTAGTTCCATGAAAATACCTAGGCTTCAACATCTGGTTCGTGATATCCGGATGCATATTCCATTCTTATGTAATTAGTTAGTGCAAATTCCTTCTAGTAGGAACGAACTAATAAGAATTAGCTGCAGTGATCTACATGATGAGTAGATGCGAGGCCTCTGGTTGTCAACTTCAGGATATCTATAGAATATAGTTTCAACCCGCTTCTTCTTTGTTTTTCCAGCAGAAACATGCCAGCTTTTTAAGGATTGATTGCATTACGCACGTTTGACAAGGTAGCTTGTCCTAAATTGATTGTCATACGCACTTTTGGCAGGATACGTTGTGTTTTATTAGTTCTCTCTAGAGATGTATAGCGACAAGTCGACAGAATTCAGTAAGCTAACGGCGCAAACTGTATTAGGATCTATAATTCTGGAAAGTGGTTTGAGGACGTGTACACTCTTTTCAAACTTCCAAGGCATCACGCACCAATTAATTTACTAGATATAAACTCCACATATACTTGTGTCTATCGTTTGCTTATCTCTATCGTTGAATATAATGTAATTAATTTTTTTTCCAGAGCCTTATAAACATATATATAGAAAACAATTCTTTTCAACCTGTAAATAATTTTATTTTTGTTCTCTAGGGGGCTTTCCACCATAATAGAAGAATAAAAAAAGTACAAGGATTACACACAAAATGAAAGTTAACAAATTATTACTGATCCCAAGCAAACAGAAGGTGCAGCAAAGCCCACCAAAATTAGGCTGAATACCACCAGGACAGGGACCTGAAGTTAGGGAAAATGTCATCCTTAACTTACACAATTTTGTGGCAAATCATATTTAATGACACCCCAGTCTTTGGGCAAGAGCTGAGTTTGGAGGAGAAAGGGCATTGATTGGCGACTTCATTGGCTAACTTGTTAACAAACAAGTTGGATTCACGAAAATAATGGCTGATATGAACATGATCAAAAGAATTACATCAATTTCTTGCCTTATCAATTATACTCAATCTTCAACTAATCTGATGTTTGACCAGGCCATTAACACCAGCAAGAGAATTTTTTTTGAACCTGCAACTTCTTCCGACCAGAAGCTACAGACACTCGTAAACCTTCTAACAGCAATAGAGCTTCCACTTTGTTGTTCATTCTTGAGTGGTAAAAAAACTAGACACCTTTGACAAAATATCCGCGTGGAAACGAAAAATCATTCCTGCTCCTGGTTTTGTGGGTTGCCATGGGCATCTCCACCAAATCTCATATTTATGGAATCAGCCTTGTGGGAGATCCAAAGGGAATCAAATCTATGTTTCCTTCATGAGCAAGCATCATCCAACAAGGGTGGGAGTGACGGAAAGCTACTTCTTCCTGTTTTTTTTCCAAGCCATGAAAAATTACTGTTGTCACAAATGTTTTCACCCTTGTTTGTCATTTGACCCCCGAATAACCTTGTGAAAAGTGTGACACCTTGACAAGTGAGGTTGAATTCCTGAGAAGGCCAACTTCCTTTTCAATTAGGGTGCAGTTTTTGGCCAACCCAACACTTGAAAAGCCTACTTCTAATCTAATCTAACAGCTTTTTGAGGAAAAAGGAAGGAGGAAAGCAAAAATCTAAAAGGGTTGACGACTAGATTATAATTAGAATATTGATATTCCATGTGTGGAACTACATAAGAGATTAATAAAACATCCCAATCTTCCACAGTTTTTGGATTTATCAGACTCCCATGATCATACAATGATTTGAACTCAATGAGATGTTGCAAGGAACCCAAGTTCACAAACAAGTTCTTTTCAGTATAGCAACACTGTCATACAACATGGAAAGAGAGAAAATACGTCCAGACAAGAATGGATGAAAATTTGCTCAAGATACTTGGACTTTAAAAGAGAAAAATGGCAAGGCGATGATTACAGTTATAAAAAACATGAATCTCTATATTAGAAATAGGAAGAAGACCCTCAAAATATGCTACAAAATTGCCTCTATAGGTTAAGCATAAGTCACATTACAACACTGAAGTATAGACCCTAGCCAGACTAGGGCTAGGTTGTAGAGGAAACTAATCTGTTGATCAGATCAAGAATCTGATCTCTGTCATGTATGTTGATCTTTGGAAGTGACCAGAGAGCAGTCACAATGAATGCATCCCTGTGATCCATTAAAGAAGAAACTCTTGCAACCAGACAACATGTAGCATGACATGGGGTGGTGGTTCTTCTGTTAGAGGAAGGCTGCCTGGAAGTCATCAATAGGCATGGAAGCTCTATATCAGAAATAGGAAGAAGACCCTCAAAATATGCTACAAAATTGCCTCTATACTTCAAGCATAAGTTAGATTACAATGCTGTAAGTATAGACCCTAGCCAGACTAGGGCTAGGTTGTAGAGGAAACTAATCTGTTGATCAGATCAAGATTCTGATTTTTGTCATGTACGTTGATCTTTGGAAGTGACCAGAGAGCAGTCACAATGAATGCATCCCTGTGATTGATGAAAGAAGAAACTCTTGCAACTAGACAACATGTAGCATGACAGGGGGTGGTGGTTCTTTTGTTAGAGGAAGGCAGCCTGGAAGTCATCAATAGGCATGGAAAATGTCTTGGATTGCCTATACAGAGCTTGTGGGAGTAAAGGCAATGCCCTGAACTGATTGAAGGAGAGTCGAATTCAATTAGGGTTGTTAACTAGTGAGCATTCAATTTTGACCTACTGGTCGATAATCACTCTTTGAATGGCTTTCAAATTGTCCTTTCACATGAGCCATTGGTGAAGATCCTTGTGTGAAAACAAATGGCCAACATCCTTGGAGAAGTACCTATAAAAAGCACCGAGTTCATCAAGGAATTGAGAGAAAAAAAAATCGTCTCTCTAGTCAATGACCAGCTTGTCATAATTGCTAAGTCCATCGTTTGTGCTTTTCTTGGGTGTTGAAGAGACCGCAAAAGGGTCATCCTGACATTTAAATCCTTTGTAAATTGTGGGGAAAAGAATCTTATTGGAGATCATGGAGACCAAAAGCTCTCCTTGATGCTTGATGGGTACCCACCAACATACTTGTATTGTGATTGATCAGTGTCGAAGAGACCCAAAAGATGTCTCTTCAACATTCAAAGTCCTTTTTCCAACATGTGTGATATCCTCTTATGAAGATTGAAGGGACTAAAACATGTATTCGACGCTCGATCAACTGTGTTCCATTAGAGATTGGGAAGACGCTCTTCAACCTTGTGTGACCACTTGATTGTTTGCTTGACGATGACCACCAACCCCTATCAAGGATAGCAAAATAGGGTCTCTACGATGCCCAATATGCTTGCAAATAAAGGTGGAAATCGCTAAGAAAACTACTCAAGCATGTGGGTGGGGTTTAAAGCCTTGGGCTTTTTGACAGAGGTGAAGCTATCCATTTGGGGTATCTCAAATCAGTCATTCAAGATGAGCTAAGGGAGGCATAAAATTGTAGCGGTTTCGGTGATTTCTACAGGATGCTTGCTTATTAAGCATGGTGACTAGTGGTCTTAAGCATTCATTGCGTAAGGAGCTTGGAAGGGATCATCAACAAATAGGTTTCTTTGAATGCAACCTTCTTTATATCTTCTTTGAGGTTCCTCCTTTCTTTTCTAACTTCTACACCCTGGCAAAAGATCAAAATTGTTCCATCTCTAGAAGGGAGATAACTAGTACACATACCCTTCTTGGAAAGCAAAGAACAACTAATCTACTATATTTAGAGATCTACAAGCAAGAAATTAATCAAAGTCATTAATTTTTTTTTGAGGTCGCCACCCTTTCTAATTGGCTTATGGCTTTCTTCATGCATGCAAACAACTAGTAGGGTAGTAAGAATGTCAGACATACCACTTACTATTGGAATGTCCTCCAAATGCCAAGAACAAAGAAGCTCTCCAACACTTGCTTTGAGCAAGATAAACTTGCTCCAGTCGATGTTCATCTTCATGCTCTAGAGCAAGCACGACCAAGGGTGCCTTGCAAACTTCTTGCAAATCTAGATGCTTTATAGCACATCCTCTTGATGGTGTTGGGTCTAAGGGATCAGCTTTGACCTAGCTATTGTGCACCGTAAGCCATCCTGATGGTTGTTAGTAGGGGCTGGCTCTTATGGTATGGGTGGTGGGACATGGATCTTTATGGGTTGTTGCTGCAGCTCACAATATTTCGAGTTTGTAGATGATGTTTCAATATCAATGGATGAGCAAACAACATCAAACTCATTCATAAAGTTGTCATCTTCATCAACCTCCTCTATGCTTCCATGATACCTCATACCAAGGTAGTCTGTGTGCTCGGTCAGAAGTTTGGCGCATCACATTAGTTCCCGTTAAAATCTCTTTGTACCCTTTTCCGCTCCTCTCAACAAAGAGCAGACTTCTCAAATCTTGGAGGTCATCTAGCGAGGTGCAATAAGTGTCCCCTACTTATTGGATTTCCCATAGAGGCTGCTGCCTCCCAAGGGCAACATCGGGAGTTAACAAGAACTATCAACACTCAATACAATAGGTCTGCTCCTAAGGAGTGAAATTTTATCATGCATAGAGAGATTAACATGTGAGTTTTTTTGCACATGGGACAAAAGAGTTTCAATAGTGGGCTTAGGGCCTTTGGAGCTTGGAATGGATTTGGGAGGCTCACTCTTTTTGAAGCTAGGGAATTTGCATTTAGGGTTTTGTTTTTGGGATGATGGATTTGGCAATGTGATATGTGAGTGGGTCTCTTGTACTTGTGTAGTCTTTTGTAATGGTGAAGGTCTTTTAAAACACAAGATGACACATTTAGGAAGAGGGGCTGATTGGGCTTCTAACATTTGCATTTGGGCCAACAAAAGTTTCATTTACTGCAGTTTCGCAGCCATTTGCCTTGCAAGCTCTTCCTCATTCCTTGTTTTGCCTCCATGTATAGGAGATACACCTCATATGTCATCTCTTCTTACTGAATATCAAACCCTTGCTGCCACTTAATTTCATTCAAGTGTCTAGTCTAGTTCAACAAAAAGGATTTTTAACTTACTGTATCCTATATAATTTAAGGTTGGGGTGGGTTGGAAACTTCAGCGACAACCATACCTAGGCTTGTAAACTTTTACCCTAGGTCGTATATCATTTCTATGAACTTATAAATCTCATCTGCAAGTGGGAAGAATTGGTTGTCTACTTGATGGTGCAAAGGAATATTAACCAAGAGCAGATTGTGGTTCAAGATGATGTGGATAGTAGGAGGGTGCAGGGGCACCGTTATCATGATATGGCAGGGAATAATATGCTATCAGTTAGGGCAGGGAATAATATGATATCATGATGTGACAGGGAATAAAATGCATTTCTACATAATGTATCTATGATTAAGCATTCAAATATATTACAATCTCACAGGAAGCTTGATAAACATGGAAGATCAGATTTGCTTTTTGTACAGACCAGCACTTAGATTGCTTGAACCAGTAGGTTTCCATGATGTTTGAATGGCCTGCCTCCAAAGGCTGTTTTTATTGAGAATAACACTCAAATTCTCAGTGAATGAAATTAACATTGTCTGACTAGTGACTTTGTTTGATTGGCTTGAAGGATAGTTCCATTGGGTATGCCAAAAGTTGTAACAAAAGTTTGCAGACTTGCTTGGCATTTAACCCCTAAGCAACCTTGTGAAACATGGAAATAACCTCCAAGTGTGGGATCTTGACAAGTGAGGTTGTGTCTTTGGAGAAGGCCGACTTCCTTATAATCAGAGTGCAGTGTTGAAGCAACCCAACACTTGAAAAATCTATTTCTAACATTATCTAATAACATTTTGAGAAAAATAGGAGGAGGAAAGCGTAAATACAAAAGTGGCGTTGTTGAAAATTATAGTACTGATCTTCCTCGCTTAGATCTGCACAAGACCTTGATAAAACTACCCTAACTACCAAAAGCAAAAGTGTCTCCTCCCTAGGTCTTCTCAAGAAACATCATCAATCCTCCCAGCTAACTTCCCCTTCTCTTAGTCACGGGTGGGTGCTCCCCATAAAAAGGTAGAGGGGCACAAGACTTCGAAGCAAACTTGCCTCGAGAAGATGACTCTAGTTCCCTAGCTTTCCTATAGAGTAAATGGGTCCAATAACTTAACCCACCCATGGAATGGCTCGATCAATCCGTCCATAAATAACATCACTCGGCTCCACTCAGGTAGGTCATAAACCATCACTGAGAGCATCTGGAACTCATTGATGTAAGCCTCTAAGCCTCCAAACTGCCTCAACTAAGCCAACTCTTTGAAATACACTTCAGGATCCATCCTATCAAATCTCTCAATCGATCAATCTACAAACTCTTGATAGGAAGTAAGCTGGTCATGTCGCAAGGAGACCAAGCAATGGTACCACTAGTCATGGGCTACTCCGTCCAAGTGTAACACTTCAAATCTGATAGCGTCCTCCTCAGTGATCAAACGCAATGCCAAATATGTGTCAAGCTTATGGACCCAAGCTCAAGCTGTCACTCTACCACTGCCATCGAAGTGCTCCAAAGTCATCTTGCTGGCCACCTCATGTAAATTAGTCAGGTGCAGGCCTCCCTTTAGAATGCTCCTGCTTCTGCGTCAGGGATCTATCAAAATTCAGGTGCTGCTTGATTTCCTGTGGCGTAGCATTCCACTCAACAAAATGTGCTTCCACATCAGCTGCAAAAGGTACGACCTCAGTCTCCCGACCGCATCTATCTCAAGTCTCAGAAATGTGGGCCTCTGTGGTGTATCATATGTGCCTGTTTGTCTGGTCTTGTCGACCCTGTCAGCTATCTAGTCTTGATCCTCTATTCTAATCATGTCACCATCTCTGAACCTGTCATCCACTCAGGACTTGTGTGAAGTGACAAAAGCATCACGAGTACCTCGCTCCCTACTCCGAGCTCTAGGGAGTGGAATCTGCTGCAGTGTGTCAGAAAGGTGCTGCAGCACCTCGACAACATGGTGCTGACCATGCACAAGATCTTGTAATGTCTCCTGAGCTTCTCTATCCACCTCAGAACCAATCCCAGCATCTCTAAAACCTGTATCAGCTGAACCATCTGGACTACCAGCACCGCTGTCGCCCATAGTACCAATATGAATATCAGGTTCTCCATGCCTAGGAGGTGAAGTGCAAACTATGTGGGTATAATGTCTACCCAAAATAAACCTCTGAGCCATCGTGCTGAATAATAAAACATTCAATAAAATTTTGACAATCTTTGAATGATGCACTGATCACAATATTTCTGAGTCCATTTCCTACAGGCTGGCAGGAAACCGCTCTGATACCACTGTGATGAATTTAGCTGACACACACTATTGAGGTTGCTAGCAATATGAATTTCCAAATGTTTTTGAAATGACTCTTGGACTTTGAAATATCAACTCAAGACTAGCATTATTAAATCAATATCCAGCCCCTGATGATGCCATTACCAAAGAAGATTGCCCATGTAATTGAAGATTTACTAATAATTATTTGGACGGTGAAATTTCCAACTAGCTATGAGCTTAAACTGAATGAAATATTCATTACCTAAGCTTTGAAGTTTATTGACTACCTACTGTTATAACAACTGAACACGAGGATTGCAATAATGCAAATAAACCTGGACAACACCATGCTCAATCTACAACAGGGACATGATCTTGCTTCAATGCAATCTGCTCTCCACATCTCCAATTCGTCAATAATAGACACACACTCGACTGGCCAGGCTCACACCAAAATGTGATGGATGGCTGCGATCAAAATGCTAAATGCAGCATTTAATGACTGGACCTGCTTATGTTGCTTGGCAGCTTGTAGACAAACGCCGGCACAGGGAACAAAATGGTGCTGTCAGCTGTAATAGGCAGGGCTGAATCAGTACAACCTCAGGGCTCAATAATGCCGCCCAAAATTCATCATATGGGCGTCCAATCTTGAGTAGCTAAGCACCAAATTCTGCAGATGCATACATTCAGAAATGCAAGAGTAACGTCCTGCCCAGGAAAGGGTCAAACAGCCCGATGGGATATAATTCCTGCCAAATACTTCAGAAGATCCAACGCCTGGGACTGGGTGGTTAGGCGCTTGAGTTCAGATCTTTAACCACGAACAATGCATAAACAACCTACTCCAGTCCACAAGGATCTTGGCGTCCAAATACTTGATCCTCAGCTTCAATACAAATGCTAAATAACTGAGCTATACAACCAAATGTGCAGATAGGACTAATCCTCAAATTCTTAGAACAATTGCCTTCCAAGAAACAATAATGATAATAATTGAAGACTCTAAATTGATTCACAAAACTCCAATTCCAATTCTACTATACCTCAGCAGTAGATTGGAAAACAACTCAATCTTCAGAAACCTCAAATCAAACCCTTATACCTCAGCAAGGGAATTGAGATCACGAAACTCAGAAACCCTCACAAAAGACAATAAAAACAAATAGACAATTCCATGCCTTTCTCTCACAAATGAGCTCATATTTTTAACATTTGGCATTTAGCTGTTTCTTCACATTTTTCACTTTAGAAACTTCATCTTCACAATTTCGTTTTATAACATTAAATAACATAAAGTGCATTTATAATAATGAAGCTTCATTAATTAATTAATAAGTATGAACCCATCCATTAAATAACTCCATCCAATGCAAATGATGATCAACTGTCTATCCCACCAACTGCACTACCAAATATGGCAATTGTCCAAAATAGACTTACTAAAAATAGCAAGTCCACAACTAAGATCCTCAAATATCCCTATTAGCTCACGAGGGCTGCAATGATGAACTGACCTAGCCAACTGCAAAAACCTGCTAAAAATGGAGATGTTACAATTATGATGGAGAGATTGTTGGCAGCTTAGTTGTCATCGATGGAAACTAAGTCTGGATGGTCAAGTATTATGATTGGTGAAGTAAGGGCACAATCTGTGGTAAGCTTGGTCATATTGCAAATGTGTGTAGGAGAAAACTGGTGAAGAAACTTTTTTCATTTGAGGGTCGTGGCTATAATTTCCCTAAGTATGGTCATACTGCTTGTGAATGTAGATCTAGACCTAGCAGTAGATCCAATGGTGTTAGTTTTAATGGATACTATTGTACGTGTAATAAATATGGGCACAAAGTTGAAGAATGTAGATCTAAAATGAAAGCTCTTAGGTCACCAGTCCAACCAGTTAATTCTTATAGAAGTGAGCGACAATTCAATTTTACATGCTCAATATGTGGTAACTATGGTCATCTAACAACAAATTGCAGGATGAGAACCCCAAGAGGAAATGTTGGACCATGGCGGTCAACTTGTATGGCTTGTTTCTAATGTCGTAATGTCGGTTGCCTTGCTAGAGATTACGAATCTAGGAACCTATCTCCTAACCGATTGTGAATTTTGACAAAGTAAGAAGTGAGATGAAGAAGACTTGAGTGAAGAAAGAAGAGCAACTAGGACAAGTCAAGTCACCTAAAGGAAATTCTCCATCCTCTTGTACTAAGTATTCATCTTCAAACTAAGCATAGTATTTGCTTAGGGGGAACACTCATAGACAAATCATTTACGGATCCTCTTCATTGAAAAGTGGCAAGATCTATCTATATAGATTATGGTGTAAATTCGTACGATTCTGCTTTCTCTAAAGACTTGGAGGATTGTGAGTAGTTCTATGATGACCGCACAAAATATTTCATGATGTGCATCTATTTGATATCAAATATAACCATTAATGAGTATCAACCTATGAACATTCGTTAACCAATGACAATGCACTATTTCTACCGTTTGGTAAAGGTACTATTACTGTTGGAGTGTGCAACGTCTATTTCTCAATGATAAATAGAGGAACGCCATTTCATTTTGCACCTTTGCTTTCATTTGAGCATTCGAGAGTTGTCTTGAGCACTATAGAGCAACTTTTGTGTTTGAATTGAGATCATTGAGGTGAATTGCTATCAAGTTTTCATGAACCATAATTGGTGTATTGCGAGTTATTAGTTTGGTTTGTTGTTATATTTGTGTGCTGTTGCAGTTGATTCAAATGGCAAAGAACATCGATTCTCCTTTTCTAGTTAACAACTTTGAGATCTTTTGACCCGTTTTTAAACTCTGCTCAACTAAAGTGACAAAAGCTGATATGTCAGGTGTCCTATCCACCATCCCACTGAGAGTGTTGTTGATTGAAGATGTTTGGTCCTATATCCATGCGAAATTGAAAAATTGGTAGTAATCAAGGAAGAATATGATGATACGCGCCTAGGGGAATGTCGAAAGATGAACATAAGCATCTACAATTGAAGGGATTAACATATGGGGTGGACATTCCCACTGAGTTCCATTTAGATTGGATTTATTACGTGTTAAGAATAGTCATGATTAGTTTATGTGGCTGGACAAACTACGCAGAATTTCCGGAGCACTAATTCATAGAGTTACAGGTTTTTGAGCATAAGGTGAAGAATGTACAATGAGAATGGTGGCAACAAACTTGGTTACCAAGCTAATCGAATCCAAGTATGATGGCAGCGCTATGTCGATAGATGATATTGAAGACAAGGAAGTTTGCTTCGCATCAATGGTGATAGGTTATAGGGTATGTCAGTCATGTCATACAAATAATGTGCCCAATGGTGCTATACATGCTGCACATCAGGTTGTAAAAGAAGATGTCTATGATCTATGTGAAATGCTAAGGAGCCAACTTTTGGGGAACATGGAGATAATAAAGAGAGATAAGAAACAGTCACTCGAGTATAGTGCCCTGTTGGTATGTGTATTTTTCTATATCCAAAACTTCTTCCTTGCTAGAGGTAAAGTTACATGGACAAAGGACAAATTGGTAGTGACTCAGATAGGTAAATTCATAAAGGAATTATGAGAAAACGTTAACAATGTTATGTGGGGTTATTTCAAAGATTTTCAAGCCGAGATGCATAAATGAGAAAGAAGTCTGACTAACATAGTGGAAAAGTACAAAAATATTTGTTTTCTAGTAGACACAGATTCATGCATTATGCAGGCAGTTAAACCTAGAACACATTGGCTTCCACCAATGGGATATGAAGTAGAGAGTGATTGTGTAAGCCAACTTGCAAATGAATTACTGTCAAATCCTTTGGACAAAAAGACAGAGATCTAGTACATATGAAGAGGCATTTGCTAGCATTCTTAAGGAACTAAAGAAATCAGTTACTAAAAGGAAAATGAGGAGAATGTTAGCAAATCTAGATCATAAGCTTAGTGGTGGTGAAGCAGGCTCCGGTACTATTACAGTAGAAATTTGACCCAATCAACAAACATGCTTTCAACATACAAAAGGCTGAAAAGTAAAAAAAGAAAACCAGTAGCAAAGGAAACCAAAGCAAAGAGTAAATCTGCAAAGAAGAAAGAAACACACACATGGAAGAGGAAATACACATAGGGGAAGCATGATCAAAAGGAATTTGTAGAGGATGAAGCAGAAAGGACAAAGTCAGATAGGGAAGCTTCAAAACTGATAGAGAGAGGAACGACAAAGAAGGCCCCTACTATTGATGATAGTGTAAAAGGTATTTTGGAATGAGGTGGACTAGCTTCAGTTGGTAGAAGATACAACTTGGGTCGTGATGAAGATAAGAAGAAAATTGATGATGACATTGTGCATCATCTTTACAAATTTAGCTGAACACCTTTGGAGATACATTCTTTCATTTTCTTTCATTCTCATTGAATCATATATTAGTTGATAGATGCCAGATGGGTCACAACCCTGCACTTCAATAGAGAAATCATGGAGAAAGCACTGATTCAAGTGTAGCCCGAGCTAAGCATTGAAGATGCCAAAATAAAGGTAGAAACAATTTGGAATAAAGAATAGAGAAACTAGGATTTTGATTGGTGATACAGAGAATCTACACAATGATATTGTTGAGACATGAGAGAAGATCTTTAAGATAAAGAAGGATGCAACACGAGCAAAGGAACAGCAAACTACATAACTACATCTAAATGATCTAATGCACCTATTGAGGTAGATCACACTTATAATTGATCAAATAATTGGGGATGTTCTTGATGTCCCTAAACAAGTGGAATATATTGAGGAACAAAAGATCGAGTTCCGACAAATCGGTGGAGTTGAGGTTGAGATAGTAGACATCATAGGTCATAAATATTCTCCTTCACCATCTCCTATGGAACATACAGAAGAATTGGTGTCTAAGAAGGAAGGAGTCATAGAGTCTGAAGGAAAAACAGTTGGAAACAGATAGAAGAAGAACATAATATAAAAAGGAAGTTGAGCCTCAGAGAGTTAAGTGAGAAGAAGAGACAAACCTAGAGAAAGAGGAGGAAATAGAAGAAGAAGGTCCAGTGGCCGCACAACAATGGACATTACCAAATTGAAACCTAAGGCACCGATGAAATAGTCAGAACAATTAAAGAAGGTTGAACGAGACAAGAGGAGACATAAGAAGAAGGCAAGAGTCTTGACACAAGCTAGAAATGTTCTAGCCGAGTTAGTACCCATGTAGCAAATAATAAAGATGATTCAATAATTCATCAGATGGATACCTTGATCAAGGCCCAAACTTGCAGATTGCAACAATGAATATTGTAGAAGAAAACTTGGAAAAGAAGATGATAGGTAAATTGATGGAAGAGGTTACTGTAGATCCAAACAAATTGACAGATCTATTGAAGGAAAGCAAGTCAATGCCTAATGATGTAGGTTAGTTGTTTACTTATTAAAGTATCAAATTATTCTTATTCTGTCAAAGACTTCACAAGCAAAGAGGTGAAGCTCAAAAGGAGTTGGAGAGCTTGAGTGGTCAACTTGATCCTATTTTAAGTTCAGCTACTACCTATAGTGAAGAGGTGAAGAAAATTTTGCACCGGATGAAGCAGTTACAACATGAACAGGATAGGAAAATGCTTAATTTACTTGAGCTACAATCCTATATATCAGCTACACTAGAGATCATGCGGCTTGTTGTGATTGTTTACACACCTTCGCCCACTAATCATGGGACCCCCCACTGTTTGCTAAATGCAAAGTTCAACAACGATCCACCATGGACTACCCAACATGCAGATTGTTTTGAATGAAGTTGAAATGGTCCACAATGGAGCCAAATAAGTAAGTGAAGCTTAGTTGTGTTAATAAAGATCTCTCAACCAAATACTATTGAGCTTGGTTCTACGCTCCGAATGGAAAATGCATGTTCTCACTAGTCACGACAACCTCAAAACACCGCTCTCCACCATTCACGGAGCACACTTTTGACATGGTGGAGGATTCTTTTCGGTAGGGAGAAAATTTGTGACCTCCAAACCATGCTCACCAGAAGTCAAGGAGTGCACTTTTAAATATGTCACGAATTTGGTCCACCTAGGACAAAATCTGTGACCTCTTGTAATATGTGCCTTCTTGCTTTTGTGGAGCAGGCTTCTCATGCTATGGCAGATTGATTCTCAAAATGCATGTTCTCACTATCCACGACAACCTCAAAACACTGCTCTCCACTATGCACGGAGTACACTTTTGACATGGTGGAGGATTCTTTTCGGCAGGAAGAAAATCTGTGACCTCCAAACCATGGTCACCGGAAGTCAAGGAGTGCACTTTTTCATATGTCACGAATTTTGTCCACCTGGGACGAAATCTGTGACCTCTTCTAATATGCGCCTTCCTACTTTTGTGGAGTAGGCTTCTCATGATATGGTAGATTGATTCTCCCGTGGATGAAATCTATGGACCTTCCTAAACCGCGCTTTCCTAATTTCGTGGAGTGCACATTTCACCCACCTATGGAGTTTGTCTGACACAAAGAAATTCCTTAGCTTGTGTAGAACCCACATTCTCCTCATTGATAGGCAGGAAATGGATTAAGGCACAAAATTTTAGAATCATGGATAAAATCTACGAGGGAAGGAAAAATGCACTGGAGTGCATATTTGAGGATAGAAATTTTCTATCTCTTCCAAATTGGTAGGCACCAAAGGATGAGATTTTGGAACAATAAAAATAATTTGGAACAATTTAAAAAATCCCAAACAGTGAGGACACTTGAAAATCCAAAACATTGTGAAAATTCTGAAGGTTGAGAATTTTTAAATCCAAACGAGAGAAGTTTCGAAAAAGTTGAAAAATTTGGAAATTTGGAAAGATCAAAAAAATTTAAAATTCCAAAGAATGGGAATTTGGAAAAATCCCAAGAATTGAAAATTTGAAAAATTCGGGAAAATTTCAAAATTAGTTAAAACTTGGAAAATTTGGAAGTTTGGAAATTTTGTAAGTTTGGAAAATGAGAAGAATTAATTTTTTTTGGTAATTTGAAAAGAGTCGAAGTTTGAAAAAAAAATGTAGTGGAGAATCAATCAAAATCTGAAAAGCAAAAAGTTGAGAAGATTCCTCAAGGACCAAAAAGTTAGATTTAAAAAACGATTTTTCCAAAAGGACTTTTGTGTGAATGATTTTTGGGTTTACATGGAAATTTAAATATATAATATTTTTTTATTAATATTTAATTTGATTACTCTTTGCAAATAATTCAAAAAAATTTAATTGGAGAAATTGAATTTTTGTTTTTGATTTTTTGAATTAAAATAAGAATATTGATTAAATATTGATCTTTATATTAATATTTAATTAATTAATTTCTCCCAAAAAATTGAAATTGGATGAATGAGGACTTAGCTTCATGCGTCAAAAGGACAAATTTCAAAAAACAAGGAGAAAATCGACAAGTGGCACAGAAATGGGAATCTTGTTGGCTAAGTAAAGTAGCTGCCTAATATTAGCGTACAACTTTATGATTGCTTTTTAGAAGGATGGCTTATATAATCAAACCATTTGATTCTCTCTCACACCTACAAATTTAAAGAGCGAATTAAGAGCAAGGGTTAAATTTAGAGAGTTTGAGGTAGATTTTTGAAGAAATTTTTGTGATCGTTGAGGAGAGAAAAGGAATTTTCTTCGAATTCGTGAAAGAAGAATTCCAAACTTGATCATAAAGGAACTTGTTCAATGAGTTAGAAATATATGCAAGTTTCTTGAGAAAAGCGTGAAAAGTGAATTCCAAGGAGAAGTGTCTAGAAATATTGACAAAGTTACAAAATCTTCATCTTTTGGAAGAATTATTCCTCCTTTTTTGTGTTTTCTTCATATGCTTATGTATGAACATTTTCTATTTTGTAGGAAGGAAAAATGACAAAACCTCGAGGAACAGGTGAAACACAAGGACAATTAATAAAGAATCAAAGGACAGGATTTTATCCCGAATCCAAAATCATGTCGAAGTGGGAAGAGATTGGAAATGCAAGCCTTGGTGGCCTCGATTTGGAAGAATTCAATTGAAGAATGTTTGGATACAAAGACCATCATCCTATGCGCCTAGCTACTAGAATCGTGAGGAGTGAAATTGTTGCTATAGCTAGTTTCCCTCCTACCTTTTGGCATCCAGAGTTAATCGTGGAATGTGCCAAACACTATAGTGCAAGAGATAGAACAATCAGGGATTTAGAACAAAATATTCTCGTAGACTTTTCTTTGGCATCCATAATTGAAGCATTTGGGATTCCTTCACACTTGAGATTGGTGACGGAAACATAGGAGCAAGCACTCGTAATCTACACTGCTGGAATTCAATTCTGTGAAGAAATAATCAACAAGAGATGTTTGAAAAAGAATAGATTACATCATTCAAAGATTCCTAAGGAACTAGCATGGCTTGACTTGTAGAGGGAATATAGCGACATGATCACGATGCTTAGTTGCATTTTTGGCATGCCTCATTCGTATAGATTTGAATCTTGGATGTGGTACTTTGTTGAGTAGGTGACAGAAGAAGGTGACAGGATAGATTGGGCTGGACTCATAAGTGATAACTTAAATGACCAATTGGTGAATCTAGAGCACACAAGAAAATTCTACATGAGATCTTATGTCATCTATATGCTAGCACACAGGATGAATTATGATGGGTTGAGATGCAAAGGACTGATTGGGAGCTGATTCCAAGACTTGAAATTTCATGAATGCTACCCATAGTTGCATTTATATTCCATGGATGATTATGTAAGGGTTAATGATGGCTTTTCCATGTGCATAGTGAGAACCCTACAAAAGAAGTTGCATATGAGATTATCAGTTGGCGCAATGAAGTTGGTGGAGGACTATGGCGCTTGGTTTATCCAATTTTCCACCTTTTCATACATCCAAGTTCAAGGATTCTCCATGGAGCCGCACAAACTTCCGGGGTATCCAATAGGTAAGATGGTCTTGTTGGAACTTACTCGGCAACTCACAGTCTATGACAAGATTCAAAAGCGGAAGAGGAAGTTGGGATCGCAATTCCCAATTTCCATTGGAGAAGAAAAAATTGTGACATGCCTATATCTGAAGGCTGCAAAGAGATATCATCAGATGAGCTCCACTTCTTCTGTCTTCCACTTTATCTAAAACAGTCCGATTTTGATCCCTACAATAAGATCACATTAGTAGCGAGATCAAAGTACCAACATAAAGTTCACCTTGAAGATTTTTGGGCAAATGTTGCAAATGAGCATGAGATTAGAAAGAGGATGCATTCAAGGTTGCCATTGAGCATTATTAGAGCATGCAACATATTCCAGGTGCTTGATCAGATAGAGGAGGATCCAAATGTGACGCGGAAAGGATTCAATTCAGATATGACAGCTCAGCCATATGATTGGAAAAAGAAAGATGTTACAAATCTGGAAACTCTTTCAAAGCCAATCTTGGATTTTACAAAGTGGGTGGTTTGAGTGAAAGCTTAAAAAACTAGTTGCACTAGCAAATGGAATCATGCATAGATTGATTAGTCACCGACTGCTTAGGGATGAAAGACCATGGCAAATATTTGAAGGGATTGTTGAAGAAAGACAAACTCCATCGAAAGGCGTAGAAACCAGGAAAGTGAAAGAGGTAGCTCGAGAAAAGCATCCCAGGGGTGAGAAAGACGTCCAAGAGCCTCAACAGAAAAAGCAAAAATCTATGAATGCTCCATCTTCTCCAAGTTGCCCTCCAAATGTTTAGGAGACGAAGAGTAGTTGTAGTTTTGGAATTCAAGCAAGAGTTGGCACCAAGCATTTGTACAGAATTCCAACCATCTTGCTATGAGCACTTTGTGGAAACTCTCTCAACATTGCTTCCACTCATTTTGATGTTTTGTTTGCTGATTCTGCATAATGCTTCTATGACAGGATCACTAGAAACAACAATTTGATAGTGGTACCAGAACATCTTAAAGCACACAAGCTCTCTCAAGTAAATCCACAGGCAACTATCATTTCTCTCAGGTTTCTCAGCAAAATCCATCTCTCAGTCTTTATATGATCCAATGAAGATAAATATTCAATGCAATTACTGCCATAAGTTTGGTTATACGAAGTTGGATTGTAGTAAATGCTTAACTGCTTTAGAATCTGGTTCACAACCTCAAGTGCATGTTGTGGAGCATATTGAGCAAGGTGAGTTTGACTTCTATAGCTTCGTGGCTAAAAAACCTGTACATCATTTAAAATCCTTTGCTTGGTGTATTGATTTAGGTGTCTCTCACTACTTCACTCATTGTTGGGATTGGTTCACAGATTTCAGCCATTCTTAAATTAAGTTATTGATTGAGAAGAGTACATCGTTGTTGGAAAACACAATATAAAAATTGCTTCTAGAGGAAGGAAACTGATTTTCCTTGATGTCTACTATGTTCCAGGAATGGAGCTAAACCTTCTTAGTCAATCAAAATCTGCGACGTTCACCTTTGCTAGAGGCGACCTTCAACTCACATCAATAGAATATTACTGATTGAGAGACTCAATCTACTTTTGCTGTGGGTCTTGAGGATAATAGTCTATTCAGTCCCTTTGACTTCGAAGATTCTCTGGAGCTTGATATGGCGGCCCATCACTCCTATGTTAGTACACTCTGGCATCAATGGTATGGGCATTTAAATGTGCCCTATCTTTCTCAACTTGTTCATTAAGAGCTCATTGTTGAACTGCCTGAGATTCAGATCCAAAACCTTGGAGTTTGGAGAGCATGCCAGTCTAGGAAACAAAATTGCACTCCTTTTTCAGATGGCGACTCTCAGAAAGCTTCTAAGGTATTACAATTGGTCCATGCTGATATCTGTGGACCTATGACTACCCCTTTTGTCAGTTTGTCTATGTATTTCTTACTTTTTGTTGATGGTTTCAGTCATATTTCATGCTTTTTGTTGATGGTTTTAGTCATTGAATGTGGGTGTATTTACTCCATAAAAAAATTAGAGGTGTTTGCTCTGTTTCAAAATTTCAAAGATTTTGTAGAAAAAGAGTCTGTTCAACATAATGTTTCTCTTAGAATTTGGCAATGGGGGAGAATTTTGTTCATTTGCCTTCTCCCATTTCTGTGAACTGCATGGCATAAAGTGCCAATTAGCAATATCCTAAACCCCTCAACAAATGGTGTCGCTGAGTGTAGAAACTGCATGATTACCAAAATGGCCGGATCTATGGTTGAACATAAGAGTGTTCCAAAGAAATTTTGGGCTGAAGCAGTCCACACTAAGCAGTATATTTTGATGTAATAAATTGAACCCTTATTGTTGTGAGACAAGTTGTCTAATACATCATGCATATTACAATAAGCTTCATTAAATCAGAGGTAATGATATTTTAGTGGTATTAGAGTTAGTGATCTTTGCTGCTTTTTTAGTTGCATGTGTGTCTGATGTTATTGATGTCATTTTGGTGAATACTCTTTGCCGGTTTTTAAGTTGCATGCGTTCGATGTCATTGATGACAATTTGGTGAATATCTAGATGATTTCATGTCAATTTGGGAGCATTTCATGAAGAGGGTTATCATTACGTGTTATTTTCGAGCAGTCTTTATTTGTGGATTTGCATTGCATATTAGCTTGATGGATACTCAGATGGTTGCATGTCACTTTTGAACAATTTGTGAAAGTGTGTCATTGCATGTTAGTCTAAGTTGACTCCATGCACCACACATATATTATACTAGAAGTAGGTCAGGATAGTGGGAAGGAGCTGAAATTGACCTAGTTGAAACAGAGATGGGTGAAATAAGAGGTGAAAGCTTGCCTAGGGACTTAAACAATCAGCTTAATGATTTCTTGATCACTATTGCCCAACACCAACAATAAATGTTTCCAACAATTTTAGGATCAGATGATTACAACTATGGGTCAGTTAAGAAAGGACTATGCTGGGTAAAAAAATCAAGTAGTGAGCACAACTGGAGTGATGTAACGCGTGGGATTTGGGACAGAACAACTTCTAATGTTGCGAGGATAATGAATACAAAGTACTATGCCCCATATTTTTGCCAAGGAAACTCGTAAGAGAAACATTTTTAAAGGTGGAAAAAGAAGAAACTGATATTACAGTTGATGTCATGGTGACCAATGATTAATACAAAAATCTTCCAGCTGAGGTAAGACAGCTAATGATTCTGAATCAGCTTATGAACCATCAAAAAGACAAGGCACGGTACCGTTTGGAAAGACAAAACAATAAAAACGTGGAATATAATGATGCATTAAATAAAGTTACTTTACTAACCTTTGATGAAAGTGGTAAGATAACAAACAGGTCATGGGTATATAGGTACATTTTTGGCTCTTAATTCCATGAAAGAAGATATAATTTTCTACCATGCACCTAGAGGGAGTAGCATATGACTGGTGGCACCATGGATTAGTATCTCAAATCACTCCGTGATTCACTCCTATGAAGAATATATTAATAAATTGTCACTCACTTTGACAAGAAAGATGCAGAAGTTTATTACAAGGAGTTGGCTCAACTGAAATAGGTTGGACACTTGGAGTTGTACATTAATGTGCTCCAAAAGATCTTAGTCATGGTAATATGTCACATAAAAGAGTCACATATCACATAGAAGTCACAATGTTATTTGTAGAAGGATTGAGAAACAGACTGAAAGGATTGGTTAAGGCTTATAGGCATATTACCTTGGATGATGCCATTGGATTAGCGCTTGATGTAGAGACTACACCTTCTCAGCTACACAAAAAGAACTTCAGAAATAAGAAATCAGACAATAAATTAGTTGAGAAGGTTCCTAATCAACCCAAGGTCATGTCTTCTAACGTAGAAAAAGGATCAAGAAACGAGATAAAAAGGAATCTTTCTTTTTCTTGCAAAGAAACTTGGCAACCATGACAGTGGTATATCTTTTTGAGATGATTTTTGACATGGACTGTAATAAGGACATTAAGCATGATGTCGAGGCACATGGTACTGTTGCGCCCCTTCTAGAGGCTCTAGAGATCATCTTTTCGTACTAAAAGTGATTGTCAAAGGACTGGGAGTTGTGCATGTGGTGGCAGCAGTGCACATAACTTTCTTGACGAGGACTTTGTAGTCAAGGAAGGATTGCAATTGGAGGACATTCCCGGATTCAGTGTCATGTTGGTGGATGAATATAAAATCAGTTGCACAAGAAAAATACCAAGGTTGGCCATACAGTTGGATGATTATACATTTTAAATTGAGTACTATGTGGTTGGTATTGGTGGGACTGAAATATCATTGGAGTACCATGGTAGCATTAGGATGAGAGATACAGAAATAGCAGTACATGCAAATATAACCAATATCAGAAAGGAATAAGCACACTGAAGAGAAAACAAGAGAAAGATTTAACATTGTTCACCCAATCCCTGGCCTACGTCCACCAGACAGAGAGTCCAATATTCTTATTATCCAGTGATTTCAACCTTTTTACAATCTGCAATCCCTTGCAACTCAATACCACTGCAACAAGCTACTAAATAATCTTCATCATAAAATCCCTAATCCTAAGCCATTTTATACAAGACTTATGCCACTTAGAAAATTAGGGCTTGAATATGTCGTCTAATAGAAAAAATAACTCCAAACGCCTTTTATAATCATAAAGTCATTTTTGGCCTCGCGAGGCGCTGCCCCTCGACTCTGCCCTATATTGTGACAGGGAGCACACCTAGGGCAAAGCCCCAGGACCATGCAAGGGGCGCTGCCCCTTGATCCCATCAGTGGGAAAAATTAACCCCCTCGAGTTTGATTAGGCTCCACATAAAAACAGGCAGAAGTCCCTTGGAAGATGCATGTAAGATTTCAACAATATGGAGCTTGAGTTTACTCATGGAGGAAAACAAATTGTGTTGAAGGCTACCAAAAATGATAACCCAAATGTGGCAGCCAAGTGTATGCAAGCTCACCTTGATAATGAAAATACCATTGGGTGACATTGGGGATACATTAGACTGTCCCAACTATGACATCAGTTTCATTATCATATCTACTTATGCTCATGATATGGCAGCCTTGGAATATAGTGTTAGTAGCGATATAAGACCTTCTTGTGATGATCATTGCTCATCATGGAGAAGGGTCTCCAAAATGTTGGCTTGCAGCTAAATAATAATGCATGGGATGATTGTTCATTTTTATCGACAACAAATGTTTGGTCAAATTTGGGTGACCTATATCATCCATCCTTGCTTGGGAAGTGGTATAGTGTTGAAGCTTAACCGTTTCTTGACTAGGATAGTATTGGCTTCATCATATGGAGTTATGCACCTCTTTTGCTACACGCTACTTTGTTTATAACAACAATGTTGGGTGGATGGTTCATGGGGACTTTCTAAGATATTACTTTTTCATCCTATTCGACAGGTTTAATATTTTGGTGTGGGATCTGGGAATTGATTTGCTGGATGCATTGCCACACTTGCCCCCTACTATATTGATTCATGATTTGTGTTGTTTGGGTATTTATATCAGAGCAGAGCTGCAAATTGCTTGGTGTTTGGTTGAGGACAAGAAATTTCCGAGTAGGGAGGAGTGTACTGTCTCTTATTGTCTAACATGTTAATAAATAAATAAATAATAATGCTAGCCTATTAATTTTCCCCCCCATGCTAAAGCATTAAGTTATTAAAGGAGTTAAGCTGATAAAATATGTAGGCAAAAAGCTAAGGTTGTAGTTAATAGAATTTAATTATTCATGTGTAATTATTGAAGGGGGCTACTTGTGTTATGATCTTATCTTCCTCAGCCAATTGACATGATGGTGACCATTTTAATGAGAAGCAAATAGTATTATTGCGTAAGGCGTCAAAAATCAGTGAATTAAGGATATGATAGCAGCCTTTTGGGCTAAGGGTCCTTTTTCAAGAGGCATTTATGGGATTTGGAATTCATTATGAGTCATTTTGTGTTTTGGTTCTCTATGCAAGGAAATTGAATAGCTTTTTCAGGACACACCCTGAGAGCTGAGAACTCCATGCTTGGACGTAATCGCAGGCATGATTGCTGGTTTTTAATTCATTTGCAATGTACAGAGGTGACCACACCAGGTATCGGGATCAGAATTCAATCCTAATCCGAGCAGAATCAGTTTGATCATCTTCAGAATATCAGAATGATTATTTAGCAATTCAATGGCAACCAAAGTGATCACAGCACATGAAGACGCCATAGATAATAAAATCGTAGGTCCTGTAACTAATTGAGATAATCTTTCTTATCAAGCAATCAGGTTACTGACTGAAAGTTTCAATCTTGGAGTAATCATTTGCATGCTTTAAATGTGTAACATGAATTCCCAATTTCAATATAGGGTATATTACTATTGATCGTCAGTGTATCTATTTAACATGTCTTTCTTAGCTTTTTGATGTAATAAATTGAACCCTTATTGCTGTGAGATAAGTCATCTAAGCAAATAATATATATTACAATAAGTTTCAGAAAATCCGAGGAAAGAGTATTTCATGTAACAATGATGTCTCTGTGCAGGCTTCTTGGTCATTCAACTTTGTATTTGGACACAAGCTGACCGAGTCTTAAAGACACCATGACTTTGGATTTGTGTGGCACATTTTTTTGGCAAATCTTAACCATTTATTAATAACCAGCCTTATTATATTACTATTATATAACAGATGCTTAGAATTGTAGTACATGAATAAATCTGTACATGCTATAGGAGACATAGATAGCTAGGAAGAATCACACTGGTCTTTCATTGTTAATGTTAGGGGATGTTGGTTCAAAATATCTTGACTGGTATATGGTACAAAGCTTTGATAATGAAATGCAAGAAAATCAATATTTGCAAGAAAAAGTAATGTACGTGTTAACTCAATGCTCTAAGTTGAATGTAATGCTTTAAGTTGAATGTAATGGAGAACTTCCTATGACAGTTTGTTTATCTTCAAATTTGCTTGTGCAGATTTCAGGTTAAGAAGAAACAGTTCTTCCGCAATTTCATAACCATTGTGCTATTTGGAGCAGTTGGCACATTTATCTCGTTTGCAATTATTTCTTCTGGTAAGTGTCATTATTTTTACAGTTGATTTTGATTAGAGACAGACATATTATGTCTGAAGTAATTTCTATTTGGAACTAGTATGAAAAAGTGATAGATCTGTGACGTGCTGAATTTCCCCTAGTGAATTCAACATTGTTCTAAGTTACATAATGTTATTATTTTTTATTATCACCACAGGTTTTCATAATAAGATTTCTTTCTGAGGTGATTACAGGGGCATTTAATGCTCATCTCTGTGACAATAATTTAAGCCAAACAAATCCTATAACCCTATTTAAATATGTAATAACTTTTTTGAACTAAAAAAACATACATACACTTTTTGGGAAGACAATTGTTGATGCTCATATAATTTTATTGGGCATGTGTCGTTTTAATAATTTCCTAATAATAAAATATGGTAGATCTCTATGAGAGAAATTTCAGGAAGCTATCCTATATAAATGTAATGTCTTGAATAATTAGGCACGGTGAATAAAAGAACAATATAATTAGTATTTTGCCAATAGTCTTCAAGGACGTTGTTGCTCTCCTTGCCAATGATATTCTTCACTATTGACTTTCCTTACAACCTTGTAAAGTGGTGATTATGGGGATTGCCGTAACTGTAAAGTTCAGTCTAGGGATTGTTCCGACTTTCAATTCATGGAGAAAACTATTGGTAGTTCTCATATTGTTGTGTTGGGTATGAGTTATCTTAATAACAACATCCCCAAATAAGGTAGAACTACATGGGAGAAATTTTAGGAAGACTCTGTCCTCTATAAATATTCTGTCCAGAATGATTTGGCATGATTAATATAAAAACAATATTATTTGTGAGTTGTGCTAGAAAACAATATCATTCACAGAATACTCATACTTGATAGAATGCTGAGACAGAAAAACATATGGGTGAAATCAGTATCGCAATTGCATTCTCTAAGATCTTGAAGCCTGCAACTGTCATGGTATGCACATTTTGTTTAGAGCAGAGTTGCAATACATGTAAGGGAGTTGTGGTTGTTGAAGCACGTGGCTTGTGTTTTTGAAATTACTGACATATTTGGAAGAATTACTCACACCTGAACTCTCTAATGGTACCCGAGATTGGTTGTTCCACTCAAGTTATAGAATGCATAATGGAGATGCTTTCTAATTACTGTACAAATCCGTATTGCAGATTCTTGTCTTAATCAAAAAAAATTGTTCCAAGTATTGGCAAAAGTGGGCAAGTTTTGAGGTATTCATGTTCTATGAAGATGGGGAAATTGACACACATTAGAATGTTCGTGCATGGTTATTTCTAAAGGAAGAGGAAGTTCTATATAGCTATAAGTTACTTGTATAAGCTAATTTATTATGTTATTACACTTCGTAACTCCCATTGTGAACAATATTTGACATTAGCAATTAATAATATCTCTGTTCCCACCTGTTAATGACTAAGTTAAGAGACCACCTCAAGCTTGTATCAAAATTTTACAAATGTATAAGACACGTTATCTAGTCATTATTAGTTCCTGCAGGATACTAATGCATCGATTAGGGGCAAATAAGCATATTACTTTGACCAATCACAGTTACGAATTTTTTGAGATCTTAACTTTTTTATAAAGTTTCAATTTTTCCTGTATTTATTAAATTAAGAAAAAACAATTTATCTGCATTGTTATTGGTTCTCTTCAATAATAGTAAGGAGGAAAAATCAAATTTTCAAAAGAAAATAATATCAAAATTTTAAAAGACCCAATCATTAGTGGCCACTTTCGGCAACCTGCATTTATTCACGGCTAAATTAATGCAGTACTCGCTTTGGAAGACGAAAAGTTAAAGTCACTTTTCTTGGCCGCAGAGCTATTTTTCTACTGTTTTTTCATAGCACGTGACTGACTTTTATATTTGATTTTTTTTCGGTTATTGAAGGTAGAATTTTTTATTTATTAATGTCACTAGATATTATTTTGTAATTTTTTATCCATGTTTGATTTAATTTATAAGAAAATTACTTTAAATATATTTATTCTATGTAACTATTGTTTTTAAATTTTAAAACTTATAAGGTTCAATCATTTTCTACATCTAAATATATATAATTATAATAGATTTTAATAGATGTTATTACTTATTAATTTTAATTTTTAATTTTTAATTTTTTATCTTAATTTAATTTTTAAGTTAAATATGAAATACTTACTATAGATGATTTTAAATAGGTTAAAAAAAGATAATACAAAATGTGGTTATGAAATAATATATTTATTATGAAATATATTTTTGTTATATCTAAAATTAAAAATGTTATATTATTGAATTTTTTTTAGTTTTTAAGAAATAGGTCATCTTAGCTTTTTTCTACTTATTTTATTTTGTATTATAAGAATTAACAATCCTTAACTTGTGGTAAGTTGAAATTTGTGTTAATGTAATTTAACACTTTAAGAACTATATTTTTAGATTAAAATTATGAAACATTTAAAAAAAAAAAAAAATGTGTATTCAATAGAAATTTTTAAATAAGATTATCAACGATAATTACTCAATAAAGTTTAATTTTTTTTGAAAAATCTAGTTAGACAACTAATGTACCAAGTTGTGCAATCATAATTTTTAAGTTGCCCTCAATAATAAGGAAAGAAATGTAATTCACAATATTCATCATTTTCTCATACAAACTTGTGGTTGAAACATTGTTCAAATATGTCTTGCTATTATTATTCTATGACATAAGTCGTCACTTCTTCCTTTAATACTCATTTTCATTTTACCAAATCTTACTCCTAAAAACACTATACAACAGGCAGGAACTTTGATGCTTGCGTCTCTTGTATTTACAGTCTACTCTTATGTTGCACAATAATGAAGACTACTTTTCACAATATCAACTATGCCCCAAATGTTGCAACAATGAATATCAATGTGATTGGTTTGGACATGATATAATGGGTTATTCAGAAAATTTGAACATTTTGATTCTCATAGTTTAGGGGAGCCAGCATATAATTGGATTCACTTGCAATTCATGCTACGTCCATTGCAACTATATAGCCTCACAATCTGTAGTAATGGTTGACTTACAGTGTGCTCTAGTGGAAAACAATGCAGCTGTATTATGGAAAAAAATATCTAAGATCTCCTCATGCCCATATAATTGGTCAAATAAAAGTTTCTTTCTCTTGAGCTTTGAAGGGAACTAGTATTAAATGCCAAAGTCAAGTATACCTTTGAGATATTAAAGTGTTCTTTCTGCTTGCTAGTGGACTAATTTCATCATATAAATCTATTTCATTGTGATGGACTGCTTGCTTTGTGACACATCGGCCAACACCCAAGTATGATTCTTCAATTTGTCATTATACTTAGCCTCCATGGTTGCTTCCTACATGTGTGGTCAGCCCATTCTCTTGAAAAAAGGACAAGTGGAGAGCAAGTTTACATGTGCCTTCGAACCAATAGGTTTTCTTCCCAGCCTTTGTGCTATACATTCTATTGGGGAAGTTTGTCTTCTTGCACACACTGCAATGTGTTACACCACTTAGGTCTCCTTTGTTGTTGAGGTGAAATGTCAAAAAAACACCTCCTAAAAGATCATATTGACTAGATTAGATATTTGAGACTGGTTGAGATTTGGAATGAAGTTATGTTGTCCTACTATATACTGTTAATGATTTGGAGCTTCGATCGGATTAATCTAACCAATGGAATCAAATGTATAATTGGCCCATTCTTCATTTGATTCCTATCCTTCACTGTTCTCATTATCTGCAACATCATAAGATGATTATGTTTATCATAATAATGTCTCCTATTTATGACTTTAGTCAGTGATAATCACCAAATTTAAATATATGTATGTATGCATGCATGCATGCATGCATGTATGGATGTATGTATGTATGTATGCATGTATGTATGCATGCATGCATGCATGTATGTATAGTGATTATTTTATTATATAGATACATATATAATCAATGATCATATTGATCCTATGTGACATCCCCTACCTATAATAAGGTTTTTAATTCTTATTTGACAAATAAATTAAATATTAAATAATTAAATGTATCAATTCAATAATAATTGGTGATTATTATAAATATTAATTAAAATAATTGATTAAATATATATTCTTATTAATTGAATAAGAATTTATGATTATAATAAATATTAATTAAAATAATTGATTAATTAAATATATAACTACCAATTCCTAATTATAGTTAGTAAAAATGTAATTGTAATAAATATTGATTAAACCATTCTTAATAAATTATTTATCATCTTAATCTATTACTATCTAATTCAAAAAAAAATTAATAAATACTTTTCCATGATGGACTGTGAATATTGTTCTACGAACTCGAGACAAGTCTAATAGGCATTTAATGCTGACAAACAAATTATGCTGCAATTATCATCAACATCAACTAACCCAAATAACGCTTCAAGAGTGGATGCCTATGCAGCGTATGCAGGGAAGCAGTGATTAAACCAGGTGACATTTCATACTAATATTAATACCAATCACTGCGAAAGTAGGATGCCTGACACAACAGTGAATAACACAGCAGAATAAAACAGGATCATAAGCATAAAAAACAATTGCAGAGTTCCCATGGAATATTTTACACCATTGCATCCTTAAGGAGGACATATAATAACATAACTAAATAGCATACAGTCTGCAGCTGTATAATGAATACAGTCAGGTCTCTGGCATAACCAATCGCACCGAGCAAGGGATAACATTCATATTATAAGGCAGGGCCTTATGCATCATAGTGACTGGTATGAATAATATTATCTATTTTTGCTATCCAATGATAAATTTAATAAGAAGAAATACCAAATCATTAACCTTAATCTAACGTCCATGATCAAACTAGTTATTATTTCAAAGTTAAAGAAGAGCTGAATGCAATAAGGGAGAGGCCTTTGTAAATCCAGCCAATTGGTCAATCCCAAGATAGGATAGAGATCAGCAACCTTGAGCGCCTTGCGGACATGTCCAAGAAAGGCTAAGGGCTTGAATACAAAAAAATCTTTGAGGGAAGCCATAGAGTTTGGTGTCTAAGCTACCTGTTGCATCTCGGCATTCTTATAAATAATCCGGATAGCATGGTCTCTCAATATAGTTTATTATTAATGCACTCATTGATAGCATAAATTAAGTTATTATAGTTGAACTTACTTGGGGACATTACATCTTATCGTATTGATAATAATGTGTGTATGGTTGCAGCGAATATTGTTTATGATTACTGTTAATCTTGCTGAGATATATTGATGAACGGTTGTTATTGTTAAATGTAGAGCGTCGAATCATGTCTCATGTAGAGACATGACTATGCAAGACCATATGGTCCGCTTAGAGCTACGTCTCTACGGGAGACATCCCTTCGATCATATTCACATTGCTTAGTAATAAATAGAAATCGACTAGTGCAAAGCAAATATTCAGCAGTTCCTCATAAATATATCTCATCAACATTCCATATCTCAGTTTGATATCAATATTGAGATTATAATTGATCGATATAAATGTTGAAGTTGATGAAGATCAACCCTACAGTTCCCAAGAATCACCTGCATGCAAACACCTGTCACAGAAAGAGAGAAGCAAAAGCTATGGATGCTAGAATTCCTAGAACCATAGATGAGACATTCTTGATGAGCAAAAAAAAGATTGCTATTATCAAAAGTGAATGAATAAGAGATCAATCCTTATAAAAGGAGATCAAAACCCTAAGAGGTAAAACCTAGTTTGCATGATAATAATTAATAAAAAAATTAATTATTATATGCCCAAAGTTTAGCTTAAGTAAACTAGAGATAATAAGTGACTTTATGATTAACTCAATATGATTTAATTAATAAGAAAAAACTTTATTACACTAACAGCCACCCCTTAAGGTAATCTTAAGGACTAGCTAAATGCCTTGAAATTACTACTGAAAGTAAATTTGGGTCCCGGCAACAAGGTCTGATGAGGTAGCCAAGCACAACCAAATCTCTGAAAAGAGAAGAAATAGAGAAAACCATGTGGGAAAAGCCCTACTCCAAAAAAGAGATGGAAAGAGTGCTGAAAGAACTAGTGAAGGATTGAAGAAGCCTCCAAACTAGGGAATGTCCCAGAAGGTGGGAACCAAAAAGATGATCACAAACAACACCACTGAAGCATGAAGCTGCAAACATTGCCAAATTGCTGATCTAAAGAACCTCCATTTTATAGAACATGACCAGGTAGAGAAGACTAAGTCTGAAGAGCTGATCAATTGAAGATGGGAGGTATCTTTATGGCTTCCAAAAACAAAAATGAAAGAATGTCTATATGGTAAATGATCCATCTTATAGAACATGACCAGGTAGAGAAGACTAAGTCTGAAGAGCTGATCAATCGAAGATGGAAGGTATCTTTATGGCTTCCAAAAACAAGAATGAAAGAATGTCTATATGGTAAATGATCCATCTCACCGAAATGCATAGGTATCCAGCCATTGGAATCGCCTAGTACATAGGATCAAATATTGAATACATAGCTTACTCCATCGAACCAAGAAAGCAAAAGAACCAACATAACCCCTCAATAATGTTGAGGGGTAAGACATGAACGCTAAAATTAAATGTAATATCTCCTGCAGAAAGAAAGAACCAGGAACATCGAGAGTGCAAAAGAACTAAAACACCTATAATGACACACGTCATCGACACATCACGAGGCTAATGTCGTGGAAAGAACACTCACTTGATAAAGGAAGATGGCAAATATGGCCAACATGAAACCCCCCAAGGCACTTTACAATTATTGTGAGTGCAACAAAACATAAAGATGTCCAAGATCCCGAAATGCAATAGAGTGACACTTTATCTCAGTGAGTTTGCAAAAATACTACAAAAGGATGTCAACAAAGATCGAAAGAGACATAAGGCTGATAAAAGAGATAGTACAACCCATGACAAATCATCTGAAGCAACAAAATTGATTTCCGGACTTGAAACAACCAAGATATCCACTATAATGCAAAAAAAAAAAACCGAATAGGATATGCTTGGAGTAGAATCTGGAAAATAGAATGTCTTGAGATATGTCTCCCAGAGTGCAAAATAGAACTCCCGAATTTGATAGCCAAAATAGTCATAAAAAAAGAATCAAAACTCAAAATAACCTGCACCACTGGAATAGGCTTGGAACCAACTTTCTGACGATATCTTGTTTGCCAAAAACAAAGTTTGGATGAGCAAGTTATGATGGAAAAACCACATGTAGGTCAAAAAAGAGCAACAAGGGCAAAATTTTTTTTTTTTTGCTACCTCAGGATTTGTGCCAAAACGCCATGGGAAGCATACCCATCAGTACAAAAATTACCTCGAGAAGCGTGTCAGTTTCATACCAAAAATTGTCTTGATTTGCACGTGTTTTCTGATTTGTGTGCCAAAAGATCATAATTTGCGTGCTAAAAAAAAACAAATTGTCACATTGGGAAATGTGTCCAATTTGGGATCAAATTTGTTTTTGCCTCAGATTCCAACTGTGTCCAAATTGGACAATTTTATATGAAAAATAGGGGTTTTTGGGCACTTTGAGCTCAACAGTGAGGTCTGTTTTGGCTTAAAATTCACCGGAAAAAGGTGATCCCCCAGATCCAATACAAAAAATCTTTGAAAAATGAAACCCTCTGAAAAAAGAAAGATTTGAAAGCCAAGCCAAACTTTTCATAAATAGAACAGGGGCATGAAGATTTGGAGCTTTGATGCCATGCTGAAGTTCATGAAAGATCAACTCCACAATTCCCAAGAATCACTTGCATGCAAACACCTATCACAGAAAGAGAGAAGCAAAAGCTATGGAGGCTGAAATTCCCAGATCCATAGATGAGACATTGTTGATGAGCAAAAATAGAGATTGCTATTATCAAAAGTGAATGAATAAATTACAAAGAGATCAATCCTTATAGAAGGAGATCAAAACCCTAACAGGTAAAACCTAGGTTGCATGATAATAATTAATAAAAGAATTAATTATTATATGCCCAAAGTTTAGCTTAAGTAAACTAGAGATAAGAAGTGACTTAATAATTAAATCAATATTATTTAACTAAGAAGAAAAAACTTTATCACTCTCAGCAATAAATTCATATCAAAGTTATATTGATAATAGATATAGTTAAGTTTATTATTCTGATATATTGTGATCAACAAAGGACATTGAACAGTGTAGCGTTCGATCTGCAATAAATAAGCATATACATCTGCAGAACATTGGTTAAAATTTAAAATTCCTATAACATATAAATCTGATTAAATCACTAACATATACGCCCTTCAAACTTGATATGCTTGGTGCTATGGAATCAAGATCCAGCAAAGAAAGAACACTAAAACTAGTATACATCTAATGGTTGGATGTTACCATTTAATATTGTTTTGTTTGACAAAGATCTGAAAATGATGATGGCCGAGTCTCTTTTATTTGAACATCTGTACTAACTAGACTTTGTAGTAATTATGTAAGATTAAGCTCCTGATTGCCTGTGCAAAAAACTAAGTATTTCCTACTCCTAGATGTTGAGCATTTTAGCTTTGTACAGAACTTTTTCTCAAATTCAGTGTGAAGTGCAAGTAGTTTGTGGTTTTTCTGTTTTTGTAATTCAGTTTAGTGATTGAAGTGAGTGTTTTGTTTAGTAAGTAAGTATATTAAAGTGGAGACAATCTGACTTATCTTCCAAGTCATTTGTTGTGTGAGATTAGATTTCTATTTTAAAAGATTAGATATTTCAGCTGGATGGTATTCAGATAGATGCGAGATACAATTTGAATAACTCTATATCGTGTAATAATTCTGTGTAGCTTTAGTTGTGAGTTCTGGAGGTTTCCTTGTGAGCTTTCAAATGAACAGAAAGCAGATTTCAAGCCATAAATTGTTGTGTACTTATGTTCATTTACATAATTTCAAAGTTCTGTGTGCTGAATTTAATGATTATTAAAGCATTAGAAAAATGGTAACTCTGATTAGAATTATTTAATATTAACATTTTAAGGAGTTCAATGCATTGTAAGATTGCCTAGTTTTATTGAGGAATGGGGAATCTCTTTAAAATGTTGCGATATTCCTTTTGTTTTGAGTTGAAGACTACAATGAACTAACCCTTGGGCATCGTTAAGATTTTGTATGTCCCTGATGAAATGAAAGAATGGTGCAAAATATACTTCCTACTCTAAGCTTTTATATAGGATATTGTGCACCAACATGTTCAAACCACTGATTATGTATATATTTGACAGCTGATAAGTTATTGATAATTCTGATCACTGTGTACTAAGTTCTTTAACATTAGTGTGCAATATCCCTCCATATGTGCTCACACAGCGATAGAAACTCTTCACTTTGAGCAATGTATGTATTTGCTTTCTAAGACTTATTCAAGATCAGTATTTAGTCTGTGTGTATTCGTTACTTTCTTTCCAAAACAGAGATATGTATTTCACTTCTAACATCTTTGTCATAATGATATTCTTCATATACTACAGGCTATATAAATCTCCCCTATTTCTTTCCATGCATCTTTTCATATATTTTATGTTTCTTTTCATGTTACAAATGCATATTGAAGTAACTATTATATCACCATCATAGTATCTTTAATATCCGTATAACCATCAATGACGATTCTTCTTGACATCAATGACAATAATTCAATCAATCTTCCCCTTCGTCATTGATGGCAATACCAAATCTTTCGAATTTCCTTCTTTCAATCTTTCTCTCCCCATTTGACATCAATGGCAAAGGGATGACTACCAAGATTCCATCTGTAAACCTGTCATCAAATGCTCCCCCTGTGAAATTTCTCTTGTACTCCCCTTGAGAAGAATTTTGTATTATAGTCCTGCTTACTCTATTGCTTACTCTATCTGCCACTTTGAAAGTTCCTTATGAAAGCTTTGACAACAATGCAATCTATCCATCTCCTTAATGTGATGAACTCATCTTACTCTTTTCTCCAAGGGACTAATAAATACTCTCATGTGTATATCCTCCTGAATTTATGCTTCTTCTCAAAACTAGGAAATGTATGAACTGTAAGTTGCACTTGCATTTGTTTCTCCTTCTACTTTGGTTATCTTCTTTCTCCATACTTTTATAGTTTTTCCCTTTTGATTATTCTGCCATGAAGTCCATGAGGTTTCATAACTTTCTTTGTCTTTATGAAGTTTCTTTTTCCATTGAAAGACAGGTCCTTTTTGTTTTGATATTCCGATAATTTCTTTTGTATCCTTCATGTGATTTCATGTACCCATATTTGCAGTACCATGCGAAATGGCCATACTGATTTCTACTTCTCCATCCATGAAAACATTCATTTTGTGCTCTGCAATCTCTCACTCCGTGGCCAAAATAATTGCATGAGTAACAATATTTATAGAAGTTATGTGTCATATTAGATGCATTCTCTTGTCTAGGAGGAAAACATTTCTGATTCTGTCCTATTACTTCCTCCTTTGTTGTAACCTTTGAATGCATGATCCTGTTTGTTTTCCTCTCCTTCATATCCTACTTTTGTCTTGACGGAAGATGGCCTTTGGCTGTCAATGATATTAGTTAGGAAATCAGAACACTTTTCAAACTTGAGACTGGTATTCAATTTGGCAGTGGTTTTCTCTAAATCACATTTCAGCATGGTGACCTGTTCCTCTAATTCCGCATAATCTGCTTCTTTTGCATTTAACTTCCTCATCATCTCATTCTGAACTCGTTTGGCTTCTTCTAATTGCGCTAGCACCAAAGTGATGTGCAATAAACCTTGCTAATAATTATTGAGACATCCAAAATATCTTTGTGAATGATCATTTATCTGTAAGAGGTCATTGTTAATAATATCATTTTAACACCTTGTCTTGGAAAGCAATAGCTCAGATACAAACAATGTAAATGCTATGGGTCATGTTTAACATACAAATCAAACTCAATTATTCATAAAATTGTAATTCAGTTTCAAATGATGGCAGCTGCTATAATCAAAATAGCTTCACATTCTTCTTCTTAAGCTTTCCATTTTCATTGTAAGCACAATGAAGTTTTTTCCATGATATCAACATCCTCTTCCTCGTTGTAGGCCTCTTCATCTTCTACGTATGTAGTAGATCCTTGTTTGAGGTTTCCATTATTATGATAATAGAGAAGCGTCTTTTATTAGTTAATGCTAATCTATTTGTAATCTATTGTAAATATTAGAATGTTTCTAATATTTAGTTAGCTGTAGTTATCCGTTAGCTTTCTTTTAGCTAGAATAGAATATTTCTATTCTTTACGATCATTTCCCAAGGAAACATCGCTTTATTTTTTTGTATACATAGTCCTTTTGGTCTCTGTTAATACAAGCAAATATTTACCAATTACTTCCGTAATATGGTATCAGAGCTCGGTTGCATATTTTCGAAAATAATAATAATTTCTTGCTGAAATTATCTGACTCTAATTTTTGAAATTATTGTTTCCATAATTTATCTGCTTCACTTGGTTTCGGCTAGGGTTTTTTGTCTGCAACTTGAGTTTTTGCAACTCGCATTTGAACTGGCTCACGACTAAAAATAACGACATCCATCTACAAACAAACGATTTTCTAGCTCGTCCATCTGCATATCGCAACTCTAGCTCATTTAGTAGTGAAGGAATTTTCTTAGTGTCAGGGCATTGATTATAAGGAGACCTTTTCTCCTACTGCAAAGATGAGCACAATCAGATTAGCCCTAGCCATGGCAACACAATTTGGCTGGAAGGTCGATCAGACGGACGTCAAGAGTGCTTTCCTGAATGGTGATCTCCATGAAGTAGTCTACATGACACAACCTCTATTAGACAAATTCCATATGCAGGATTGCAAGGTTGCATCTACACCCATGGAGAAAGGTCTCAAGTTATCAACAAAGTTCGATTCTCCACTTGTTGATGATACCATATATAGGCAACTAGTAGGTAGCCTCATCTACCTCTCTGCTACTAGGCCTAATACTAGCTTTGTAGTTAGCTACATCTCACGATTTTATGACATCTCCCAAGGTTGATCATTGGATGGCAGCACATCGTGTGCTTTGTTATGTGAAGGGCACTTCAGATTATGGGCTTCTTTACTATCGAAGTTCTAATCCTAGACTCAGTGGGTTCATAGATTCTGATTGAGCAGGCTCTATTGACGATAAAAGGTCAACTTCTGGATATGTGTTCAGTTTGGGATCAGGTGCTGTCACATGGACCGGACCAGTAAGAAGCAACAGACAATTTCTCTCCTTCGCGGAGGCTGAATACAGAGGAATAGTTAAGGTAGGTTGTGAAGCTATTTGGCTTCGTTGGATGCTTGGGAATATGCAAATGTCACCAGCAGGACCGACTACTTTGTTTGTTGATAACGGAGGCATTATCAAGTTAGCACAAAATCTAGTCTTCCATGAACGAACCAAGCATGTGGATGTTCACTGTCACTACATATGACAGTTGGTTGAAGACGGGACAATAGACTTGTAGTATGTTCCTACTACGGATCAGACTGCAGACATTCTCACCAAGCCTCTTGGTCCTGATAAGTTTGTCAAATTTAGAGGACAACTTGGCGTTGTGGATAGATTAACCATTAAGGGAGGGTATTATGATAATAGATAAGCGTCTATTATTAGTTAATGGTAATCTATTTGTAATTTATTGTAAATAATAAAATATTTCTAATATTTAGTTAGCTGTAGTTATTTGTTAGCTTTCTTTTAGCTAGAATAGAATATTTCCATTCTTCACAATCGTTTCCTAAGGAAACATCGCTTTATTCTTTTGTATATGTAGACCTCTTGGTCTCTGTTAATACAAGCAAATATTTACCAATTACTTTCATAATATCCATAATCCGAGACTTGTTTTGTATCTGATTCATTACCACCTTCTATCCTATCCTTATCATCATTCACAATGTCATGTTGGTGTCACATCATCATTTTTTGTCGCCATGCATATTCCAAGTGCCACTTGATCACGTATATTTGCCTCCATACCATCACGTGTTTGATTCAATAATGTCAATATGGTCAACTCCCTCTTTAGAGAATCCATTATCTATCACTTCATCTCTAGTAGTTAGTGCATTAATATTCTTCTTCGTATTTCCTTTCCTCCTATTCGCTTTCCTTTTTCCCATGTGTACTCAATAGATCTACCTTCAAGCGGTTAGGCTTTATAGAAAGAACCGATTTTGATACCAATTGAAGAGCACACAATTATACTGAGAAGGGGGGGGGGGGGGGGGGGTTGTGGATCAGTATAATAACAACTTTGCCTATTTATAACTTTATGTCCAAACAATTACTTTAATTACTCTTAATGCTGAAATCAATAATTATGCATATAAGCACAAGAACACTAGATTTACGGGGAAACCCAATGCAGCAGAAAACCACGACAAATAATTGCTTTATATATATAAACTTGTTCTTTTACAATGATTTGTAGGCTACGACCTACTAGAGGCTCCAACCCCTATGTTTATGAGCACCGACTCACTGGACTCTCCAACTCCCACATTTCATAGGCTTCAACCTACTAGAAACCCAATGCAGCAGAAAACCATGACAAATAATTGCCTTATATATAAACTTGTTCTTTTACAATGATTTGTAGGCTACGACCTACTAATGCTCCAACCCCTGTGTTTATGAGCCTCGACTCACTGGAAGCTCCAACTCCCACACTTCGTAGGCTCCAACCTACTGGAATTACCAACCCCCACTGCTCAACAAAAATGTTGCTTTCTACAACTGATGATTGACACTTTTATTTCACTCTTTCTTGTCTTTGTATAAATTTATATAGTCTTCTCTCCTCTTAAAGTCAGTCAATTATTCTTCCTTACAAAGATATGTATATTTATATATCAGATAAAAATCTGATTATATTTTAATATCTATTCAACCTTTCCTCTATTCTATAGATATATATTTCAGATTTTTAAAATCTGAATAAATGTCTTTTATATGTCTTCCTTTTATCTTATCCCTTCTTCTCACTTCTGACTTCTTGTCTACTCCACACACTTCTTATCTTATTTTATATCTCTTTTATTTTATTTCACTCCATGCATTAATATATATATAAGTTTTACAGTCTGATTACATATAATTTGCTTTATTTTTCTTATATCTGACTTCTTATTTATGTCACTTAGATATCTTATTCCACATCACACACACTTACATATATCTTCATTTACAGCCTTCTTTTAATCTAATATATAGAACGATAGTCTTCATATACACAGCCACTTCATATATATATCACTCCTTTTTATTCTTCATTTATCTGCTCTCACTATCCTGTACACTTCTTTTAGTATGATTTTTTGAATTATAGTATATATGCATCATACGTAGCTCTTTATGAAAAGATTGTGTCTTTTGTGATTGATGACTTTTCAAAACTATTAGCTATTCTATTAGTTTATATAATTCTCTTAATATCATCTTCCTCTAATTATAGATTATCTCTTGAGACACAAATTATTACTTTTATTTCTTTTTTCTATTGTTTGACATTAGTCATTTGTTCTCTTATTGCTTGCTTAATAATCATATTGCTGAAGATGCCATTGAAGATTTTCTTCATATAAGTTATCCCCTTTTATAAAACAATTCTTTAGTGTATAATATTTCTTGCTATCAATAGTTTCACTGCCATGTAGATACTCATGCTTGGTTCATGTCTATTGTTGTTAACATATTCAATCGCCCATTGATGAATATAGTCGTTGCCTTATCACAAGTTTACCTGCCTGTTCAGTTAAAGCTGCTCCCAATTTCTCTGTGTTTTTGTGAACACTGAAACTATATATGTCTTCAATAGCTATTGCTATATGATTGATGAATATTTAATCAATGATAAGCCTTCATCTGCTGGCCTTCTTGCAATAACAACATCATATAATTTGAATCCATTGGTCTTCTTTCAAAAGCCATTCTAATCAAGTAGGCTTCAATACATGTAAGTTTCTGAGGACTCCGTCTCATATATAATATAAGTAGTGATTGCTTAAAACTTATTGCTTCATATATTTGATCCCTGCAGACATGGCCGCTGTTGTATTGTTCATTTGGTCTGTCTTTTATTTGTTGTATCTTTATTATTTACTCCGTCTCCATGGTACTTGCCACAAATAATATTTGATGCTTGCATAACTTTATATCTATCAATAATTGCCGATGCTGAGATCACCGGAAATCTCCTTAATCACACCATATATTAATTGTGTCTGCTCTTAGTCGCTATCTTATATTTCCATTTCACGGTCTTTTCTTTCTTGTATATATTTTGCTCTGACATGGGTAATAAGACAAGGTAGATAGTCACTGTTGTTTTATTTTCTTATTAAGGCATTACCTTCCATACAAACCACTAGCTAACTTGTCAATATTACACCTGTGATAGCCAACACTTATATCATGCATGTTTGTCTTGTGGCGCTGACTTCCTTTGATAAAACTCTGAACATGCACGGTGATGGAATGATTTTGTTCCCACTTGTTTTGTTATTTGTCATAGAGATTGTTGCTATAATTAGAATATCACTGTCTCCAATTGTTTTTAATTTTTTCTGACTGGGATACTCATGATATACTGGGATTTAGTAATCATAATCGCTGCTTATCAATTATTCCACCATCAACATGAATTTCCAAACTGAGTCTTGTTCCCTTAAATAGTGACGTAGAATCCTCTCTGTTCAATTTCCTATTGCTATTGCTATTGCTATTGTATTTAATCACTTGTTTATCCTGCTGCCATCCATCTACTTATTGCACTGTGACGCAGAGGTCTTTATCACATATATGATCTCCATCTTTGCCTTCTATTGGGACCAACCTTTTCGTTGATATATTGCACACACTTCTGTTTCAAACTGGAAATGTTTTGATGCTATTTCATTTAGTCTTATCTTTATTCACAATGTCAGTCAACATAAGTTTGATCTTTTGTGCTACGCTGCTGCTATAATCTTTGATATAGGATATCATGGACCAACATGTTTAAACCACTGATTATGTATATATTTGATAAGTTATTTATAATTCTGATCACTGTGTACTAAGTTCTTTTGTTTCTTCAACATTAGTGTGCAATATCCCTCCATATGTGTTCACACCAATAGAAACTCTTCACTTTAAGCAATGTATGTACATACTTTCTAAGACTTATTCAAGACCAGTATTTAGTCAGTGTATTCATTACTTTCTTTCCAAAACAGATTATATATTTCACTTCTAACATCTTTGTCATAATGATATTCTTCATATACTATAGGCAATATTAATCTCCCCTATTTCTTTCCATGCATCTTTTCATATATCTTATGTTTCTTTTCATGTTACAAATGCGTAATGAAGTAACTATTGTGTCATCATCATAGTATCTTCAATATCTGTATAACCATCAATGATGATTCTTGTTCGCACCTTTGACATCAATGACTATAATTCCATCAAACTAGATGGAGACAATTGTCAAATGTCAATTACAATATAGTTTGCGATTTTGTACGAATTCAACCTATAAACTAAGTAATTCAACCTATAAACTAAGTAAAAAGTTCTAAAAACTTAAAGTAGGCAATGGCATGCGAGGCCCTGTTGAATAAATTGAAAAAAATTAGCACCTCTTAGTGATAAAGTACTCAATATTATCTAGATCACATGAGAAGAGACTTTGACATCTACAAAATTATAAATAGAAAATTTAAATTTCTGAAGTTTACTAATTGCATTTCTTTAGATCTTACTGAAAAGGACATCCTTAAAAGGTTTGAAGAAATGGTCAAACACAGAATAGGATATAAACACCTCTAGTTTTGGAAAAATTAAAATATAGATTTGTAGATTTCATGAAATGTCATGGGTGCTAGTTTAGGCTCATTCCAAGAGAAGCATGAGAGCTTAAGTTGGCTAATTAACAATCCTCTCTTATCCTGCAATTATCTTCTAGCGACTTAATGCATTTCTATAACTCCTATAGGCAAAAGGCTTTAATGTAATTGATGTTATCTTCTTTTTGTTAACTATAGTCCCAAAACTTACAATTTGTCATAATTGACATATTTTTGATGTTGATGTGTAAAATTAATTAATGATCATGACGGACTCTGCATGATGTTTTCAAAACTGTTAACTCACTGTTTAAGTTTTTATCGCATATCAGATGAGTATTTACAAAATAAATGAAAATAATAAAATATAATAACAAAAACAAATAAACAAAAATATACATATAACAGAAACAAAGGTTTACAACTAACAACTGCCATTTTAAGGCTAATATAGACTAAATATCAACTCTAGGAAAACAAAATAATTATTGAGAAAAAATAATCTGCAACTTGGCAAAAAGTTCATTGAGTCTGGAGTTGATGGACTTTTCTCTCTCACCACAAACGCAAGCAAGAAGCTGAAAGCAACTGGACTCTCACACAAACAACAAACAAACGATTTTATCCCTTGATGGCTCCCACGACAAATAAATGATTTAAATCCTTGACAAACAACGACTCCCATGGAAAACAAATAATTTAATCATTGTCTACAATAGACTCCCAACACAAGTGCAAATATGTGATTTAGAGGGCCCATGATGACCGTAAATAGAAAATGAAGACTTTCATTGGCGCATTTAGGCTTTCTTGGTAGCAAATATTTGCACATTTTCAAACTTTTTATTGCGATTTGATTATGATTAAACATGATTTTCAAGGCTTAAAAATCATTGACTGTGTTGACCAATTTCAGGCAATTTTGGGAGAAAAAATCAGGAGTGACCTTGATTCAGGAATAGTCACGATTTTTTGGAGATTTTTACTTCACTGGAAAACCATGAAATGCACCTGAACTCTGATATGAATTTTCTTAAGTTGATGTCGAATTGGGTTTGTGTCCTTTTCACCACGAGAAGCATGAAGGGGTTGCAGGTTCTGAAAACTAAAAGTAAAAGCTTCTACCTTTTCAAAGAGAAATCTGAAAACAATATCCAAATCCAAAGCATAGTTAAAGTGAACTGGCTTCCATCTTTCAATGCTCAAATATGTGACCCTTCAACTTCCTTCTCCTGTCCTTTTGTCTTATTCCTCCTTTGTCCCTTTTAGCTCACCTTAGAATATTAAATCGACCCCCTTTTAAAAATTTACATTAAGCTTTCAAAGTCAATTTTAATATTTCATGAATTTTGGCTTAAATTTCTGATCTCCCAAGATGGGGACATTACAATAGAGCAGTTTTCCCATTAGCACTGGAGTTTGTATTCTATTTTCTCAGATGTCAGATTTTTGGTTGTGCCTCCATTTTGAAGGGGCCATTTCATTTTTGCGAGAAGTTTGGCTTGCCAACGGCTTTTTTGGCATGATACTATAAACCCATGGAACTTCTTGTTGGCTTTGGCATTGTGGCTTCCTTGAAGGATTAACAGCTTGGGGATGATTGGTTGGATGAGGTTGCTATTACTTCCTTTGTGCTTGTGGTAAGGAATTTTTAGAAAGATTCACGAGGATTATAAATAAAGGATCTGGCAATGATCATTGATGAGTGGACGAGAGAGATCTGGTTTGTTTCCTGAAGGGTGAATTGGCATTTGTTGCAAGTTGAATATTATGGAAATATCATTCCAATGTTCCATGATGAATGTTGAAACTAATATTTAAAAAATTGGTGAACAGTATGATTAAAAGAAACCAAAACTTATTCAAACTTATGTATGATAGTTTGTGTTAGAAATGACAGATGTATGTGGTCACCCTATCTTGAGTGGAAATTGTATCACTATCATTGACAAAGATTCCATTGGTAGGCTTTTAGAACTATCTATTTCATTGTTTGATATCTCATTTCTAGTGATGCCTTAAAAAAAATTGATCAAAATTGGCGCTGTTTTTGTAGTCACTGTTTCTGTTGGGACATATGGATAGGTTTCATACACCTTGAAATATTCTGATATTTGAAGTGTTTATTTAATAATTTGCAACCACATAATCGGGGATCTCATTTGGAGGAGGACTTGGTGTTATGAGTGGTTAATAATGTTACGTTTTGGAAAATGTAGACTCATGGAGTTTCATGAGGGTTACTAATTCCAATCAACAATTTGTGTAAGGGTTGCTTAAAAGGAACATGATGAAGAAGAGTTAATTGTGGACTTGGAGAAAATCATGAAGCAACTATGAAAAAGGCAAGTTAAGACTACTTGAGTACTTGTGTTTTGTAGTGAATGTTTCTATCTTGTCAGTTAATTAAGCTTAATTTAGGAGTTGGAAATTGCATTTTGATATGGATGCCTAAATTAGCCAGTGGTTTCCAGCACATGGTTTTAGAGCCATTCATGGTTTGTGGTTTTGCACATGCCTATATATTGAGAGCCTAATTTGGAGGTATTATGTGAAGGTTTTGCAAGTGCTCTTAGGTTGTCAAATTTCTTCATCATATATTGATTTGTATGCTCTTCTCTGAAGGCTAGTTGTTGGAGTTGTAATATAACCATTATTGTTATTGATACTATAATTGGTTCTACTTCGGAGGCTGGGATTTTTTTCTCAAAAGGGCTTTCCTTGAGTATGTCACTTGCAAATGAACGCATGTGTTGTTTTGTTATTTGGAATCATTTGATCTATATGTCTTTGCACTATCTCTTCTCATAGATTAGGATAGGAAGCATTTTCACTATCTTAGCTTCCTTACATTTGATATTAGAGCTTGATCAATTTGGTTAGTAAGTGTGAAGGAAAAAAATTGAACTAATCTTATTTTGATTGGGAGTTGTGTGCAAACTATATATCCTTTTTAAAGAAGATGGCAAATATGTGTAAGTTGGAGTTGGAAACATTTAAATGTACAAATTTCGAGGACTGGAAGGAAGATCACGATGGAGGATTTACTTAAATTGAGATTTCATGGTTATATTTGAAAATTAACCCGCTTTGTTGAGAAACAAAGATTAACTTGCTTTGGACAAAATAACAAAAAATCCTTATTCAAGTTATATAGCCTGGATCAAAGAGTTGGAGAACCGGATGGGTAAAGGTTAAAGTGTTGAGAATGGGTAACTGTGGAGAATCTTGTTTACTAGAGTTTAGTATTTTTTGTAAAGAGAATGGCATAGAAAGACATCAGGCAACTCCATTCTATTCCATACACTTTCAATAGAATGGATTTGTAAAATGTATGAACTTGACATTGATGGAGAGGATCAATAGCATGCTTAGTGGAGCCAGACAAACAAAAAATTTGGGCAGTGGCTGTGATGGAGCCCTAATTTCTAAAAATCTAGGCCTCCATTTGAGCATCTTATACCAATATTAAAGACCCATTGTGTTCTATCTACAAATACTTCTTCAAAACCTGTTCAAGTGTTCTGACACCATACTACAAGGAGGATGTTCTCTTTTCAAAGTAGTTTCTTCAGCTAGAGAAATGAAGACGGAGTGTCAATTATATTCTATCTGCAAAATTTTACCCAGATGAGCAGAAAAGGAATCAGCTGATGAAAGAGAATACAAACTACACAGAGGATGGGAAAGTATGTCAAACAAATATATGCTCACGTATCATCAGTATAAGGAGTTTTCAAAGCTGATAATGAATGAAGGACGATGCATCAATCTGTACAGACGGCATGTTATACACCTTGTGACAGACTGAATCATATCAATATGCAATTCATACTAAACTGGTATAACATAACAGAGAACCTAAACAGTCTTATAGTTTTCCAGTCTGAAATACAATAATATCTCATATATGATTGTAACTGAAAGCTGGTTATGAGAGATTATCATATAAAATTCTTATCCACAGAACCTTGCAATAGGGAATACAGTGCCAAGGAAAGCCACGTCCAGATCTACTTCATCTTTCAAGTCAAACATATTCACTCCAACTGCCAAAAGAGTATACCATATGATATGGGGAGCGCTTGGCAATAGTCTATTTTGATTCAGTTTAATTGCAGATATTCCTCCCACACCAGCAACAAATCTGTGAATATGCTTCAGACTCCATAAATCATGTACTGTTGAAGGTTTTCGCCCAGCAGGCAAGGATCAGTACAATTTAACTCCAAACCATGGCATATAGGGATGCAAGTAATGAAGTGACCTCGGGAGATTCAAAGCCAGACTCTTGTGATTCCCAGGCTCCCACGAATGGTGATTGTTTTCTAATAGCAAATTCTATGTTTCTCCAAAACACTGTATGCTGTCTTCTCACAGCCGAGCCATTATTAACATGGACAGGAACGCTAATAGCAGGGGGATGAGTTGATGTTCTTCTACAGTATCCACAGCGTCTGTTACACTGGAAGCCTTCAGTAAAGTGCCTCGTCATCCTGAGTTGTGCACAGCTGTATCTAATCATATGTTCAAAATTTCAAGTCACACGCTCTTATTTACAAAACACCTGATGGTATTAACATACTACTGGAGCACAACGTTTCTCTGGCAGGTAAACATGGAATCGTGTTTTGGCAATCTGAATGATCCACATGTTTATTTTACCCTGATGATATGCAGTGTACTATGCTGGTGTATGCTCCTATGCCAAATAAATTATGGTCTCCGCCTTGTCCTTATTTGGTTTCCTGGATAAGAAAATTAGTGATTGACAGGTGAAGTATGCAAATGGTGTCGGGAGTCTTATGCAGCCAGAGGCAGTGGCAAGAAGGAATGCAGCACCCCAATTTGGGAGGATTGGACAGCATTTGTTGTAATTTTTTAAATTTTTTTTAAGAGATTGGATGGGTGCGATACTAATCAGATTTGTTATTTAGGGAAGGTGGTGTCTCATCGACGATGTTTGTTCAAAGAAATTACCATATTCAAATTAAACGGTACAATTAAAGTGACAAAGGGTATAATTAGTAATTAGTCATCCTACAAGGGGTTGTACCTTCTTAATAAGGCACACGTGACATGTCTATTCATTTATAGGCATATAAATAAAGGAGGAGAAGTAGGAAAGACATGACAAAAGAAGAAAAACAATAGCGAGAGAATTACTAAGGAGTATTCAGATTTTGTAAGGAAGATTGCAGATAGAAGGCATGGCTTGTACATAGACTGATATTATATTTTAATGATAAATAAAAGATCTCTATTTGTGTTTATTTAAGCTAAAGAGAATAAAATACAATTTGGATTTGTCCTTTGTGATCAATGCCTTATTGGATTATTTCTGACGATACTTATGCATTAGATTTGTCACAGCATTGTTTGTTTGATAATCAGGGATAGTGTGAAATATATATACGTGTTTCCTCATCCATGTCTAATTGAGCTTTCCACCAAAGAAGTTAGAATCCTTTTGGACTAGCATCAAATTGCATAAGTGATTTATCTTTTGCATTTAGAGCACATATTGATGATATTTTAAAGTATATTGTCTCATAAATTTGTACATAAGAATCTTCATTGTGCTAAACTCTATTGCTCGAATAAACAAGGCACTGGTCTTTGGAATCATTGAAATACAATAATTGGATTTATAGTTGAAGTCAGCGATTCTTTTTTGTATTTACTTTTTGCAAGCGTCAACTTAATTATTGATAAAATCTTATATCAAACATTCAATCATTTTGAGGCATTCACATAACTTTTAAAGATTTTGCCAATTTATAACTCACAAAGTCTAAATTCACTATAGAAAACCTTTGAATCAGGTCATACGGGTTTAAGGAATGTTTACCTGCCTAGGTTTAGCAAAGCTTAAAGTGTAGGGGAATTGAATCAAAAGGTTAACTATTTGCTGATTTGACTATTTATGTTCAGTGTTTGATGCAAAGTAATGAGAATCGAAATCAACAAGGCTGAATTGAATTGTGAATCGGCCATGATTTGGAATCAAATCAGCTATGAATCGACAAATAAAAAAAAATCCTTGAAATTTAGATATTAAATGAGAATTTAAAGCTTATTTCATGCACCCTATATTGAATATAACTTAAGCACACTATAACATCATCAAATAGAATCTAACATACACAAACAAGGATCATAAATGATAAATCCATTACATATGTTAAATATAAACTGTAGCTTAAGTAAATAGAAATCATAGTATTATAATGAGTCACGACATAGATATATAGAATTATAAATGTTGTCAAATCATAAATGTATGTAAAATTAAGATCCATGAAACATGTCTATCTGTAAACAAAATGAAAAGACAAGTCTATTTGCTCTAGCTCTAGCTCTAGCTCAAGTCTATCTCTCACTTTTCCTCTCTTTTTCTCATACTCAATAAATAGAAGGCCTTTTGGAGTTATAATAAAGACCTGCCCCTTTGCCGTTCCCTTGCCGTCCCCAAATTATGGTCCCTTTGTTCCCCTGTCCTGGAAACTTGTCCCCCCGTTCCCCCATTCCCCCATCTCTTAGGGTGGTGTAACTATGATTTTTACAGAGTTTAAGATAATGTCTATAAAAGGTCAAATTGAAAAATAGGAAACTAGTGGTTAGTACTTATTTTCTTAGTTAACGAGGATTACAGATTGCAAATCTTGTGTTAGTGATGAGAGGCTTTACATAGCAATTGACAGTCATCATTGTTAGAAATTTATCTACGTGCACCTTTTATTTGAAGGCAAATCTAGTATATAGCAGTTGAAACTTAGTGTAGATAGTTGTTTTTAGTTTTTTAAGCAAACACTGTTTAATTATTGATAGAGATTTTTCAATTTTTTTTTTCTAATTTAAGATAATCCCATCATCAGGTGCGATGCTGCTCTTCAAGAAGTTTGATATTGATTCTTTTGAAATTGGAGATTATCTTGGTGAGCACTAGTTTGTGTTTTTATCTTTTTGTCAATGTTTCATTGTTCTTTTTAAATTTGCTTGAAGACTATTTCAATTGTAAAATAATGTATTTTTAATATTTTTTGTATCTGCAGCAATTGGAACTATCTTCTCTGCAACTGACTCAGTTTGCACTCTCCAGGTTAGTTTTTCTATGGGATAAAGTGGGTTGTCATTCCGGCAATTTATGTGAACTAATACCAAAATATTATCATGGGAAAAGCTCATGGAAATATTATGAACATCTTTATTGATGTTCTTAAAATTATCAAAATAGTATATTTATATACTTATAGAAAAGATTATATTTCAAAGGCAACTGTTTATGCAAGCCAAGTAAGTTGAATGTATTGGGTATTAACTACTAGACTAGCTTTTGTAAGTCTAGGTGTTGATATCTGGCACTTGAAAGAAAAATAAAAAATCATAATGGATTGAACTAGAAGTATGAAGCACTAATTAATTTGGACTGCAAGTTGTACGGCCATAACAAAGAGGACGTATCAAAGCTATTTTAAAGCTCCTTAAATGCTAAAACGAGTTTTCTCTTGGAAATAAGTGAATGATGGTCTCATCGTCCTTGTCGATACTTGTTTTGACTCCAATACAGCTGAGCTGGCATGGGGATCCCTTGAGAGGTGGGCTACTTTTAAAAGTTGGACTAGAGGATACTGCAATGAATTACAGGTCCAAATCTATGTTAGTAGATCTACCTACAGATTGGCTGGATCCAGGTTTGCTTCAGATCTGATTCAATCTGCTTGAAAATACAGTTAAAAGTTGGACTTGAGGATACTGCAATGAATTACAGGTCCAAATCTATGTTAGTAGATCTACCTACAGATTGGCTGGATCCAGGTTTGCTTCAGATCTGATTCAATCTGCTTGAAAATACAGTTGAGATGTTGGAGAGGGGTTTGGTTTGTTTGGGATGAACCCAAGTAGGATCCAGGGAAACCCAGGCAAACCTCGGGTGAACCCATCCAATTTTCTACCTTTTTCAAAATTTTTTACTTGTTTTTATAAAATTTATGCCTTTGATGTTCCTTCTGGATGCTTCCACTTTCCAGCATGTTGCATGTTTTTAATGTGAGTGGCACTTGCACTGCTTGTGGTTCTTAAAATTGTTCCTTAATTACCCCATCTGAATGCTGATATTGGTGTTGATAATTAGGAGGTTCTTATGACACTGAAAATTGATTGTTGAACTTGAGTAATATTATTTCAATATTGAAGCTTGAGATAATATTTACCATTTACATTTAAAATGACATTAGACTTGATGGTTGTTTTGTTGATTATATTATAGTATGTGGTATTCTAAAGTTAATTCTTGTCATTAATCTGCAATATGTGTGTGTGTGTGTGGTGTTTACCCGACTTCTGTAATGACGAACCTAAAATTAAGATTTTTACCGAGTTGGTAACTTGTTGCCTTTTATTTGCTCCTTGGTTGATTGTCTGTTCCAAAGTTTCAGCAATATTTTTTAATTTTTATTTTCACTAAGAATTTCCCCAATTGCCTCCTGACTGTTGGAGAGATGCTGATATTGTAGGTTGGATTAACTAGAGGAGACCTTGACCAGAAAACTGAATCATTGTTCTGTTTAGTCCAAGTGATGATGTTCTATAGTAATTGCTGGGTGTTTTTCCTTATTTATTTGTGTTCTTTTGCATTTCTTCAGATGGTTTTAACTTTTTTTCATTGTTCCTCTCAATCTCTGTTGTTTTGTGTCTCTATATATCAAGTTAGGGATCACAAAAAACTTAATTGGGCTGAAGTCAGTTTCATTTTTTATTAAATAAATTTTCATCTTTATTTTTTTTGTTTTGCAGAAGTAAAAGTCTTTGTTGTGGATATTCCTTTACTTGTGTCTGTCTCCTGAGGGTATGAGAAATAAATTAACTGAATAATTCTCTGTTACTTTTAAAAGACCCACACAGTGGTAATTTATATTTAAATAATTTTAATAAAATGTTTCTAGTTGTTGTGGACAAGTTGCCAAAATGTTGATTGAGAGTCAGGTGTGTGAACAGAAATCATGTAAGCCACACCAAAATCACAACCTGGCATGCCAGAGTTTCTAATGGTTTGAGTCTTATATGGTGAGTATTTTTACCAGTTATTTTAAATGTTGGAAAATATGTAATTATGTATTTTATAAAAGATCAGATTTTAAAAAGGCAGTACTTTATGAAAGCCAAGTAGGCTCAAAGCAGTCGGTATTGATTACAAAATTAGTATTTTAAAGATTAGCTTTTTTACCATCCAATAATAGAAGCACAAGAAGTGATTGTAGTATTTTGAACTACTTGCAAAAAGTACTAATTATTTATGGACATCAAGTTGTAAGAGTCAAGACTATAACAAAAAGGGCATATCAAAGCTTTTGAGAGCTCCTTTAACACAGAAATATTCTTTCTTGGGAATAAAGTGAATGTTGGTCGCTTATTTTGACTTTGATACAGCTAAGCTGGAATTGGTACCACTTGAGTGTTGGGTCCTTATTAAGGTTAAATTTGAGGCTAATATGGTGACTTATATGCTAGACATCATTTGTTTCCTTTTATTTTCTCCATGGTCAATCTTTTGCTGCAAAATTTCAATAACTTTCCTTTGTTCTTATTTTCCCTAAGAATTCCCATATTAGACTCCTGCCTATTTTGGAGACTCTGATAGTTGTATCCTAGACTATTAGAGGACACACGGACCAGAACACTCAAAAAATGTGCAGCTTAGTCCAATTGATGATGATGTTCTATGCTAGTTGCTGGCTGTCTTTACTTCTTTTTATTTATTCCTTTGTGCTTCTCCAGATGCTCTTTTTCATTGTTCCATCCATTATATCTAAATGTCAAACTAGGCGTCCGAAAGGACATCACTGGGCTCTAGGCAGTCTCTTGCTTACTAAATTAGTTTTCCTAACTGTTTATTTTTTGTTTTACTTAGTGCAGCAGTTTATGTCACTGGGTTAGACAATGTTAGGAGAAAGAAATTAACTGGATTGTTGCTTATAATTTTTGAAATATCCACACAATAATACTTTATACTAAGATAATTTTATGAAATCATTTCTAGTTGTTATGGAGAAGTACAAAATTTGAATAGAGATTCAGGTGTGGGAACAGAATTCATGTAAACCTCTTAAATATCATAAATTGGCATACTGGAGTATTAATTAGTCTTGAATCTTATACCCCTGAGTATTTCTGCTATTTTTTCAAATTATGAAAATGATGACTATATATTAATAAAGTTATCTGATTTTGAAACCAACACTTCATGCAAGCCAAGTAAGCTGAAATTAGTGGGTATTGATAGCAATTATTTTTCAAGCTTAATATTTTGAGCTCGTATAGCAGAAATAGAAAAAATACTTAAGGAACATAATCATTTGAAATTAAATTAAGAAACACTAAATAGTAATTACTTATGGGCAAACTCTGAGAAGGATTTTTCCAAGGAAATAAGTGAAAGTTGTTGCATCTTCCTTGCTGGTATTTGTTTTGATTCTAATACAGCCAAACTGGCATTGGGATCCCTCAAGTGATGTAGGAGTGTCCTGGGGTAGTTGGCAATTTTGTATGTTGGAGTGGCTTTTGACCTTGGAGTTGGAGAACTCGGTTGAAGGTTGGTGATGCTTGGTCACTTAAGTGGTAGTTCTCGGTTTGAAGATGCGACTTTTCTGATGAGCTCGATGACTAAAGGGACCCGATTATGTTGGTGGTGCTCAGTTGGTCTTTTTCTCAGTTGAACTCGTAGTCAGTGGATGAATGTGTTCGGTATCCTCGGTGATACTTGGTGTGCCCGGTTGTTGTTGTTGCTTATGCTCAGTGGTTTGGTTCACCAATTGATTGTTTGGCCAGCCGACTGGTGCATTTAATTTGTGTTGTATTTGATTGTGACATGGATCGATCTTGGGATGTGTGGGGACCTATTCTTGGTCTTGGTTCTTTTTCCTAGTTGTATTTAATGATTATTGTAAGCTAGCGTTTTGTGTTCTAGAGAGGAGTAGCTAAGAGGAGTGAAATTTAGTAGAGCTAGTAGCTAAGTGTGAGCTTGGAAAACAAGATGGTTGCTTAGTGGCTTGCAAGCACAAGTTTAGATCTTTCTTGTTGTTTCTACTAAATTGTTGTGCTGTTGCAAATCTGGGCTAGCTAAGGTTTCTTTGGATCTTGTGGGATCTTTCACAACTATTACTCTAATTGTTTATGTATCTAGCCATAATTGGGAGGCCTTATAGCCCAACACATTGCATGTAAATAGTTGTTGACGAATGAAGAAATTGATTTCCTGTCAAATCTTGTGGTGTGTTGTATTGTGCTTCCGCTAGAATTCTTTAGCAACTTCGTTGGATACTCTGTTTTCAGACCCTCCAACCTAGTGGGTACTGTGTCAGGTGGTATCAAAGTGAAGGTTTGATTTGGTTGGTGTACCAAGGAATGTGGGTATGAAAGATGATTATGAGGAAGCTGCTGAAGACTTTGAGGTTGCTGGATCCAGTGGAGAAGACATGACCGATCAAATGGAGAGATTTGTAGAAGACAAAACTTGTCGATTGGATAGATTTGGAGCTCGATTGAAACTAAAGCATAAGATGGAAGGCTCTAATTTCTTAGGTACTTTGAGTCCAGAGGACCTGATTGATCGGATTGGTGAGTTGGAAGATATTGGAGATTCGCTTAGAGTGAGATAAGCATAGGCTAAGTTGAAAAGGAAATGTTGCTTTGTCATGTAAAGAATTGCAGTGAGTTAGAGAAAAAGGTCAATTAAAGACCACTTAGTGGAGATTGATGGAGACATAATTGAAGGCTATATTCATTCTTGCCGATTATGAACTTGAGTTGTTTAAGAAGTTGCAGAATCTGAAGCAGAAGGATACGACTGTGAAGGATTATTCGAGGAATTTTACAAGTTAACACTTCGGTCTGGATGTAGAGAACTTTCTAAGGAAAAGGTGGCTAGATATATTAATGGTTTGAGATTCAATATTCAAGATGAGATTGGCATGTTGAAGATTGATTAAGGTGAGGATACTTATCAGTATGCTCTGAAGGCAAAAGATAAGTTGAAGAGAAGACATCAAGGTAATTCTTGAGAGAAGGAGAAGTAGGAACACTTGATGAAAGATAAGTCAGTGGCTGAAGATGAATCAAAACGTCTTGGTCTGAGGAGAAGAATATAGGTTATTTGAATGTCCAAATATGGACAAGAAGGTTAGTGATAGAAGAGTTGTTGTGGTGAATGAGAATGAGAATTCAGTGAATAAGCCCAAGGTGTAAGGTAACTTTTTGGTTCGATGAGTATTGCTCGATAAGAACATGCTGGCACTAGCACTGGCAATGACTCATCATCTGAATCCTCACTGTCACTGTCCTCACTCTTATTGCCCACCTCCTGAACGTTGTTCAATCCTGGTGCAAAACCCTCCTCCATAACTTGCCTCTCCAAATCATATATGTAATCCTATGTGAGCAATGTAGGCTGCTCCTATGCTGTCCAAGCATCAAAAGGATTGATGTCATCCAGATCAAGTGGCTGAATTGGTGATGATTTACCTTTCTTACGTGCAACTTAAGGTTATATTGCACAAGACAATATCATTTAGGCATTTTTGCACCAACTTGTTCCTCTTCTCTGCGTGAATGGATTCAAATAAGCTCCAATTACACTCACAATTGGATGAGTTACATGGCTGACATGAGGTTTGAAGAGCAAGTTTTTCCAGATTTGGGACATTTCCACCCCAATTTTGTCACCAAGCATCTGCAAGATACATATCAAAGAGTTAGAAAGCAAGATTAGGACATGTTTTTGTTGCTTAGTATTTATCTACTTATGATGCATGTGAAAGACTCCAAATTCCAAATATTGTACTTGAGGTTTGAGTGTGTCTGCCTCTCTTTGCCATGACTGAGGAGAGTGGCTTGCTCGTTGCATTTTGATATTCTTCCATCTCGGCCACAACGAGGGTTGAGGAAATACCTTGCTGCATGAATGGGTTGGTGGAGCTGATTGGTCCACTTATTGATAGTTTCCCATATGGGCTCAATTTTAGGTTGTTCTGCCTATATCGATATTTTACAGCCTCTTTGGCCCTATCTATGGTCTCATAAAGGGGCCCCATTGGGGTTTGTTCCCCGTCCACCAAGCGGAGAACTTTAACCAAGGGCCTCACCACCTACAATTGAAATGTAGAAAACAATAATTAATCAGAGAGTATGGTTATAAAATTTAAATTAATAATGAAAAACTTGATTAATGAATACAAAAAAATTAAATATATAGCTTTTGAAGTTTCCAAGTTACCTCAACAATTTTTGTAGTTAGATAAAAAAAAGTAGGCAGCAAAGACAATGCGTGCAACACCCTGTCCATCGGACTTCTTTGAATAATTTGACTCTAGCCATGGTGGACTCGCAAAGAATTCATATGAAGAAGAACACTTTGCAACGTTAAAAAAATCGTTGCAAATCTTGTGACTATGGGTCTAATCGAATCCTTCTCATGAGTGAAGTCCCTCATCAAGCAAAGGACCCAAGAGTGATTGTAGATATATTTTGTTATCTTCCTTGCATCCTGTACAACCGATTTCACCCAATCCAATTTCCCTATATCTTCCAAAAGAAGGTCAATAACATGCGTTACACAAGGAGACCAAAAGAGTGTTCTATGCTTTTTTTGTAAGAAACTACTTGCTGCCGCATATGCCACTATATCATCGGTTATGATTTGCACCACATTTTCAGCCTCAACCTCCATCACAACATTCTCTAGCATTAGAGCCAAAGTCTCAACTATCTTTACCTTGTTCGAGGCATCCAAGGGTTTTAGAAAGAGTACTTGATCCTTCCATGAAACCAAAAAGTTGATGATGGTACGGTTTTTCCATCCGTCCATCCATTTGAAAGTATGGTGTAGACATATTGTTTAACTGTAATTTTTGTGCTTCAACCACATCTTTACCCTAGAAACATCTTTCAACAATCTAGAAGCACAAAATAAAAAATGACATAGGTACACAACTTTGATAAAAAAAATTACATTAAACAAAAGTAAGTAAATTGTAAAATAATAAAAGTAATAAAGTTTGAAATGAGTAAACTAACCTCCCACTCAAGTCTGCAGGAGTAGGTGGCTTGTAGACCTCTCCCACTACTGTACAACCAGTCACAAAATTCAGAAAATATGAACTTGTTGCAACGTTGAAGGCGAGCTATGTTACCCGGAAACGTGTTTCCACCTCTAAGACCCAAGATTCGGAAACGGGGACGGTTTCGGGGACGGGGGGACGGCAGAAAACGTTTCCAAGCCGTCCCCACCTAGAGAGGAAAATCGGAAACGTGTCCCCGAAACACTGGAAACGGTCAACAAGTTTTCGAAACTTGTTGACTGTCCCGGGGACTTAATTTTGTTTCCTAGACGTTTCCAGAACTTTCAAAAAAGTTTCCGATTTTTAATTTTTACCACAAAAATAATAAAATTAAATAAGCCGCCTCTTGAACTTCAAATATATTAAAAAATGACTTCTAATGTTTTTTATATAGATTTATGTTTGTTAATGTTTATTGTCTAATACTTTAAAACTTTACAAGGAAACGAAATATTTTCATTTCCCATTCCCGACAGTTGAAGGGTTGAAGATCCAACGCAATTCACCTGGTCTGCAGTTTGAGAGTTTTTTGAAGACTCAAGAGCCGAGTTTTACAAGTATATTATCCTCTTGGTTGTTGACTTTATCATATGCTATAGAAGATTGGGTGTTTTCATTTTGTCATCTCTATCTAGGGCGAAATTAATCTGCACATTGCTGGGGTCGGGCTTGGTGATTTATTTGGCAAAGCGTGCCTATTTTTGCCGTCTAAGGCTAGGCAACACCCAGCGTTTTTTTTAGGGCCTGAATCACCATTAATCTGAAGCGATTTTATTGTGGGAAGCTCACATAATGTCAAGATAATGATAAAAATCGCTGGGTGTTATTTTTAAATTTTTTTGGGGAAGCAATCTACTGGGTAGACCAGCAAAAATTCCCCCTTGTCTGGCAAGCCGCAAGCATATTCAAGACCTGCATTGCATAAACTAGGGCCCTGCGAGTCATCTATACAGGCTTGCAATGATTTCTTTGGAGTTGTTTAAAACCATTTGTTTTTCAGTTTTCCTGGTTCTAGCTCCTTCAACCGCACTTCAACACACCCTTTTATTTTTGCATCGTGAAGGACCCCTTCCTCATCATAAATCTTTACAGTTAAATGCTGTGTGACAACATCTTCAACCTCGAACTCAAAATGTTCATTCCAGATAGGATTCAAATCGTTGTTCTTCAATACAAAGAGATCATTGATCAATTAGTTGATTGATCAAATCCAGATGGACACAACATCCTATATTTACTGTTAAAAATGTCTATTAAAAAAAACTTTAAAACTGTTATAAATTTATGAAATTATGATTAAATTTTAGCTCAAGAACATCTATCAGCTTAAGAGACATTTTCTAATTAACTTCATTGTTAAACATTTTTGGGATAAGATATCCAATTTGATGTTGAGAAAGATATGCCAAACATCTCTGCCCAGCAGGGAATATCTCAGCATAATTGTGTCAGAAATTTGGTGCTCAGGATGTTTGTCACGATGTTCTTATATTGTAACAGTTCAGTTTTTAGCAGAATTTACTATTTCAAAACTCCTGGATAAGCATACTTGAGTCTTAGTATGGTCTTGCTGTTCTTCATTCGTGCTCTTAATGGCCTGATGTACAGTACTGCAAAAGGATGGGTTTCATAATGAAACTTTCATTCTGAGTTTGGCTTTATCCATATTTATTTATTTTAAGATAATATCATATATGTTAATGTTAATGTTAAAGTATTCTAAGATTAATATTTAATATTTATTGTGTTAAAAGTTTTTGATATTTTAATACAATTTTTTTAATGTATGTCATGACTCATGAGAGAGAAGTCTAATTTTTATTTTCATTTTTGTTATGAATGTAGAATTGATGAATATTTTTGAAAATTTAGATATATATATATATATAGCTGTCCCCTGCCGTCCCCTGTTCCTGCCAAAAAAAAAAATGTCCCAGAAACCCTTCCCCCTGTCCCCCCATCCCGGAAACTTGGGGTAACATAGAAGGCGAGCTTGTTAACAAACCAAAAATTGGCACATTGAATGTCAACTTGCTGATGCACATCATGGTTCCACCCAGTACTCTCGAGTGATGGTTTTGCTCCAAGTGTGTTTCTATGCACAAAATAACCATGAATAGAATATTTTTATGGTCTACTCAGACCAGCAGAAGCGGAAGCTGAGCCTGAGTGCATGGTAGGTGTGCTGATCCGTGGGCCATGAAGAGAGCCCACTATTCTCTCAAGTGCTTCTTCTTCTTCATCAAGGGTGACAGGGATACCTGGTTAGAACCCACATCGGTTCATTATGCATCATGATCATTGTTTTAGTACAATCCAAACTAAGAATGGTGATTAGAAAATAATATATGATTCTTAAAAAGGAAACATATCTTGCGATTAAAAAATGGATGCCCTTCATGGCCAATTTTGCCCTTTCCCTTTTCAACTTTTCCTCTTCTTGGGCATCGAGCAAAGCAATCATCTCTCTTTTTGTTTCCTCTGTAGTTGCATCACAAACCCTTGTGTCACACTTTTTATACCTGCAAGGTGCTACTTCAAACAAGATATGCCTCCATGAATTTGTTTTTTGCATTTTATGCATATCACGCTATTATACTCTGTTCCTTCAAAGCTATATTCCCATGCACTTTCTCTAGCTGCTTTAGGATGCGTGCCTATGAATCCAGATGGACATGCATCTATGGGGCCACCACCAGATTCTGCAGCTGAACCAGTCGTACAGTAATCCATATTTGCCATTTAATGTAAAATCAACCTACACATATAAAATTCATATTGAAGCCACAGATTTTTAGAAATTTAATACACATATTTAGGAACAAAATAAATAAAATATATAAGTTTAAAACTTCAAGTAAGTTTAGACATAAGCTGAAACTTGAAAAAATAAAATAAAAAATGTATTAGATTATGAAATTATTGAGAAAAGTTGAAAGCTATGATTTTGTTTTGGAAAAATTGCTAAAACATGGTCTTAGATCTTTTAGTCATTACACTCTAAAACGTGTTAGAGAACATTGCAAATGGTATTATAGAATCTCAATAAAGTAAGATGGAACTAAGGCAAGACAAAACAATTTTTAACTCAAAGAGTTTTGTGAATCTGAATTTGCTTGAGAAGAGCTTTGTATCCGCTCCAAATCCACTTACAATCACTCTAGATCACTGCCAAACACTTCTGTTCTCCTGCTAAAGCCTTCTCCACTCTCCAAGATGGTCAATGCTGCAAATAAGTTCTGTTTTGGCATTTTGCTGGTTGTTCCAGATTCACTGTTGAAGCCTGCAATAACTTGTAAAGTTATCGCCAAGAAGTGGCAATTGTTGCACAGAGAAGTTTGAAACTTCTCTTTCCTGATTTCTCGCACGAAAAGGATGAGTTTTCTTGCGGCATCTAACTTATCGCGAGAAGCTGTTATATTGCCACTATGGTTTGCAACTTTGCATTACTTACATAGTTCCTTTGGTTGTCTTATGGAGTTCTGCATCAAAAACCAGTTGTCTTTTTGCTGGTTGATATGACGAAGTAGCATGGACATACATTTTTGCAGAAGGGTAAAGCAGCCCCCTTTTCTTCAATTTGTTGTGGCAACCCAGCCAACATATCATTAACATAACTATTAAAGTTATCTGAGGATGAATTGCTGTTGGTGAGGAGGAGAAATATTATGATTTTTCTGAGCATAAGGCAATCGTAGTAAAACCAAACTGCTTATTATTCTGCCACCTGCAGAAAGAAAAAACGTGGCAGCAGCTACTGGAGCACAGGATTCTTCCCAGGAAATAAGTGAAAGTTGTTGCATCTTCCTTACTGGTACTTGTTTTGATTCTAATACAGTTGAACTGGCATTGGAATCCCTCAAGAGATGGAGTCCTTTGGAAAGTGGAACTTGAGGTTACCATGATGGTGTACATGTTACAAGCCAATTGTTGCATACTTTCAGCAAGTTTACTTTTGTTCTTATTATCACTAAGAAGTTTGCACAATAACCTTCTGTTGGTTGTGGAGATGCCGACAGTTATAGTTTATATTACTTAAATATTTATTATTGTTGTCTTATGGAGTTCTGCATCATAACTGGTTCTCTTTTTGCTGGTTGATATGATGAAGTAGCTTGGACATACGTTGCTGCAGAAGGGTATAGCGGCCTCCTTTTCTTTAAGATGTGGTGGCAACCCAGCCAACATATAATTAACATAACTAATAAAGTTAGCTGGGTATGAATTGCTGTTGGTGAGATGGTATTGTTGGTAAGGAGAAACATTATGATTTTTCTGAGCATATGGTAATGGCAGTAAAACCAAATTGCTATTATTCTGCCACCTGCAGAAAGAAAATACATGGTGGCAGCTACTGAAACACAGGAGACAACATGTTCCTCATGATTTACAGTGGCAACACTAGAAGGCCTTAAGTTATTTTATGACTGGTGAAATGCTTAGCAGACAAGGATCAAGCTTATATTAAGTACATTATGTTTAATATTAAAAAGGTTGCAACATGAAAAAATTGAGTTTGCATGTTGTGCTATTCAACTTCAAGTGGCAAATGTCTTTGCCAAAGATTGTGAAGAGAGAAATTCAGAAAAAAAAAAAAACAACTTATTACTTTCACCATTAAGGACAAAAATTGTAGAAAATGGATGTTCATATTGTGAACATGGACGGTAGACAGAAGAGTATTAAGGTTGTACCACAGGGTTATGATTTAGAAGAGCAAGAAATGTATTATTGTGATATTTATACATGATACTTGTCTAGTATATATAATAGCCCATAGATAGAGTTGGAATCTATAGAATCAAAAGAAATAGAAGTTGCAAGATTGCCACAGATATTAAATTTACTTCAGTATTTTATTTCTAATCATCCATACAAATTAAAGTTACATTGAGTTCCTGCATGCTATGTTTTGCTTATAAGATTCAATGCGATTGGTTAATTCCTTTTGTTTTGAGCAAAGAGAACAAGAACTAAAATTCATGCTGGTTTCATTTTAGGAGTATGCTATGTAATGCATACTCATGGTGTTCCTGTTTATTTGTCAGCTAATGTTTCTATTATTTGGTGTGACATTTTCTTGAGAAATATAAATCTGAATCCTCTTATGATGCAGATATTGAATCAGGATGAAACTCCTTTACTCTATAGTCTGGTATTTGGGGAAGGTGTTGTAAATGACGCTACAGCTGTCGTTCTTTTCAATGCCGTTCATAACTTTGACCTCACACACATTGATGGGATTACAGCATTGCAATTATTTGGCAACTTTGTTTATCTCTTTTTCACAAGCACAGGATTGGGAGTTGCAGTAAGTAAATCTTCATAAAACTGCCAACACTTGCTCAAATAGTCCCGAAGATGAGACTTGTCATGTGGATTTTGTTTAGTTAATAATGTATACATGTTTCTCTCTATTAATGTAAGCTTTTGTGGAGCTGCAGTGAATTTATAAAGGTTTTTTCTCAATGCATTCTTACTCTTCTTTCCATTGATATTGCAGGCAGGACTTCTAAGTGCGTATATCATCAAAGCATTATATTTTGGAAGGTTGGCTGAAAACTACAGTAGCATTTTTTAGAATCTTTCTGGCTAGATGGTTGTTTTTAAAGTGCATAGAGCTTATGTTTTTATTCAAATACATTACTGAAAGCAAGACAATCATTTTGCATATACTGCCCTGGTTTTTTTCTTTTGTTTTTTTAGAAGTTTCCCCCTGTTTGCTTTAGGTAGACCACAGCTTGATGACCTTTGATTATTATCTGGTTTGTTTTTCCAAAGTAAAATTTTTGGTTCATCTCTTCTACAGAGCATCACACAGCTTTCCTTTTCAAAAATGTCCTCTGAACATTTTTTTTTAACAGTTACGGTGAGTGATGCAGTAAGCTTTACTTTGTCATTTTCTCTGGTGATTGATTTGCTTCTTGTATGTACATTGATCATGTAATCAGACATTCTACGGATCGTGAAGTTGCAATCATGATACTCATGGCCTACCTTTCGTATATGCTTGCTGAAGTAAGTAAATGTTTTCATTAGAAGGCTTTGGTTACCATCATTATGTTTTTTAGGTGGTTTATAGATTGAATGTTTTCTCATCTTCTTCCATTTAATACCAAATTTTAAATTACATGTCTTTTGTCATTGTGCAGCTGTTTTATCTGAGTGGCATTTTGACTGTTTTCTTCTGTGGCATTGTAATGTCCCACTACACATGGCATAATGTTACAGAAAAGTCAAGGGTTACGACCAAGTATGTAAAAGAGTTCACTTAAATCTGTGATGTCATTATCTATAGAACAACAAAATAAAATAAATTAATAACATATATTTGTTATTATTTTTTCTGGTTTTAATTGCACATTTAGCTTTTGAAAAATAAAGGATATCAGTTAAAGTCAAATCTAAGATATTCCCTCTGCCCCTTTGGTAACTGTTATTGAAACTCATGATATTCAATGGATGCAGGCATTCATTTGCGACAATGTCCTTCATTGCTGAAGTATTTATATTTCTTTATGTGGGAATGGATGCCATGGACATTGAAAAGTGGAAAATGGCTAAAAGAAGGTGAGATGAGCTATAAACCTGCATTTTGTTGTTAGCAAATGAATGTTTATTTTTTAACATGATTTGATGTAAAGTTCATTATATTTTTGTGCAAATATGATTTTATTATATGTTATCATTTAACATTGTGCCTATTTGTTCTAGTGTAGAGTTGACATAACTGCAAAAAGTCTCTTATGTTTAGCTGAAGGAACCTGGAACTTGTAATTTTCAGCTTCAAATCCGAATGTCATATCCTTGACTCTAAGTGAAGACATCTTAACAAAATTATGCAAAATTCTCAATCTTTGCTTATAGCAGTGTTGTGATGTAATTACACATTGCCCCATTGCACATGGGGATCCCCAGTTTTCCCTTTTAAGGTTTTAGGTTTTATTGTTTATGCTTCAGTCTCTGATCTTTTGACAGTGCAAATTTTAGGATTTCAATCCAAGTTCGGCAGATTAAAAAATGTGTCATCAGGAGAAAGCATGACTAAATGTGTAATCTGATGCCATGAGGTTCAGAAGGACCAAATGACGAAGATCGATATTGCTTGAGGTCAATTCTGGCTATACTACTTTTTAGGAAAATGTTTTTTTTAATGCCTTTTTGAAAGTTTCATTTTTGGCATTAATAGGTCAGTTGGGTTTTGATTTTTTCCTCCTTTTTTGCTTGTTTTTGAAGTTCCTTTTTTAGAACTTTCTAGTTTGGGGAAGCTAGAGGCTATGTCTGCAACTGAGATTATTGTGAAAATCCCAGATTTCAAGAATTCACAGAAATTTGTGGAAAATCTGGTTTGCAAGACCAAGTCCGGCTAGGTATTGAGGTTAATTGCAAAAAAATGTGAAGAGTTTGGGAATTCCTTTGCAAGACATGAATTTCAACCTCTCAAGAGAGAATTTCTCAAACCAATGTCAAATCCACCAACAAAAATGAGGAAAATCCTCAAAACCATGTGAAGTCCGACCAAAGAAAGGAAAAATTCCTTATTCTACCCAAGGTAAAATAAGGAAAATCCATAAGTGATTACAAAGACTGCTCATTTTTGGGAAAGCATGGAACTTGCTTTAGGCATAACATAGAATTCCTCACTCCACCCAAGGTAAAATGGGGAAAATCTACCTGCTCCAACATGGAAGAATCCTCAATCCGTTGTCAAGTCCACTTAAGGAAGAAGGAAAATTCTGAGAAAAGCATGATAAAGCCCAATCAAGAAAAGAAACGAATTCCCTAAACATAAAACTTAAGGAAATTATGGAGAAGAAAAAGAAAGAAATCAATTTGGAAATAAGAACGGAAAAGATACTTGTGCAAAAAAAGAAATCAACTTGAAGAGAAAGAAATTAAAGCAAGTTCTGTAGAAACAAGTTTCTTTACTCCAAGGAGGTCAATTTACTAGGAAAAAAAGAAGACAGAGCTTTGAAGAAGAAAGACGAAGCTAAAAGAAAAAAAAAAAAATGGTTTTATTTATCCAAGAGGGATTGACCATGAAGGAAGAAAGGGAAAAATTAAACAAAAAAACACAAAGCAACAAAGTATTAAATCAATTTCTTCTTGGATGTCAATAATTTCTATAAATACATAAGCACTTCTTTTATTCACAAAGTGAGAATCAAATCTCTAGATCTCATATGGAAAGTGAAGTTTTCTTAATTTTAGAGGCAATGTTCAAGTCCTTTTCTTGATTTCCTTGAGGATTTTTGTCAAGGTTTTCTAATCCGAGTGGCAGTTTCTAACATTTTTTTCATTCAAAATAAGTTCTTTTGAAAGTGATGAAAAATTTGCTAAATGTTGACTACCTAGGTGAAGGTGCAGACTATAGATGAAAATCAGTTTCAGAGCAAGAGAAGAGTTGGAAAATTGTGGAGTCAATGAGTTTGACTAAAAAACTACACAGTTAAGTCCTGATAGCAATATCACAAATTGTGGAGTCCAAAGCCATTTGAGGTTCAAATTACCTAGCATCCAAAGAAAATTCCAAGTGGGAAAGAGGAAATGGCCAAGTTTCAAAGGGAAAATGTTTAGTTTATGCATTGAAAAGAGAGTGAAATCACTAAGGAATCAATGGTGAAAATTGCCTCATTATGAGAAATATCCTAAAAATCAGACATGATAGTGCATTTCCAAGGACGAGTCGTCATCATTATCAAAATTCACAAGGCCATTTTTTATATTTTTGGAAAGATTGGTGAAGTGACTTTAATGACTTATTAACAATTTTCTCAACGTTTGTTCTGTTGCAGGTTTAATGCAAGCTTGTGATGAGAAATGAACAATCAAGGGTAGACAAAGACAAAGGAGATGCCACAACAACCCTAAATTTCCAAAGATCAAGATCAAAGGAAGGAATTCAAATGGTATAAGGAAAAATGACATTCACAGATGAGGAGAACAAACACAACCAAGGACTTCACCTACAATAAGTTTCAAAATAGGAAGAGGGATGGATGGGCAAGGGAAAATTTCAAATACATCTTCTTCATTTCATAGTTCACACCAAGTAGTCCAAGATTTGAAGATTTGAAGAGCATTCAAGAGGGTGAAAATTTAGAGTTCAAGGATGTTTAATGATGATGCAATTAGGGAATATTTTCCCAAATTCCCAAAACTGAATAAGAATTGTTTAAAACTAACTTCATTCAAAGAGACAAGCACATTAAGTTGGAAACCACTTATCACTACCAATTAGATTATTTTAAGACAACCTGTCCAAGTTTAGCGGACTTGACCTTATCCTTGATCAAGAAAAGCTCCATTTGACTAGTTCATTTTTCATTGGTTTTCCTTAGATAATCATTGCAAACTCTAATTAGGGTATAGTTTCCTAAATCTTGGCCATCGATCGTAAATTGATTTTGGCCCTTCATCTGTATTTGAACTCCTATATGAACCCCTCTCATTTCATTCATAAAGGAGAGATTTAGAGAGATTGTTGCATAAAACACTTCTTATGTAAATTCATTGTTCAATTCTTGGTGAATTTAATATCTTTTTTCATGTTGCATGGTTTCTTGTTTCTCACATAGAGTAGATTTAATTTTCAAGTTATTAAATTGGGTTAAGGATTTGATGAGAATGTTTATTTTGGAATCAATATGTTCTTACCTTTGAAAGTTGGATGATTTTCAACTATTGTGCAAGGTTGGTCTGAACTTGTGAATGAAAACTTAATTTTCATTACCATGTCCATTATTTAGATGTTGGTGAGCACATGTAATGTGAAAATAATTTGGATCCCTTAGAAGATAGCATCTTCCTTGTGTAATTTTTAAATTTGGTAAAGGAAGGATTGGTTTAGATTCAATGTTTGCAAACTTGTCTACAATAGTTCATAGGTCTAGTTAGAGTTAGAATAATCTTCCTCAACCGTTGATCTTTTTCCTTTTTAAAAACCTCAATAGAAGAAGAATCTAGAAGCTCAAATGCAAAATCATTTGAAAGCATGGAAATTAATACCACATAAGACCCCTTGGATCATGGAAAACAAAGCACATGCATTTGGAACCTTAGAATCGTCGTTGTGATCATATGGTTTGTTTGTTTAGCATAGTTGAGGTTTTTATTCAAGATAGAATAGAGTTCCCTTGCTATTTTATTCTATATGGTTCGTGTCCTAAAACACACTCCAAGTAGTAGTAGAAGGAATCGGTTGACTTCAACTTTGAGAATAGTTATTTTCTAATATATAATATCATGGATAGTAAGACAATGGAATAACAAGAAACTAATCAATTAGTGAAATAAGAATGTAAACACAAGCAAGCAAGGTTGATCAATTGCAAAGTTTGATACAATGTTATAAGAATGTATAATATTCTCTCTTCATCAAGCAAGGTTGATCAATCACAAAAGTTTACCTCTTCAAGGTGAGTTGCCTCCAATTAGCTGGTTTGGAGTATTGAAACAATGCAAATTCTAGTCACATTGGCAAAGAGATCCTTAGAGAGGTGCATCTATTATCAAAGTCCTTGATATGGCTTACAATATTATTCCTTGTCTCTACATATTCAGGTGAATATTAGAATGCAAGTATGGTGCATAATGGTCACATGTTCTTGGATACTTGAGTAACTTTGTTTACAAAAGCTTGTTTTCATCATTAAATATGTTTTTCACTTATGTTGATTCCTTGATGCTTATAGTCTACTAAAATGTTAGTTAAAACTTGATACACCTTTTCCACACAAAGCATATAGATGCAAAACATTGCTTCAAATTAATTCCCATATTCTTTAATATTTCATGCATCCAATAGAGTTGCTACTTTCAAATGCAGGAAGGATGTTAAAATTGTTTATTTGTTTGGATCCAATGCAAAAGTTACCAATTTAGAGTTTTGCCAAAGGTATGTGAAAGTGAAACGCAAATCTTGTTTTTGATGTGAAGCATATTTAGCATATCAGAAATCTGATGGAGACAATCTTTGGCTAGTAATTACTACCTAAAAAGCATTTGTCACTTAGGAATTATTTGTCAGAGACATCCCTTTTGAAGTCTATGTAGTATCAAAATATTTTAACATCTATGCATAACTAATGGTTTTTAACTTTTTAAATAGTGTTCCATGGGGTTACTTTCCCCTTGAAAATCTAGCTCTTTTTGGGATAAGGATGTCCCCAAGATGTAAAAACTTATGGGAAACGTTCCCCTGACGTCTTGCCACCACCATTGCTTATCAACGTATGTCTCTTTCAAGGAGGACATTTTTTGGGGCATATCTTTCTTTTTGCAAGGAAACATTGGGATGTCCGTAAGACCCTTAGGGGACATGATCGTGTATCTTAAATGCACTCAAAATTGATGTAACCCCAATGTCGTTAAAGAATAGTTCAGAATTTGACACAAAACAAATGTTGCAGAATGCCATAACTCTTCATTAAAAATTTTGCAACTCTACTTTGCCTCTACAATGAAAACAAACACCTACTTATTACAAATCCAAAAATTACCGTATTTGGCAAATTTTCGAGAAAAATGGAAATTTCCATTTTTGGTAATTTTAAAAACTCATCCTATGAATCTCGATTTTTCCTAGGAAAAGTCCCCAACTAAGGCAAGACAAATTGCCAACTAATCAACGAAATCAAAGATACGATTTCAGATTTATTACAAAAACAAAATTCTAAAAAAACTAGAAAAAACACTAAAAGCCAATTTTGGAGGTCAAGATGAGTTTTCAGGCTTCCGAAAAAATGTCAAAACGGCCACCTATTGAGCTGAGCTTGATTGGCAATCCAAAGAACTCCTAGTGCAACTACCTATAAAATTTCAGCCAAAACCCACATTTGAGTCAACAGCCTTGACCCTCGGATGCCCTTGCATCATTCTCCCCTGCTTGAAAAGAATGAAGCTCTTGCGAGTTCCGGTCCTCAAACTGCTTCCTTTTAGGCTCATCTAGCTTTTGCAACTCCCATTCCGTAATCCAAGTGCTATTAGTCGGTGCCAACCCTTCCCACTGCACAAGGTATCTGTTGTAGTCATCCTGATGAGTCTGAACAATCTTCTTGTCTAGAATCTGTGCAACCTTTTCTCTCTTTTTGATGGGTATGGTGTGTGTCTAGTCTACCTCATCCTCTTTTTCAATAGAGGTATCATCACCATGGAAAGTATACAAATCAGAAATATTAAACAGAGGAGATATATCAAGACCACTTGGGAGCTCTACCTCATACGCATTATCATTAATCTTCTTCAAAATCTTGCAGGGACCAATTTTCTTATATTTCAATTTATGATAAGTCCCAGTAGGAAACCTCTCCTTTTTGAGGTAAACCATCACTAGATCCCCTGCATTAAAAACTTGATACCTTCGAGTAGCATCTGTAGAAGCTTTGTACTACTCATTGCTGTCCTGCAACTTTTGTCTTACATTTTCTTGCAACTGGTGGAGTTGCTCTACAAAGGCTTCTCCATCATCACTGACTCTATCACCCAAAGGAAGCTGCACCAAATCGAGAACACCTTGAGGGTTATGTCCATAAACAACTTGAAATGGTGACTTACCAGTTGACCTGTTCACAGAGCTATTATAAGCAAATTCTGCTTGAGGAAACGCCAAATCCCATTGTTTGGGCTTCTCTCCAGCAATATATTGCAACAGATTACCCAAACTATGATTGACAACTTCTGTTTGTCCATCTGTTTGTGGATGGTAAGCACTACTGAACTGTAATTTTGTTCCCATTTTCTTCCATAACGTCCGCCAAAAATGACTCAAGAACTTGGTATCTCTGTCAAAGGTGATTTTTTTTGGTACCCCATGCAATCTGACTATCTCAGAAAAGAATAACTCAGCCACCCTAGTAGCATCACTAGTTTTCTTAGAAGCAATGAAATGAACCAAACTTGAGAATCTGTCCACAACTACAAAAATAGAGTCATTACCTCGCTGTGTATGTGACAATCCCAATACAAAATCCATACTCAAGTCTGTCCACGGTCTAACTGGTACTGGTAATGGCATGTATAATCTAGTGTTCTGGGACTGCCCTTTGGCTACTTGACAAACTTGACACCTCTTCACAAATCTGGTGATATCTCGCTTCATCTTTGGCCAATAGTACTTATTTGCCACCAAAGCTATTGTTTTATCCTTCCCGAAATGCCCAACCATACCACTACTATGAAATTCCCGAATAATATTTTATCGCATTGAGCCTATAGGAACACATTGCTGCTTTCCCTTGAATAAGTAACCATCTTGCATTAGATAATCACCTTGAATAGTGTTTGCATGTCTAGGTACTGGATTCTTCAACTGATCAACAACTTCCCAAAAGTCACTATCAGATTCATACAAGTCTTTGATTGCATCAAAGCCAACCACCTCTGTTTCTATGATATTCAGAAGAACAACTCGCCTGCTTAAGGCATCTGCAACTTTATTCTATTTCCCTGATTTATGCTTTAGAGCAAAGGTATACCCTTGTAGGAAGGAGACCCACATTGTATGTCTAGCGTTCAATTTCTTTTGTGTGTTCAAGTATTTTAGAGCAATATGGTTTGTAAACAACACAAATTCTCTGGGTACTAGATAATGCTTCCAGTGCCTCAAAGCTTGCACAATTGCATAGAATTCCATATCATATGTAGAATATTTCTTCCGCACATCATTCAATTTTTCACTAAAAAAGGCAATGGGTTTACCTTCTTGGCTAAGTACAACACCGATGCCCACATGTGAGGCATCACAGTCCACTTCAAACACTTTGTCAAAATCTGGTAGTGCTAGTATTGGAGCTTTAGTGACCTTCTTTACGTATTGGAAACTCTCTTCAGCCTCTTTGGCCCACGAGAACTCTCGACCCTTAGTGCAATCTATCACAGGTGCTACAATGCTGCTGAAATTATGATTGAACTTTCTATGAGTCTCATAAAAGTACCAGGTGCATTGGATAAACCAAAAGGCATAACCTTCCATTCATACAAACCATCCCTAGTTTTGAAAGCTGTTTTCCGCTCATCCCCCTCTCGGATGCGGATCTGATGGTACCCACTTCGTAGATCAATCTTAGAGAAATACTTCATTCTAGCAAGAACATCCAGCATGTCATCCAAATGTGGGATAGGAAAACAATACTTGATGGTTATTCTATTGATGGCTCGACTGTCTGTGCACATCCTCCACGTTCCATCTTTCTTTGGAGTTAATAATGCTGGGACAACATAGGGGCTCATGCTTTCTTGTACTAAGCCCTTTTGTATGAGCTCAGTCACTTGTTTGTCCAGTTCTGCATGCTGGGTGAGACTCATTTTATATGCTGCTTGATTGGAGAGACTTGCTCCTGGAATAAGATCAATATGATGTTGGATATCTCATTTTGGGGGAAGTCCATTAGGTAGCTCCTCTAGAATGACATCTGAATATTCTTCCAACACTGTAGCTACTTCTGGTGGTATAGTCAAGTCTTCCTCTTTCCCCTTTTGTCCTACCAATGCATAACAACACCCTGTCACTTTCATCTCCTTAACAAGTTCTTTTTCAGACATCATACTTTGAGTTTTTCCATCACCCTTTAGAGGTAATAAGACTACCTTAGATCCATCCTTCCAAAAGATGTAAGTATTCTTTTCCCCATTATGAACAACCTTTCGGTCATACTGCCAAGGACGACCCAAGAGGACATGGCATTCATCCATCGAATCACATCACACCATAGCTCATCCTTGTGGACCTTCCCTATGGAAAATTTAACAAGGCATCTCTTATCTACCGTGACTTCACTTCCCTTTTTAAACCATGCAATCCGATCAGGATGAGGGTGCTTTTCACACTGGAGATTTAGTTTATCTACCATTTCTTTAGAGACCATATTCTTACAACTGCCTCCATCAACAATTACTTGACATACCTTTCCCCTTAAGGTACACCTTGTCTGAAATATGTTGGTCCTCAGCCATGAATCGTCAATGCCCTTCTCCTCTACATCCTCCTTGGCTGGAATAATCATCGTCCTTCTCATCATGAGACTTTCTCCCATATCTGGAGGTACTTCTTGTTCAGATTCATTGTCAGCCTGGGCTAGGTTCACTCTGGATGGCCCTCCTTGATTTCTATCTTGCATGTTGAAATTGGAACACTGAAAAGCCCTGTGGCCTTTTCTCCGCACCTAAAACAAGTAAAAGGCCTTCTCTAGTTTTCCCAGCCTCTTCCACTTCTGTAGCCTCGACCTCGCTGAAACCCCCTTCCTCTTTCTTGATTTAGAGGATCCTGCCTAGCATCTATAATTTTTTTAGAGCCTTGAAAACTCTCTCCCCGGCCATTCTTAGAACCTCCCTGAAATGGATTTGATGTACCCCTTTGACCACCTCTATTCCTTTGGTTATATTTTTCTTCAGCCTTCAAAGCTAATTGGTAGGCTTCCTCCATACTGTTAACATGATGCATGCTCAGTTCATCTTGAATAGAGAATTTCAAGCCATTAACATATCTAGCAGCCATTTGCTTGTTATTTTCTTGATGCTCTATGTGCATGGATAGCTTGTAGAACTCATTTGTATAGTCTTGCACTGAAGACAAGTTTTGCTTTAAATTATGGAATCCGCGAAAGAGGGTTTGTGAATAATCCATGGGTAAGAATTTTTCTGTCAGCTTTTTTTCCATCTTGATCCATGTCTTAATCTTCTCCTTGCCATTTCTAACTCGTTCCCTTTGGAGGTGATCCCACCATATCATTGCATGTCCTTTTAGCTTTGTGCACGCAAACTTCTTCTTTTCTTCTGTCATGGGCTTCCATTCAAAAAATTTTCCCATCTCATTCAGCTAGTCTATTAGTTCTTCTGGCTTAAGACTATTAAGATAATATCTTATACTTTCTATAATAGTCAACTACTTGTCTGTAGTCCGTTTTTCAATCTAGATAGGAATGTTTCCTATTCTGTCTCTTTTGTCTTCAGTCCAGATAGGAATGTTTCCTATCCTGTCTCTAGTTTTGTTTCTAATTCCGTCTTCAGTCTACGTTGTTTCTTTTAGAGAAACAACGTCCTTGTAATTCCTTATACGTCGTAGACTAAAGACGGAATTAGAAACAAAACTAGAGATAGGATAGGAAACATTCCTATCTGGACTGAAGACAAAAGAGACAGGATAGGAAACATTCCTATCTAGACTGAAAGACGGACTACAGACAAGTAGTTGACTATTATAGAAAGTATAAGATATTATCTTAATACCCTCCCTTAATGGTCAACGTACGGATGTTGGAACATTCTGTGATAACTGAGACCCTCCCTGGATCTACAGAATGCTGAAACCAAGAAGCTTTGCCAGAAGAGTGCTATGACTCAAAATAAGTTGCAATTACAAAACTTCGTTTTTGCGGAAAAAACGGTAAAACCCAAAATCTCACGCAACCTTGCGTATTACAGACAACTTGAAATGATTTTTGAGGAGAAAATCAACAAACCCAGAATCTCACACAACCTTGCGTATTACAGACAACTTGAAATGATTTTTGAGGAGAAAATCAACAAACCTAGAATCTCCACAACCTTGCGTATTACAGACAACTTGAAATGATTTTTGAGGAGAAAATCAACAAACCTAGAATCTCAGAAACAGATTCAGAAGGCGAAAAATGTAGCTTCGCCTTGATTAGGACCCGGAGAAGTCGGACGCTGCCTAACACCCAAAACAAGTTGATCGGTGTTTCGATATTCGAAAATTGCGATAATGCACTGCTTCCAGGTTCCATAATTGCGACCATTGAATTTGGAATTATGTTCGAGTAGAATATTTGTCAGAGATGCCATGGCACGTTTTTCAATGAAAAATTGTGAAAATCTGTGAAGGCACGTTCTTCGAGGCAAAAATACGAAAGACCTAGAAGAATTAGAGAATGACCCAGAAGAGAGCTCGAAAAACCCAAAAGGAATCTGCTGTCGTTTTTTGGATCCGCTAGCTCGAAAATTGAGGCACAAAAATCGAGGCACCCAGAAAAACGGACAACCCAGTTGAGTTCTCGAAAAACCCATCAAGAATTTGCAAACAAAATATTTGTTTTACCCCAAAAATTAGGGTTTCGAAAAAACGGCCTTAGCTGAAAAAAGCTTGAAAAAACTTCAGATTTCTTGATAAAAAATGGCAAATTTTTCTTCAAGGATCAATGTGCATGGACGAATGGGGCTAGAGTATGCTGAACAAACACAAGCAGACTCGAGTTCGAGAATTTCTCTAGGCCGAAAACCCTAAGCGGGTTTTAGAGAAATTCAACAAAAATAATTTTGAAAAAATTTAAACAAATAATTTCACGAAGAAATTATAAATTTTTTCGGAAAAATTTAAGTAATAGCTTTGATACCATGTTACAGGATTCAAGAAGAGTTGGTAGATTAACGGATTTCCGGATGATTCATTGGTTAATAGAGGAACAAATGTGTTCCTTATAAAGAATTACAAGGACGTTGTTTCTAAAAGAAACAACGTAGACTGAAGACGGAATTAGAAACAAAACTAGAGACAGGATAGGAAACATTCCTATCTGGACTAAAGACAAAAGAGATAGGATAGGAAACATTCCTATCTAGACTGAAAGACAGACTACAGACAAGTAGTTGACTATTATAGAAAGTATAAGATATTATCTTAATAAAGACTACCAGCATAGTTTGAAACATCAATTTTTATTGCTTCACTCTTTCCTTCTAAAGCCCTGAGAACTCTATCTTCGTAGCTCATTTCCCCCAGTCTCGCGTCTTCATTTTCTCCCCCTTCATCAGTATCATTTCCTCTTTGTATTTCTTGATTATCTAACCGCTCATTGAGTTGTTCAATCTCCCTTGGCATATCTAGTACCAATCTTTGCATCGGCGTGACACCTCCTCTTCCTCTTCCTCTTCCTCTCCCAACCATCTTACTACTTTGATACCAAATGATATAACCCCAATGTCATTAAAGAATAATTTAGAATTTGACACAAAACAAATGTTTTATAATAACTCTTCATTAAGAATTCTGCAACTCTACTTTACCTCTACAATAAAAACAAATGCCTACTTATTACAAATCCAAAAGTTACCATATTTGGCAGATTTTCGGGAAAAATGAAAATTTCCATTTTTGGTAATTTTTAGAACTCATCCTATGAATCCTGATTTTTCCCAGGAAAAGCTCCCAACTAAGGCAAGATGAATTGCCAACTAATCAACGAAATCAAAGATACGATTTCGGATTTATTACAAAAACAAAATTGGAAAAAACACAACCAATTTCGGAGGTCAAGATGAGTTTTCAGGCTCCCGGAAAAATGTCGAAACGGCCACCTATTGAGTTGAGCTCGATCGGCAATCCAAATAACTCCTAGTGCAACTACCTGTAAAATTTCAACCAAAACCCACATTCGAGTCAAAAGTTATGACCCCCGGAAGTAAATCTCGACCAAAACCCACATCTGAGTCAACAACCTTGACCCTCGGATGCCCCTGCATCAAAAATGCTTACACATCCCTTTACCATTTAGCTCAAAAAGTAACATTTTTATTTATTTATGGTATTGGTAACTATAATGTATGGCTTATGAGCCTCACCCACATCTTAAGGAGTCGCAAAAAAGTGTGAGAGGTTGCATGAATGATTGTGTTAGGATTGGAAAAGTAAGAACAAATTTCAAAGAGAGCATTAGCTAATTCTTCATTAGTTGAGTGGGAGAATTAGGAAGATTGAGAGCAAGAGGAAGAGACAGTGCCAAGTTTTCATGGAACTCTAAAAAATTGTGTAGCCATCTGTTGTAACTTTTTTAGACATTGCCCCCATTGCAAATTTGGGCCCTCTACTTATTGGTCCACTTTGTCTTTTTGGCTTTGGTTCTTGGTAGTTTTGGTGTTAGTCTCTTGAAGTTCGTCATGTTCTGAATGAAGCTTTGAGCCCTATTGCTAAGTATAGAAGTGAAATGTAACTTGCCTTTGGTTCTTAAAGTGGAATTCTTGTGGAAAACAATGAATTGGCCAAGAATAAAAGCAAAGTCATCTTCTAGAGGGGATGCTAGTGAAATATTGAGTCTTTTGATGAACTTTCTATTTTTGGGAATTTCTTTTTTTAATAAGTCTAGATTTAGTAAGTTTAACTACATCTAAGAATGACCTAAATTTGATTTTGGAACTTGCTATTTTTGTCAGTGTCCATTTTTTAGTAATTCTCACTATGTCCTAGCTACCCTAGTTTTACTTTTTAAACAAACTTTGTATTTATAGTAAGTCTATTTTGCTAGGTTTGATGAGCATTGGCAAAGAAATGACCAAAAAAGGCAATTTTGGGAAGTTGAACAAGGAGTTGGTTCAAAATGTACACTGTTTGAAGACATCCTTGAAATATATAAAACTGGAAAGGCATACAAGACATGGAAAAATTGAAGAAAAGATTTCATATTTAATTATATACCCCCACTTCAATTTTTCTTACAACCTTATCCTTAGATTTTCAATAGTTGACCAAATTTTTAATCATCCTTTTCCATTCCTTCCATGGGCAATAATAAGACATGGGCATGGATATTATGCTCTGGCAAAATCAAATCACACCTTCTAATGTTTCTTGCAATGTCAACCTTGGTGTTTTAACATTTAACGAATTGTTAAAATGCTTCACTCAATTTCCTATCTCTAGGTGTGAATCATCAATGGATACAAGAATTTCTCACCATATCTAGCCAAATTGGTCTTGGGTGCATAGTAGATGTTGAGGAGGAATTTTCACATTTAAAATAATTCCTTGGTACAATAGAAATAGTGGTCTAGAGGGTTCTTGTTCTTTCGGTGCGATTTCTTGGCCATGAAGAACTAACTCTCATGTGCACAATTTGTCTTAATGATGGCTTTTCTCTCTTAAAACAATTTCCATGTTGATTTGAAATTATCGCTCAAGGGTGCTCTTTGAACACAAAGGAATTTTCATTTACTTGGCCATTTTATGTAGATTAATTAACTTATTAAGAATATCACTCTAGGGCACGGCTTGGGCACCTTAGTAGGTTTTTGCATTTTCAAACTTTTCCACGCCTTAGTAGATTAAGCACTCTAGGGCACAATTTGGCCATGCTAAAGGATTTTTCCATTACGAACAAATTCGTTGCCATTGTGGATCCACACCCTTGGGAGCATTCTAGGCTTGGAAATTGATTTTCTACATTTTAAAGAATTCCTTGCCACTTGAGAAATAGTGCTCATAAGCACACTTTGCCACATTTGAAACAATTCATTAAGACCCATGGTTTAGCACACCTAGGTGTAAATTTGACTATGGAGGAATTTCAACCTTGGAACATGTTCCATGCACCCTTGGGATTAGTGCTCTAGATAACACGTAAGGCTTAGTGAAGGAATTTTCTCATTCTTAGTTGTTTTGAACATTTTCACCTCCCTTCCAACTTTTGCAGCACACTAGGTGTCATTGATTTTTCGAAGACTTTGACATTTTTATTATTCCTCCACGTATTTTACAATCAATGCTTAGCCATTTATCACTTTTTCCATCAACTTCCACTTTAGGCATACATGATCAAGGAGTCTTCCATGGTGAAATTTCATCTCCATTCCTTTTTTGAACATTCCTCCTAAATGGCTCCCAATAATCAAATAACAAAACATTGGAAATAATAAATCTTGGCTAAAAATTATTAAAAAAATGAAGTTAAATGCCTAAAATAGAAACTTTGAAGATTAACAGAAATTGCATGACAAGTGGCAAGAGATTTTGGGGCACCTTGTACGAGGAAAAAAGAAGAATGTCTCCCCGAATAGAAAATTGGAAGATATGTTGAAGGTATTAAATGCTTCTACTAAATTTAATGCATTGGCAATTTGGCAAGATGGTGGTGAGTTTTCTGTATAAGATTAGGATTTCATATCATTCTTCTCACGTTGAATTGGAGGATTCAAGAAGGGGTGGGTGTTTTGAAGAAATAATTTTTATAATCAAGTTTCAAATTTTTGGAGGCTTTCGTCAAATTAGAAATTATTCCGTGGTTGAAATCAAGAGTTATATATATTATATTTTAAATTCATTGCACGATTCTTATGTCAATTATATTGTTTTGTAGAAAGAAGATGATAGAATCCACGAGATCTGAATTGACAAGATAGACAATTATCAAGTACGTAGTGAAGGGATTTCTTTTGAAATCCAAGGTCATGTTGAAATGGAAGGAAGTTGTTGATACAAATTTGGGATGCCTCACATGGACCAATTCAACAAAAGGATGACTGCTTATTTGCTAACATCCTTGGCAAGGGAGATAGACAAAAGTAGAATTGTAGTGGCAGCGAGATTCCTTCCTACCATTTAGTGTTCAAACCTGATTGTTGAGTGTGCAAGGCATTACAAATTAGAGGAAATGGTGATGTTCTCTAGATGGAAAGAGGTTTGCAAATCTCGCTCCAACAATTTCCTAGGCGTTTCAAATCCTAGTGTATTGTCAAATGACACACAAATCTAGGGAGAGGGCAATTTATAGTGGTAGAGTTGATAGCTATGATGCAGCTATAAATCAAAAGTGATAGTTGAAGCCTAAGGATCATTATTGAAAATTGCCCAAAGAAATTGCTTGGCTGGATTGCAAGTGGGAGTATAGTGATTTTGTAATGATGCTAAGTAGAATATTCAGATGTTCATAGTTTTGCATTTTTAAGCCATGGATGTGGTACTTTATTGAAGTGGTTGATGGAGTCAAAGTGATGGGTTGGTCAAAAATTATTTGTGGCAACTTTAATGAGCATCTAAAAAATATAGTCTGGAAATTTTTATACGAGCTCTTGTGTACATGTTGGCTAGGTTTACCAAATATTGTAGGATTGAAATGCAAAGCATTGATAGCATGCGGTCCAAACCAATTAGAAGTACATTGCTTGTGCCTGTATGATAGGATTGATTTCTTGAGTCAATAATGCCTTTGCTATGCATATTGTCATATCTTTGTGAGGGGGGGTTTCCCACAAGGTTATTATTAGAAGCAAGGAAAATGGTTGGGAAATACGACTTGGTTTATACAATTCCTAACATTCTCCTATATCAAGATTCTCTTTGGAACCAGATAGGCTTCCAAGATATATTCAACTAACAACATGGTGCAATTGAAAGTCACTAGGCAATTGATTGCATATGTTAAAATTCAAAAGAAGGAAAATAGGACTTGAATTCTGAATCATAATAGGCAAATCTAATGAAGTATGCCCATGTTTGCCACTAGTAGAGAAGTCAACAAAAAAGTTGTAGTTCTATAATCTTGCATTTCACACAACAAGGATGGATTATGAGCCTTATAATACAATTAGAGTGGCAACAAGCAAATAGGAAAGGCATAAGTTGCATCTTGAGGATTTCTAGGCCAATGCTGTAGATGAATATGAGTTCAAGAAAAGGATGTATTCTAGGTTGCCACTTAGAATAATTAGAGCATGCAAGATCATCCAAGTTATAGAGCAAGCAAAATAAAATATGTATGTCTTGCAACCTAAGTTTGAAGAGGAAAAAAGTATGGTCATCCAACTACTTGATTGGTCTAGGCTTAAAGTAAGAGACCTTTATAGTATATCAAGAACAGTCTTAAAATTCACAAGATGGTGGGTGGAGCATTAGGTCAGCAGATTAAAGATAATTTATGACTTGTTATGATTTGGTGGGGGTTTAAGGATGAGAAGATGATAGGTTTGGGCAACCATTAGAAGTTAGAACCAAAGGTGAAATTCAATCATAAAATATTGAATGAGGAAAAGGGAATATGTTTGTCTAGATTGTGTAACCAAGGAAAATACTAGCTTTGCCAAGTTAGAGGCCTCTGTAGAACAAGGAAAGGTCAGCTATAGCATGAGCATGCCCCAACAGGACTTAAGCTTGCAAGAGATTGATAATTTCACAAGGGAAGAGGTAGGAACCAACATGAGTAGATGGCCACAAGAAGTTTAGATTACTCTATTGGTATAAGATAGGAAAAGCAGTAATGTTTGTTAGGAATTTGTCCAACAAGGGATTCAAGAGTGAGAAACTACTGTAGAGGATGCCCTGATACAATGATAGGTGGAGATCTGGGAGGCAAAAATTCCTATTATAGATGGAGAAATCCATGTAGAAGCAATGCCAAAACAAGACCATATTTAGGCACATGAGTAAGATTTAGTTGCTCTAGGATTGTTGAGAGAGAGGATGTAGAAAGATCCAGAGGAAGAGATTGATCCTACAATAGAGTTCTAGGAGTTTCTGAGCAAAATCCACAAGACAATGGGGAAGGTCTGGGCAGAAAAGTTCTCCAAGGTCACCAAGGATGTGTTTGGATGAAGAACTGAGAGAAGTATGATGTGAGAATTGACAGAGTGTGTTACCAAGGCAAATCCAGTTAGTCAGTACAATTAGGCATCTAATCCCCCTACAATGCTTTCGAAAGAATCAATGGGTGACATTGAAAGAATGAGGAGAGTTGCTAAGGTATTGAAAAGTGGGTAAAGAAGTTTTAAGTATACTATAAGCAGATTTATTTAGGACTTGATCTAGATGCATGGAAGAACCTTAAGTATCGTTTCTAGAATATAGTGTGTGGATGAAGCTTGGGAATACGCCCATATCTATCATAACAAGACCATCACATACTTGGAGGCACTGACGGAGACTCTCAAACAATAATTTATAGATGGAATGGTGTTAATAGAAGGTGAAGCTTATGACTTTGCTTGGTGGTATAGGTTACTAATCATAGGGAAGGAGTTGTTTGAGAAGTCCAAATTAAAAATTCGAGAAGGGATCCTCAATGCTATTGAGGCAATATTTTAGAAGAGGTTAGTTATGTGAAAGTGACTGCAGAAACAATGAAAATTAGAGTAGAAGAATATTTTCAGCACAAATGTCCTTGGCAGAAGACTTCAAGAGTACTTCCATATACTTGAACATCTTATACAAAATTTAGGAGTCAACACCAGATAGGAAAATAACTAAGTGCAAAAGGGATGTATCTATTATGGAGTTCAAATAGGGGACTACGCCAAGTGACTGCATGGATGAGATGAAGATAGTTATGTCTAAATTCTCAACATTTAAGGGAGAGAATTTAACTTGAGCAATTTCGAGTGAGTGAGCTATCAATGTTGAGTGGGAATCTTACCTCCATTATGGGTTGACTTTGACCACTCTTCCACTAAATGAGCTATCTTCTTATTGGTTCATGTGGACTTGGTTGTTTATGATAGATTCTCTCTTTGTGCCCTAGTCCTAATTAGGGCTGAGGTAGCATAATCAGGGCTACTCATTGTAATTTGATGAGAATGTTGCTAAAGAGCTATTACGCTAATAAAGTTTTCATTGAAGTTTGGTGATAATTTGAAGTGTTTTGGATCTTGCATGATATCTTTACTCCCTCACTTGGATTAGTTTTGTTTTCAAATTGTTAGGTGAATGAGATTGATTGTATTGTAATGATGATATTTTTTTCCTCATACCTTTTGTAGATAGATGATTTCTATGCACAGTCTAAGGTTGTTGTAAAACTTTTATGTGTATGCTTAACTTCCATCACTAAATTTGCATTGTTCCGTGATGGTGTTTATTTGTGATATGAAATTTTCTCACACAACCCTTGAAGATTGTACCTTTTTTTGCATAGTTGAGTTGGTGAAGAAAACTAAGGTTGACCGTACCAAAGCAATATTATCTTTGAATTCTTTGGATTTGTATAGATCTCTAAACCTTCGCTCCTTTACTTTCAACATATTTTGTAAAAACTTCTCAAAGTACATTCGTTGCCATATCATTTGAATAGCCCCTGAAGCTAGTTTTGTATAAATTATCTTGAGAAAAATTACGTAAGTCCCTTTGCGTTACCAGCATATCACAAATACCATTGAGCTTATCTACAAGTCAAAATTTGACATAAAAGAACCTTGGAGTCGCATGTATGATATTTTGCAATCTCAGCATACATGAGGATTTTCTCAATGAAGGTAAGATACAAAACATGATAATTTATTCTATGTTGGTGTGGTTGCAAAACAAACATCAGTACCATCATCATATATAATTGAGTATATTGTTAAGCTTCATTGGGAGTTGTGTAAATCCTTTCACTGTAGTCTTAGCTCCATTCCACTATCATCTTACTATTGCCCACTTCCCACCCCAATTTTATACCATTGGTCTCCACAATCTCAAGACTCCTAATGTCTTTTCATTTTTAGACTCCATGGAAAACAGGTTTTAAGAATCTTTAATTTTAGTCCACTAGAAATAGAATAATTCTTGTGCAAGAACGATTGTTTCAAGAAAATATAACTCATATTCCTAGGTACACATTTGTTGCGCTTGTGTTGTAATTTGATTAGTTTGAAATCAAGTATTTTTCTAAGTCTTTTCCAATGGAATGTGTGTGATGATTGATTGATTAGGGATTAATTAGGCATAAATTGCACTTAAAAGGGGAATGCATTTGAGAGTGAGATTTGTATGTCAAAGGTTTGATTGTGGATGATATTGTTGAGATGTATTCATGTGGTATATTGTTTGCACAAGTATAGGCACCAATCTTTTGATTTCGTTGTATTTGTAGAAACAAATTTTGTTTTGTTTATTAATTTACAATTCTCATAATGGCAAAAAGGAGAAAATCTACTTATTCTTGATTCTTCTGCTTGTTATGCTTCTGTGAATACTTAGAAGACTTTGTGAGTATATGGTAAGAGTCACCAAACTCCCAAGTCTCTAAGCTAGCCAAATTGTGTGGACTAGACACTTCTGTCGAGTCTAGTCGAGTCTTGGAGAGTACTCAATTGAATGCTGCTTCAAGACACTTGAATCAAAGGCTTGGACTTCCAATTCCTAAGATTAGACTCTCCTAGCTCTTGAACATAACAAACATAGTGATAGAAATTTTTAAATTTTGATAGTTTGAAGATGACGTGATGAGTAGTCTTTGGATTATAAGAAATTTATAGTAAAATTAATTTTCATGTTCTCTAAATGCATTGATTTCTTCTTTTTATTTAATTATGAGGTATTTTGTGCGGAGTTTGTGCCATGTTTTTTGTTAAGTTCACGTTGAGTGTTGAGTTTGGTACAATATCTTGGGCTTCTAAGTCAAATCCAAGTCCAAGGCTTATGATCTATGCGCAATTGCATCCTTTCTATATATTTCAAGAAACTTTTTTATCAGGATCACATGATTTGTAACCTTTGAGTTATGGCCTATTAACCCTAGGTTTCTAGGACAAGGAGATGGAGGAACAAGGAATGGGTTTCCAAGACGATTTTTCTTTTCTCGGCAGAGGGGATAGGGAACAGGGAAACGAGTTTTCTAGGAGTCAAATCCAAGTCCAAGGTTTTAGAACTATGTGCAAATGCATCCTTTCTATATATTTCAAGAAACTTTTTATGAGGGTCACATGATGTGTAATCTTTGAGTTATGACCTATGTTACCCTAGGTTTTCGGGATGAGGGGACAAGGGAATGGGTATTCTTTTCTTGGAGTAGGGGACGAGGGAACGGGGAAATGAGCTTTTGGGTCAGATTTCCTTTTTCTAGAGTAGGGGACGTTAGGGATGGTAGTGGGGACAACTATATAAGAAATAGGGAAAATTTAACATATATAGCGAAATTTTGATTATTCATATAAAAACATTGATAAAGCATGCTTATGTGAATTATAGAACCTTAAATAATTGAGCTTTAGAGTTTATATGAGAGTGGAAATCAAACAAATTATCAAAGACTGAAACATTAATTTATGGGACAGCTAGCCAAGACGCCTCTTAAACTGTTAGGATTAGAGAGACAAATAACAATCACATCCAAATATATCGAATATCAGAAAATAATAAAGCACACAGAAGAGAACACAAGACAGAAAGATTTAATGTGGTTCACTCAGTCCTTGGGCTACGTCCACCGACGACGAGTCCAATATTCTTATTATCCAGTGATTACAACTTGATTACAATCTATAATCCCTTACAATTTAATACTGTTGCAAGAAGCTACTATCTCATCATACATTATGAAATTGCTAATCCTAAGCCATTTTACACAAGCTTTTTGTTGCTCACAAAATTAAAACTAGATTACTTTGTCGTAACAAGTTAACTTAAAAATACTTAACGAGTCAACCAATTTTTTTTTCAAGGCGATGCCCTGAATCCCAAAGAATTATGGAAGGTGTACAACACTTTCCTGGTCGGTCACCACGTATCAACTATCTCCCTCTCACTTGGGACTGATCAGACTCTTCAGTAAACAACAATCTCCCACTTGGAGACTGATCATGTAGCAATACCACTACTGCTTAAGGCTCCCATTGGATCGAACCACCCTGGGACTTAACTTTTCCTTTATTCTGTTTAGTCTAGAAGACCAACTGAAGCTGAAAAGGTGTTCAACTTCTCCTTTGTCAGGACCTTTAAACATATATGCTAGATTAGCATCTATATGTATCTTGTCCAACTTTAACTGTCGATCATCCAAAATTGACCGAATGAAATGGTACCACAATTGTATGTGTTTTGTCTTTGAATGTAGAGCAAAATTCTTGGCAAGATGAATGACACTTTGATTAACTATATACAGATAATTATCCCTCTGTGGGTTTTCTATTCTTCCATGAAGAATTAAAGCCATATCATTTTCTTGGCTACCTCTGTAGCAACGACATACTGTAGTGGGTAAAACATTCACCTTCAGTAATCGAGAAACCTAGCTCACTGCAGTCCCACCAATAGTAAATACATATCCTGTAGCACTCCTGCTATCTAGATCCCTTGCCAAATTTGAGTTATCATAGCCCTGTAAATCAGAAGTAGAGCCCGCAAAATGTAAACATTTATTGGATGTTCCTCTCAAATATCAAAGAATCTATTTGACTGCATTCTAACGCTCAATCCTAGGATGACTCATATACTTGCTAACGTCACCCATTGTATGTGCAATATCTGGCCTAGTACATACCATGGCATACATCAATCTTTCTATAGCTGAAGCATAAGGTACCTTGGACATTTTAGCCTCCTCTTCCTGTGTCTTTGGACATATCTCCTTAGTCAATTTTAAATGATCAGGCAAAGGTGTGCTGACAGCTTTGACATTCTCCATTGAGAAACATTGCAACATCTTTTCAATATAATCAACTTGAGATAGAGTCAATTTCTTGTGTTTTCTATCTGTTCAAATTTTCATTCTAAGGACTTGTTTTGCTACCCGCAAATCCTTCATAGCAAATGAATGTGCTAATTGTTGTTTCAATACCTCAATATGATCTATGTTAGACCCAGCTACAAGCATATCATCAACATATAAAGAAAATAATGTAACTGTCATCATCTAACCACTTAAAATAAACACAATGGTCTGAATGACATAGAGTGTAACCATGCTCATTCATAAAACTGTCAAATTTAATATACCATTGTTGAGATGCTTGCTTCAAGACATAAACTTTTTTTTTACTTGCGCACTAAGTTCTCCTTACCTTTGACCTTAAATCCTAGTGGCTGTTCTATATATATGTATGTATGTATGTATATTTCTTCATCCAAATCACCATGAAAAAAATATGTTTTAACATTAAGTTGTTTGGTCCTAAGGCGGAGGTTGTAATGAACAAATACAAGATTGTCCAACCTCTACACAGACAACTTGTTTCATCTCTTTGAGTGGATATGCTCGAACATGGACCAACTACACTCACATCTATAAGCGCTGCTAGGCTGACTCAAAATATAGATGGCAATCTTCTAAAGCTTTGGGGTTAATTGGCCAAACATTTGCCACCATCTATATGAAATGAGGGAAAATAAAAACAATGTCTCATTTACAATCACAACTTTAAGGCTAAGTTACAAAATAAAAAACTAAAATGCACAAGTCGTAACAATTAACTTTAAAAATACATTATTTTTACCTGATTGTAATGATGTGTGAGCCTCTATGGCTATCCTGCTAGATAAAAGCAGCCCCTCATTATTATTGAGTTTGTCCAACTTAATGGTTGCAGCTGTGGCACTACCATTAGACTCAACCTTTGCATGACTGTGTATAGGCCGGTGAGAGCCTTCTCATCTGCCCTAAAGTCAGGAAAGAAATGATATGCTAGATTAAGGTAAAATAGGCAGCTGTATGGATGGGCTTATGGAGTTGATTCTGCCATTTGCTATCAATAATGTCCCAAATGGGGCCATACTTCTTTGACACTCCTGCACACTGGGCTCTAATGGCCTCCTTGGCCCCCTGTCTATGCCCTCATATATGTAGCCTATAGAGGGCTTCTCCCCATCAGCAGTTCGCAGGAGAAATACAAGGGGCTCACTTATCTGCACAATGTAAAAAAAACCATTTGAGTCAAAACTCAAAATTAAATTACAAAACTAAATCATTAAACAATTAAATAATAAATATTAATACTAATATTAATTTTTAAATTGTAAAAAAAATTACTTTGATTTTTTTTGAGTAGGTGCCCAAAAACCATCTTATCAAAGAGGATATTCCCCACATCTATCCCTGCGGTGGTCGTAGCATAGGAAGAGGAAACAAACTCCTCCCCAACAATCATGCGCCTCAATTCTTCCCTTGATGTCATCAAGGACTTCAGTGTGATGAAATTTGAGGCAAACCTCATGATGCCTCGATGAGCTAACTCCCTATTTCTCGTGTATTTCCTCATTGTGGCAAGGACAAATGCATGATTGTATTTAAACTTGCATACATTTTTGGCCTTTTCTACACATAATTTGGCCTTTTCTACACATAATTTGATCCACTCAATCTTACCAATGTCCTCCATGATGAGGTCAAGGCAATGTGCGGCACAAGGAGTCCAAAATATCGCAGGGTGCCTCTCCATCAATAATTTACCTGTAACAATTTTAAAATTAATTAGAATTTTACACATGTTAAGAAACTTAGAATTAGAAAAGTTCAAAATTTGATAAAGTCAAATTGAAAACTTAAAACCTACAAGTTTACCTATAGTAACATAACTTGTTGCATTATCTATCACTACCTGCATCACATGTTCTTCCCCCACCTCCACTATGACTTCCTTAATAACCTCACACAAGTATGTGACGTTTTTGACATGAAAAGGAAGCATCAATAGATTTGATGAACATGGTGGATCCTGCAAAATTTGAAGAGAGCGGAACATTCAACTATCATGGACCATCAACAAGTTAGCAATCAACAAATCAAAATTTAAATTAGCATATAAGAAAGTAGAATGATCAATCACCTTCATAAGAAATAAGAAAATTTAGTGTTTTTCCCCTCTTATCTATCCAACCATCAGTCATGATAGTGCAACCCTTTACGGTCCATTCCTTTCGGTGGTTTGCTAGCTTAAACTTCATGTCCTCTACCATTTCATTTAAGAGGTAGCCACTCAACTCAGCTTCAATAGGGGGCTTTAAAGCCCGGACCACAAATAGTTACGACATCTATCATGCCTTACCAATAAGGAGTCTTGTCACAAATCGATTATGATTAGAAATTTAGATGACAAATCATTATGTAATATCAAATATGAATCTATGATTACACAAGTAGAAATAATTAAAAAAAACAACAAATAAAAAAGAGTTAATTACCTCGCTGCAATAAATGGAATGTTGCAAAAGTGCCAAAACTTGCAAATTTGTTTTCTGGCAGCATCATGAATCTTCTTATTCAAACTACTGATGCTCTCAAGTGAGGGTTGTGAGCCAGGAGTAGTGCGTGACACAAAGTAACTATTTAATCTGGAATTCCGCAGTCTAGGCTGAAATATAATAGGCCTAGGCTCAGTATAAGAACGACTAGCACTAGCACCAGCACCAGCACCAACATCAGCACCAGCATTAGTACTAGGACGAAAGGGAGGCCTAGAAGAATCCTCTTCAACGCAACCTATAGATGCAGATGCGGACGAGGGAGCATGGGAGCCAATAGCACTTAACTGTTCAAGTTGTCTTTTCTTATTTAACTTATCTTGTTCCAATGCCTCTAATGCCATATAACATTTTCGTTTTGCCTCAGCGGTTTGTTTAGTGCACGTGTTAATATCATGTCCAACTATGCCTGTAATATGATATTTGAATCAATAGATGCCACCTGAGTTTATTTCTTTACAAAAGTAACATTTTGTTTGTTATTTTGTTCTTCCAAGAAGTTCTTCGGTATAGATCCAAGCCTCCTCCATTTTAGGCATTATGGAAAATGAAAGTTAAGGCTGCTGCAATAAGAAAAACCCATTACAAACTCAAACTTAAATAAAAAACAGAAAACTCTACATTATTTGCTGAGCAAATTGTACAGTGTAAAATTAAATAGATGTTTGCAAATTTGTTATAAAAACATTGTAGGGTTTGCAAAATTTCAACTTGCAGTTTAGTCAAAAACATGTAAAAACACATTCAAGATTTACAAATGAAAATTAAGAAAATTGACAGAAGAACGAAAAATACACTAACATACAAAAAAAAAAATCAACACTTACCGCTTGCTAATGAGTTGAGGAGTGTTGCCTTAGTGTTAAGTATATAACATGATAATCTGCAGGTTTGAAAGTGCAGATCGCACTTCATCATCTCATTCTAAATGTCTACGAATGGCTTTATATATACTCCTTGTTTTCCTCTTGTGAGGCGGCAACTTTATAAATTGATTTGGTATTAAACACTAACCTAGCACATTGTGTTAGTGATTGATTGATTGTAATTAAACTTGAAATTGCCGATTTATGAGAAATCATAATAAGCCGACTAAGGAAAGGGACATGTCCTTTGAGGGTCATGTCTTTTAGTCAAGATATTTAGAGGGATAGTATTGCAGTTTGAAGAACACACATTACACAATTAAGTCTGTCTCTTCAAGCAATATCATCCAAGCAATTTATTGCAGAATATAAAAGATTTACAGAACTGTTATCAGCAAGGAAAGATCTTGTATACAATCTGAAATTCGATAGGGCAATCTTCATAAAGGGAAATATACTAGAGCAGAGTTTGTTGCAGATTTTACTGAATATTTCCATAAGAATTTGCAGAAACTTTACGTGGTATCAGAGCTCTGGTAGTCGAACCTAGGCTCTGCAAAATTCAATTACTAGACTCTATATATATCTAGCAACTATCTTCTATTTTCAATGGCATACACAATCAGACCTAAGGATAGATTTGATGGAAAATAACACTTTGATGACTGGAAATTCAGAATCATGATGATTCTTGAAGAGAACGATGTAAAACAATTTGTTGATGGAGCATCCAAACAACCTCCAGTTGAACCTCACAAATCTATCTGGAGTAGAGGAAATAGAAAAGCTATTCAAATCATTTTAGATGGAGTAAAAAATGATATCATACCTATGTTTACAAAACATCAAACTGCCTTTGATATGATGAGTGCATTAAGAAATGCATATGAAGTAAACAATGCAACTAGGGTTCTCGCACTGAAAAGGCAACTAAATCACATTCAGAGAGATGAATTATCAAGTATAGGAACCACTATTAGTGACACAAAATCAACACTTATGGCTATAGATGGATTGCCAGATTCATGGGAGACATTTGCACAAGGAATAAGTGCCAAAGATAATCTTCTGAACTTTAACAGACTCAAGAATGATTGTGTTCAAGAGGAATCTAGAAAACTAAAGAAAGGAGGGAAACTGAAAACAGAAGATGAAGAACTTCATGTTCTTAATACAAACTCCTATAAGGGCAAGAAGAAGTATTTCAAGAAGAAAAAGGGAAACCAAAAGAATGGAAAACCGAAGAAAGATCTATCTAAAATAAAGTGTTTCAAATGTGAAAAATTTGGACACTAGAGATCTAATTGTTCTGAAAATTCCAAACAACAAGCAAAGTGTACAAATGTTATTCAGGAAGAAGATACTTATGATCCTGAGAACCGTGTTTTGTATTCTTCACTATCAAATGAAATTTTAAATAAAGCATGGGTAATTGATAGTGGGTCTTCTAGATATATAACAGGATACAAAGAAACATTAGACTCTTTATCAAAGAAGGTTAATGGTGAAGTTACCATTGGTGATAATTCAGCACACTTTGTTGAAGGAATTGGAAATTGTACTTTGAAAATAAAATCAGGAAATACTCTTCTTCTTAAAGGTGTACTTTATGTACCAGGAATTAAAAGAAACTTAATTTTAATTACAACACTTGAAGATGATGGGCATAATGTTTATTTGTGGATGGCAAAGTATTAATTTGGGCAAAGAACTCCTCCATCAAGAAAGCAAAGTTAATTGGTCAAAGAAAAGGATATTTGTATGAATTGAATACAAAATTTAGTCGATCTATTCAAGCCTTAGTTCATGAAGCTGCATATATAAATGAAATATGGCACAAAAGATTAGGAAATCTAAATTTTAAAACTTTATCAACTATGGAGAAGATGGTTACTAGATTACCTAAACTTAATACAGACCAGTCAAGTATTTGCAAAGGGTGTGCTCTGGGTAAGAACACCAAAAGTCCTTTTCATGATAGCACTAGAAAAACAAATAATGTGCTAGAATTAATTAATTCAGATTTATGTGGATCTATGTCTGTTCCTTCTCTTGGAGGATTTTGGTATTATATCTTGTTCATAGATGACTTCTCTAGGAAAACATGGATTTACTTTTTAAAATGCAAAGAATTAGAAGAAATCCTACAGAGATTTAAAGAATTCAAAACATTAACAGAAAAAATTTTTGGGCATAAAATTAAAACTCTTAGAACTGATAATGGAGGGGAATATATCTCATACTCGTTTAAAAGGTTTTGTAAAGAATCAGGGATTAAGAGGGAGTACACTGTTTTAGCAGAGAGAAAGAACAGGACAATTATAGAAGCTGCTAGAGCCATGATTTTTGATCAAAATCTGGAATATTTTCTTTAAGCAGAAGCCTCTTGTACTGCTGTATATATTCAAAACAAAAGTCCTCATTCCTGCCTTAGAGATAAAACTCTTGAAGAAGTATTTACTAAGGTTAAACCCAATATAAGTCATCTTAGAGTATTTGGGTGCTCTGTATATATCCATGTTCCAAAAGAAAAGTGAACCAAGTTAGAACCCTTTGGGAGGAAAGGTATTTTTGTAGGGTATAGTGAAACATCTAAGGCATATAGGATTTTCATACCTGGACAAAAAAGTATTGAACTTAGTAAGAATGTAATCTTTGAAGAAGATCTTGCATTCAAAAGGGCCATAAGTTCTGATGAACCTTCTCCTTTATCTAGTTCTGAAAGAAATAATGAATCTGGGTCGTAGAGGGAGAACTTAGAAGACATCGAAGATGAATTTCAAAATATGAACCTTGAAGAAAATTCAAAGAAAAGACCACTTTGGGCCATCAAAAAAGTTGAAACAACTCAAGACTTTGCTGCACCTTTCGGAACAGTCAGAGAAAGAAAAAGACCTAAAAGATTCTCTAGTGATACAAAAAACATGAGTGATTTATCCAAAACAAAACCAACCAATCCTTCTGATGCTATTAAACATACAACTTGGAAAGAAGCTATAATAGAAGAATACCAATCTATTATGAAAAATGATGTTTGGGAAATTGTTCCAAGATCTAAAGGAAAATCTGTTGTTTCTTCCAAGTGGATATTTAAAATAAAGGATGTTGCTGACGGTAGTATTGAGAAGTATAAAGCCAAATTTGTAGCTAGAGAATTTTCTCAGAAAGAAGGGATTGATTATGAAGAAACCTTTGCTCCTGTTGCTAGATATACCTCCGTAAGAGCAGTATTAGCAATTGCTGCATCAAAGGGATGGAAGGTACATCAGATGGATGTAAAAACAATATTCCTAAATGGAAAGATTTCAGAAGAAGTATATCTGGAGCAACTTGAAGGATTTGAAACTCATGATCCTAACGCTTTTGTTTGCAGGCTCAAGAAAGCTCTCTATGGGCTTAAACAGGCTCCCAGGGCTTAGTATGAAAGAATTGATAAGTATCTCACCAGCTTAAGATTCTTCAAGAATAAAGCCGATCCCAATTTATTTTATAAAAGAGATAAAAAATGATATGGTAATTCTGATATTGTATATTGATGATTTACTAATAACAGGTGATGATCATCACATAGATTAGTGCAAGAAACATCTAACTAGAGAATTCGAGATAAAAGATTTGGGACTCCTCCATTACTTCCTAGGATTGGAAGTATGGCAGAATTCTGACAGTATCATACTTAATCAAGGAAAGTATACATTAAACAATTTAAAGAGATTTAAGATGTGGAATTGCAAGTCTATGTCTTCTCCAATGGAGATTAATTTACATAATTTTAAAGAAGCAACAACAAAATCACCTTCCATAGATTCTACTCTCTCCAGACAGATGATTGGGGTCCCTTATGTATTTAGTAAATACAAGACTAGATATTTGCTATGCTATTAATGCCTTAAGGCCAGTTTATGTTTGAGCTAAAGGAAATTCACCTAGTTGCAGTTAAACACATTATGAGATACTGACAAGGCACTCTTAATTTTGGACTCAAATATGAGAAGGTTGCTTTAGATTTGCATGGATTCACCTACTCAGATTGGGGTGGATGTGTTAAAGACAAAAAAAGTACTCCAGGATGCTATTTCAGTTTAGGATCAGCTATATGATATCTTGGATATGCAGAAAGCAGTCTTCAGTAGCTCAGAGCTCCACAAAACCCAAATACATTGCAGCAGCAATGGCCTTTCGAGAAGCAGTCTAGCTAAGGAAGTTACTCGTAGGATTATTTGGACAAGCCATGAATCCTAAGATTATTCATTGTGATAATCAGAGTTAAATCAACCTTTTAGTGAATCGTGTTTTCCATGACAGGTCCAAGCATATTGAAATTCCTTACCATTATGTAAGAGATATGGTAGACATGAATTCTGTAAAGTTAGAATACGTTTGCACTGCAGATCAGACATCAGATATTCTCACGAAACCTCTATCCAGAGTAAAGATAAACCACTTCAGGAGAAGACTTGGTACGGTTGAATTGTAATCCATTTGTATTCTTCAAATTATTAATAAAATAATTTTATTTGTCAGGCTATTGACTGTTATGGGCTTCACCAATTGTATTCATTACTTAAGAGGTGACGATCTTTGAGATAATGAATACTTGTCTAAAAGACATTATGAGAGATGACGATCTCTTAGATAATTTGTTAAACAATAGAGTTCTATTGTAAGATCTAGATGAGTTCAAGATCATATTGTGATGTAGACATTGCTATGTCTATGAGTTACAATTTGGATAAAGGAAGAATTTTAGTATTCTTCGGGTTTATCTTGTATTCTGGTAGATCTTAAACTCAGGATCTTGTTGTGATATAAAAATACCAGTTTTTATGAGTGACAACTTGGATAAATGAAGAAATTAAATTACTCTTCAGTTTTATCCTATATCTTATCAGTAGTAGCAGTGATTTGTCATATCACAGATTTAGTAATATGACATTGTATCATGTGTTCTATGATACCACATACTAAGAAGATTTAGACAGATATAGAGTGTTAATTCTTGCTTATTCATCTGTATTGATGTTGCTAGATATGATATCTCTCTGTGTGATTATCAAGTTAAGAGGGAGTGTTAAGCATATAACATGATAATCTCCAGGTCTGGAAGTGCAGATCGCACTTCATCTTCTCATTCTAAATGTCTACTAATGGCTTTATATATACTCCTTGTTTTCCTCTTGTGAGATGGCAACTTTCTATGTTGATTTGGTATTAAACACTAACCTAGCACATTGTGTTAGTTGATTGTAATTAAACTTGAAATCGCCGATTAATGAGAAGTTATAATAAGCCGACTAAGGAAAGGGACATGTCCTTTGAGGGTCACGTCTTTTAGTCAAGATATTTAGAGGGATGGTATTGCAGTTTGAAGAACACACTTTACACAATTAAGTTTGTCTCTTCAAGCAATATCATCCAAGCAATTTATTGCAGAATATAAAAGATTTACAGAACTGTTATCAGCAAGGAAAGATCTCATATACAATCTGAAATTCGATAAGGGCGATCTTCATAAGGGAAATATATTAGATCAGAGTTTGTTGCAGATTTTACTGAATATTTCCATCAGAATTTGCAGAAACTTTACACTTAATGCTCCCAATGCAATCTTATGGCCTCCCCAAACCGATTTTTGATCTCCTTGATGCTCTTCTTTCTTGCTGTTTGCAACCCTATGGTCTCTCTTCTCTTCTTCTCTCTCACTTTTCCACTCTTCTTCTCATGTTAAACAATTAGAAAGCCTTTTAGGGTTATAAGAAAGAGGAAAGGGAAATAAAAAGATTGAAAAAAATGTCTATTTTTTAATGTTTTAAGCAAGGTTGCATGGGTACTTGTACCCACACCCCTGGTACTTGTACTCAGTGCCCACGTACCCAAGTACCAGTTACACGTATCCTAAGTACTGGGTACTCGTTGGAGAGCATCATAGCTAAGGACCTTGTTTAAAATTTTTTATTTTTTGTTTGCATATCAGTTTCTTGTTTATCAAGCTTAATTCAATACCTAATAAATTTGAAACTTTGATACAATATTGATTAACAATAAACTTTATCATTGTTCAAGTAAAAAGTTTATCATTTGCAATATGTCATGGTCATGTGATTTATGATCTTCTTGTTCATGTTTAAAGTCTGCCTTCTCTGTTATGCATCTAAACATTTATCATATATTATTATTACAAACATATAGCAAATCTAAAACTGAAAACATTACATTACATTTGCAAACTTTTATCACTGTTCTTGTTTTGAAAAACCATTGTCATGACTCATAAATTCAGATTTTCTATAAATACAAGAGTATAATTATAAATAAAGTTTGACATACCCAAGTACCCCAATCCCCTATTATGAAAAATAGCGATGCCCGTTGTACCTGTACCCTAAGTACCCCAAGTACCCCAGTTCCCATGCAACCTTGGTTCTAAGTCACCCTCTTTTCTAGCTGCGAGACTGATTTCTCGACCTAGTTTTGGATGATTTTTGCATGAATCGCCGATTTAGGAGATTTGTGGGCCAAAAACTGCCGAGAGGATTCATCGACTTACTAGGAATCGCTTGACCTACATATGTTAATAAAATCAATAGAAAGAGGGAGAAAATCTTTCTGGAGGTCTACTCAGCCTTGTTGTGACCGTGTAAGATTCATTGGAGTTTATGGTATTTGTTGTGGTGGAGCATAAGGAACTACTGGAACATCATCTTTTGGAGTATCATCTAGTACTACATAATTATTTTCTTCCTTCTTATACTGCTGCAATAGATTTTTGTACAACACTTTCTCACTAAATATGACATCCCTACTTATTACAATTTTATGATTCTCACGTTCGAAAGTCTAAGCAAATTCATCAATGCTATATCCAACAAATACACGTTTTTTAGATTTAACTTTGTAATGTCCCCTTTTCCGTGCTAGTCCTTACTAGCGCCTTGTTGGTCTATCTTTTCGTTCAGATAGGCTATCGACATTAATCTTGAATATGCCAACCAGTCACAGGAATTTCTCTAGTTTCGTTTGGGAAATATTTAAGTTGTGGAGCTTTTCTATAGTTAAGTCACTTTATTTCATAAAGTTGCTTTATGACTTAAAGTCAATTTTATAACAAAAGTAACTTAAGTGACTAAAAGATAAAAATAGTTTTTATCCCACATTGCCTAGTTGTTTGCACTTCCCCTCATATCAAGGTTATAAAAGCAATGAGCCTTCTTGGGATTGTCATCGTGAAATATGATATTGTTCGAACAACAAAGGTTGCTTAAATGTGACTGGTTGCTCTTGAGGACGGACAGTGGAGGAGCTGGACGTAGCCCGAACATCTCATCGAAGGATCCACTCCTAACCAAACGTGGAGTTTGCATTGTGATTCATCACAAATATGGGACGAACTTCAGAAGTAAGTGATCTATCATTCATAGAAAGAGACGTTTTTCTGAGATTAACTAGAAATAGCAGAGTTAACCGGCAGGGTGTGAGCTAGTAGCCATCATCGATATCAACATAGCAGGAGTTTCTACTGGTAGTCGGATATGGTTAAACAAGCAGTCTGATTGATCACATAAAGGTGGGAGGCGTTAGCAACTTACATTATCACTGCAAGGAGGAAGTGGTAAAGAAACCCACCTATCACAGGTCACGGGTAGTATAACTAGAGTGCAGGTCTGCGTGACCACTAGCAATGAACACGGGGAGCATTGGGAATTCAATGCAGGCCGCCACGAGTCTATACTAAGTGAGTTGGCAAATGGACTTATCCTCGTCATGATTGGGTGAAATGGCAGACTATACATGACAACACCAGGTGTCATTGTTACTTGCTTTATGTTTGTTTATGTAAAATGTCCAATCTCTAAGTTCAGGCCAGTATAGGCATTTATGAATATTGTTGCTAAACGTCTAGTATGTTGTATAACTTGTGTAAATGAATTTTCGGATGAATATATTTAAAAACATATTGCAAATCTTTGAGTCTCTTTTGATCATTTATGCTATTACATTGTTGTTCTACCAAATTGCGACAGAGTTAGAAGTGCTGAGGTAAAACCATTGGTCACCTTTTCTAACCATAAATTAAGTTTGATTAGAGGTTTTGTTGTTGTTGTATGGGTTCGGTTTCTTAGAGTGGTATTAGAGCCACAAGACTTGCCAACCTGTGGGTAAACTATTGGAATTGCAGGCTGGTTATAATAGCAGAGTTGCTAGGAACTCCTTTGCCCTTCCTTGGGCGCTTGTATCCCCGTATCCAATTTGGAAACGTATCCAAAACTGTTCGGATATATGTCAAATATTGTACCCATGTCTGCCTAAAAAACTTGATTTTCTAACCATGCCAAATACTATGGGATTTGATTTTTTTAAAGATTTGACATACATCTTTCTAAATTTGATTTGAAAAAAACTTTATTAAAGCAATTTAAAAAAAATTGTTTAAACAAAACCTACATCAAATGAGAAAGACAAATTAAATGTTTTTCTATATCAACAACCCATTTTTCAGTTCATCTTCTAGTGCAACTCTACTATCTTTACATATTGTGAAGTGTTAAATTAACTTATAAATATTTGGGTCAATATCGCTTTTGAAGTAATGAAAATCTCCTATAAGTTAAAAACTAGGTAAAATATATGTGTATGTTTTATTTATTAATGTTGTGTCCAACCCTATCCATATTGGTGGTCTTAAAGAATGACCGTATTCGTACCCAATACCGTATCTGTATTTGTATCCGTATCTATATCCATACAACTTTGTATAATTGGAAAAATGTTAGATAGGCAGGAGTAGGGAGCCATATAATTTTACTAACATCCGACCTAAATAGGCAGGATCTTCAGATCAGATTGACATTGAAGATAGTTACACAGTTGATGAGGAGCTAACCTTTGAGACAAACATACAAGTTGGACAGGTTGAACAATTACAAGTCACTCAAATGGCTTATGATGCTAATGAATACGAACAAGAAGTGAGGGAAACCTTGCACGCTATTAGAGATGGACAAAATAATATCGCTACTGCACTTCAATAGCTTACAGACACTATGCAATAGCTAGCTCTGATACACAAGAGAGCACCGAGTCATCACAGTGGAGTTATAGTGTGGCAGGATCACCTCGGGCTGCTAGGGCCTCGACACAGAACACTGACAGGCCATTGATGCCCATTTTTGTTGATAATAATGCCAAGGTAGAGGTAGCCCAACCTAAGGCAACATGCTTACTTCCGGATAATGTTATGGCTATGTACGATGAATGGGATCTGTTCTTTGATCCGGTTAAGTAAAAAATGACATTTACTCAATACATGAATAAAAAAAGGGAGTTGGAGAGGACACAACAGGACATGAGACCTAGGGTACAAAATAGAGACTTGAAGCACACCATGAACAAGTTATCTCTCCCCAATTTCGATGGTAGCAGTAAGACGTCTGCTAGGGCTTGGATTCACAAGTTAGACACATTCCTGACACTCAAACCCATGTCGGAAACAAAAGCTATTAGATTTTCCATGATGTATTTAGAGGGAGCAACATAGGATTGGTGGCACCATGGACTAGTCACCCAAGATCATGGTCTCATTACATCTCACGAGACTTTTAGCTCTAAGCTGATCACTCGCTTTGACAGGAAGGACATTGAGGTCTACTACAAGGATTTGGCGCAGTTGCGAAGGGATGGATCTTTAGATGACTTCATTGACGAGTTTCAACGGATCTCGGTTATGGTTACGAATATGACAAAACTTGTTTACAGAGGGCTTATAGGACAAATTTAGAGGTTTGGTCAAGGTCCTTGAACCAAACACCTTGGATGATGCTATTAAGATTCCACATGATCTGCACTTACCTTCGATACTACAACCCCCTAAGAAACCTTATAAGGGGTCTACTTCGAGCCATAAGAACAAGAATCAGCATAAGACTTCCCCCCCCAGGTTGGACTTTGAGACAGAATGAATTGAGGAGGAAGAAGCTGTGCTTCACCTGTAGGGAGTCATGGACATCAGATTACAGATGGCTTGGCAAGGGTAAAATACATTATGTTGAGGTTCTTTCAGAAGAGGAGGATGAGCAGTAGGGAGGCAGCGATGAGGAGGGAAGTGAGGAGCAACCTCCTAAAGAGAGGAAGAAAGAATCCACTCGTGGATAGTCTCCTATCATAGCTTCCCTTTCTAGCGATCCCATTGGTCACCGCTTTCGTCTAAAGGGCATAGTTAGAGGGTAGTGTATTGTGTGCCTTTTAGATACATATGCATCACATAATTTGATAAGCACATGTTGGGTATGAAAGAGAAAGTTACAGGTTGATGATATACCTGAGTTTGAAGTTAGGGTAGCATGAAGTGATAGATTAAGGTGCACAAGGAAAGTGTCAGGGCTCTTGATTCACTTTGATGACTATCTTCTAGAGGCATATTTTTATGTTGTTGACTTGGATGGGTTAAAGTTTAAACACCATGTTGGGTAGGTAGTGGTTACAAACTATTAGCAGGTACACATTTGATCATGGTAAGATGTAGCTAGAATTCTTATAGGATGGCTGACATGTGATTCTCAAGGTTATGCCAAAGGGTGAACCTAGAGCGATTTCAGCTCAGAGGATGGATTCTACTATGAGGTATGATGGCATTAAGTGGGCAATGCACTATTTCATCTCCTCTAAGGCTACATTAGGTTCAGGACAGCAGTTTCACTGTGACATTCAGCCAGTGCTTGATAAGCACAAGAGGGTTTTTGAAGACATACCCTCGGGTATTCCCCTAGATAGAGAGTTTGAGCATATCATTGAGTTAGAGGAGGGCGCTAAACCCGTCATTATCACTCCTTATCGTCACCCTAGGCACTATAAAGAGGAAATAGAAAGGACGATCAAGGAACTCATAGACATGGGACATATCAGACCCAGCTCTAGCCCTATTGCTTCTTCGGTAGTTTTGTTGAAGAAGAAGGATGGTACTCTTCGCATGTGTATTGATTGCCATGATCTGAACAAAAGGACGTTTAAGAATAGGTACCCTATTCCTCGCATTGATGAGTTATTAGATGAACTACATGGGGCAGACTATTTCTCAAAGATAGATCTTCGATCTAGATACCATCAAATATGTGTTTATGAGGAGGATGTGCATAAGACAACTTTTAGATGCCACTACAAACACTATGAGTTTTTGTTGGTGTTCTTTGATATCTTGGTTTTAGTAGGCCTTGGGAGGGGCATTTGCAACACCTAGACGAGGTGCTTAGCATTATGGAGGAGCATTTATGAATATTGTTGCTAAACGTCTAGTATGGAGTATAAATCAGGTTAATGAATTTTCGGTTGAATGTATTTAAAAACATACTGCAAATCTCTGAGTCTCTTTTGATCATTTATGCTATTACATTGTTGTTCTAGCATATTGCGGCAGAGTTAGAAGTGTTGAGGTAAAACCATTTGTCACCATTTCTAACCATGAATTAAGTCTGACTAGAGGTTTTGTTGTTGCTGTACGGGTTAGTTTTCTTACAAACTTCCATCTTGGCACTATTTTCAAAATCTATATATGCAAATACTTCACAACCAAAGGTTTTGAGAAAAGAATAACTCACATTCTTACGAGTTCATGCTTCCTCTAGAATTCCACAACCCAAAGGAATAGAGGGACCTCTATTGATGAAATATACAACAATATTGACAACTTTTGCTCACATGTTTAAGGCCAGCCCAACATCATGCTCCTTGCACTCTCCATTATTGTCCTAATCATGTTTTCAACCACTCCTTATTCTTGTGGAGTCCTTGGAACAGTTCTCTGTCTATGAATACCATTAGTGGAACAATAATCTTGAAACTCATTGCTACAATACTCGCCACCATTATTAGATCTGAGACATTTTAGCCTTTTACCAATCTCATTTTCAATCAAGCATTTCCATTTCTTAAAATTTACAAATACGTTAGATATATGTCTAGAGAAATAAACTTGTACTTTTCTAGTTGCATCATCAATGAATGTAATGTAACATAATAATGAGAGCCACCAAGGGAAGATACCTGAGCTGGTCTCCATACATCTGTATGTACAAGCTCTAATTTCTCATTTTTTTCATTCCCACTCTTCACAAAATTCATTCTCTTTTGCTTTCTATTACACAACTTTCGTAGAAATCCATATTGACACATTTTAAACTTGGTAAAACTTTCTTTGAATGAAGTAATTTCATACATTTCTCACTCATGTGCCCAAGTTTGTTGTGCCATGGTGCTCTTTCTAAATCTATAAGAACTATTTTGTCTCCCTTTCTGAACTGCAACAACAGTTTCAGAACATTCATTTTTCACAGAAGCATTTAAAGTAGAAGGAACAATATGATCTGTACAAAGATATAAGATGCCTACTTTCTCACCTTTTGCTACTTTTTCAGCTTTAGAGTACTAAAAGGGCCATTGAAGCTGCCCTTGTCTCCGTTGTTGAGGATCTCCTTCAAGGGATTGCTGATATTGCCAAAACTTTGACCAAGGTTGTGGACGAGCTCCAGTGATAGGGTTTTTTTGTTTTTCTTTTGCTGCTAATTATCACTGGTCTGGGTTTTTGGTTTTGTGCTGGTTGTCCTTTACTGTGGTTTTACTTTCCAGCTGGTTTTTTCGTTAGAATGATACTTGTAGGTTTCAGGTCCTTGTAAAACTTGGTTTTTTGATGATGTTACTATAGGTTCTCAGTCCTTGTAAAACATGGTGGACTTTTTATCGTTGATCTTTTGTTATTGTATGCGGTTTCGAGTGCCCACAAAACCTTTTTTACCTTAATTCAACCCTCATCACCCAGTTGCCCTATTCAAATTAAATTTCTACTTAGCCTTGGAACATTTCTTAACTCTTATAGTAGCCAATGATTCCGATTCTGCAACTTAATCTTAATTTTCCCCTTTCCAACAATCTGACAAGGTTAATTATCTCCCAAATAAACAAGCCCAAAATCCCCTTGGACATAATCAAGAAAATAATCTCTATGGGGTGTAGCATGAAATGAAGCCCCTGAATCTAAAACCCATGAATCATCAACATTTTGTAAGGAAAGAAGCAAACCATCCTCTTCAGATTTATTACTTACCACATTTGCCTCTTTGTTTCCCTCTTGTTTGTCTCCATCATTTTTCTTTTGAGTCCAACAATCTTTCTTCTTGTGCCTTTATTTTTCGCAATACCAACAATCTCTTGGTTTTTTGGATTGAGACCTCTTTCCCTTAGATTTTCCTCTTGATTTCCCATGATTTCTAGAACTATTTCCTCTTTCATTCGTTTTGCCTTTGTTTTGTGCATTCAAGACACTTCATGATGTATATCCGACCTTTTCGTTTGAGCTTCCTCACTCAAAATCACAACAATAACATCATCAAATTTTAGGTTATTAGAACTAGAAACAAAGTTACTCACAACCATTACCAAGCCATTCCAGCTTTCAGGCAAAGAACGCAAAATCAAGACAGCCCTAATTTCTTTATCAAAATTAATATTTATAGAAGATAATTGACTAGTAACCATATTGAACTCATTTAAATGATTAGCAACAAAGCCACCTTCATATTAAATAAATGCTTCATGCGAAATACCTTGTTTGAAGTGGAGGGCTTACGTACAATTTTGCTAGGGCTTCCATCAACTCTTCAGTTATCTTTGCTTTTGTAATATTAAATACTATCGATTGTGCCAGGCATAAATGAATACTTACAAGTGCCTTTCTGTCTAAAATATCCGAGTCCAGATTTGTCATACTTGCTTCTTTATTGAATTTTCCTTGTAATGGCTGCCATAAATCCTTCTAATAAAGATAGTCCTCCATTTGTATTTTCCATAATTGAAAGTTCAGCTGGGTAAACTTCTCAACCTTTAGCTTACCCTCGTCTGCCATTGCTCCCACTCAAACGTGAGACTCCCACTCAACCGTGAAACCATCCTGCTGAGGATAGCTGGAACAACCTAGCTTTGATACCGCTTGTTAGGATTAGAGAGGCAAAAATAACAATTACATGCAAATATATCCAATATTAGAAAATAATAAAGCACACAAAGGAGAACACAAGACACAGAGATTTAACGTGGTTTACCCAATCCTTGAGCTACTTCCACCAACGAGTCCAATATTCTTATTATCTAGTGATTACAACCCTATTACAATATGTAATCCCTTAGAACTCAATATTGTTGCAAGAAGCTATTATCTCATCATACATTATGAAGTCACACCCTAATGCCATTTTATACACGCTTTTTGTCACTTACAAAATTAGGGCTAGATTATTGTTTAACAAGTTAACCTAAAACTACTTGAGGAATCAACCTTGGGAAATAGTTGATGAGTCAACTCAAAAATCCTTGACAAGTCAACTCGAAAAATCCCGAATCCCAAAGAATTATGAAAAGTGTACAGTATTTTCTTGATCAATCACCACATATCAACGAAAATGGAGACGAGTCAATTTTGATTGGAAACGTGTCCTTGGGTAACACTGGTTATGGAAAATCACTTTTATGTATCTAAATTTGATTGATTTTTGGGGTCTAATTCGGAGTTTTATTTGTTGTCCATGTCATGTTTTTTTTTCGAGTTTGTACTGAGTGTCGAGTCTAGGAGTTCAGTTTACAATTTTGGGCTTCTAAATATAATTCAAGTCCAAGTTTTTGAACTATGTGTGAATGCATCCTTTCTGCATTTTTCAAGACCCCTTTTACGTTCCATCTTGAACTACCATTGTGGGTTAGTGATAGAAGGTTGGACTATCTTTGTGTCGTCAAAGGCCTTGTTAAGTGGTAGATAGTTTTAGAGTAATTGATCAACATTCTACACGTATATGAACTATTTTTGGTCAGAAGCATGTGTCTATGTTGTCATGTAGAACAATTGTCCCATGTCTTCCCTAACTTGAAGTGTATGAGAGAACACCTCTCATTATTGGGCTTGCTCATTTGATAATTTTGACATTACAACTCTATTATGTGTATGAAAAATTTAACAAATCTCTAAAGATGAATGTTATAAGATTCTATAATGAGCTTCTTATTAGTTACTGAGTGCATTGGAACAATAGGGATCTCCAACTCAATTTTTATGATGCAATAATAATTGTTTCTTTATCACCTATTTATGGTTTTTTTTTTTTCATTTATAATAATTGTAGTATTGTTAATTCGTTCAATTTATTGTAACATTATATTTCATATTGTCCAATTTTATCCTATCATTAGCTATTTGAAATTTTGCTACTACTAATTGCATGTCTCTGATTTTACTTATTTTTTATTAATAACATTGAACCATAAGGATGCCCCACCCCCAAATCAAACCCTGCGTTCCTTGGTGTTCTACCAAGATGACCAAAATGTCTTTGGGATATTGGGGATGCGCATCAGTCTCTTGAGCATCTCAAGGGTGTTGGGAAGTTTCCTCTCTTGAGGGCATCAAAAGTTATTGTTCTTTAAATCGTTTTATTTGCCTATGGTTGAACCTTAAAGGCATGTAGTTCCCATCTATGCTTTGTTGCCATGAAAAAATTGTAAAAATCCTTAACTTTTAATCACATTTGTTTTTCCTTTTTTTTTTTTTTAACTTTTTCCAACATCTAGGTGTAGATAGGATAAAAGAATGAATGAAAGGGTGGAGGAGAGAGATTGAGTTTTTGCAAGTACAAGTGATTTCGAGTTCTTCTTTGCCAATGCATCCCCATTTCTTCTAGCTCGATCTCCTTATTATAAGTAGATGTTGGTGATGGTAGCAAGTGGAGGAGCATCATATTTTCCACTAGGCAAGACCAAATTGAGGACTGCAATCTTGAATAAGGATATTCCATGATTGATGTGTTGATCAAGAAGATGAAGGAATATTAGGTGAAGACTAGATGCATTATAATAATGGATGGCTGGATGGACATTAGCCATCATCCACTCACTAATATCATGGTTACATTCGTAGAGGGCCCATACTTTCTTAATTCATTTCATTGTTCCAGCCATCACAAACATGCTGATTTTCAGTTCTAGGTCCTCAAGGAGGCTATTGAGGAGGTTGGACCACAAAATGTGGTTCAAGTAGTGATAGATGTAGCACATGTGTGCAAAGTTGCATGGAACTTATTGAAACAACTTACAAATAGGTGCACTCCATGTTTTGTGCATGCCATTAACAATGCACTCATGGACTTGGGGCAAATAATGTGCATCAGCGAACTGCTTAGTCATGCTAGAGATGTGCGTATGTTTTTGCAACCATCTCATTCACATGTACTCTTCATGAGCTTCTCTAAGGAGTTCTTGAAACTATTGAGACCCGATTTGCATCCTATTTCATTATCTTGGAGGCAATGTTTGAGTTGCAAGAGTCATTGCAATTCATGGTTATGACAATAGATTGAAATCAGTGCTAGGGGAGGAGGGTGAATAGTATAGCGAAGAATGATGTGTTTTGGAGTGATTCCAAATATATAGATTCCATCATTACTCTAGTTAGGTCATCAATTGTGGGGATGGGTATGCGCTTAACCTTGGAGAGGTGTATGAGTGCATTGACTATGCTTGACCAAATGAGAGCATCCTGCATTAGCTTTTTGCAATGAGCAGATTCAGCAAATTGTTCAATAGGACAAGCTAAACACATTACTCCCTTGCACATGGCTCCCTATGCATTGAATCCTAAGTGGTACATTAGTTGGCTTGGTAGAGCTACACCATAGAGGTAGAGGTGAAGGTAGGATTCTTTAGGTGCATTGAGAAGATGTATGAGCCTCTAGATGTCGACATGATTTGCATTGAGTGGACCAAAGTTGCTACTCTTGTTGGCTATTCGAGGTGGCCAAGATGGATATGGCAACTATGGTACAAGAAGACTCAATTTTGTGGTGGAATTGCTATGGACCGAAATCCAAGATTGCCATCTAGCCTTTTGATTATTATCTCAGGTTTCTAGTTGTTCAGCTGCTGAGAGGAGCTGGTTTACTTATAGCTCGTCCAGTGTCTTGCATCTCATGGACTGCAAGACACTTGTGTATAAAGAGAGAGCAGCAAAAAGATGGAATTTAGAGCTGGAGGAGTAGCATGGATCAATGAGGATGCCACAACCTTAGATGCAAGGCTGGTTGGTGTTAGTTTAATGAAGCTTGATTACGAGGAGCCAAGTAGTTCTATACTCTTAGTGATGAGGAAGAGCTTTCCTACGGGGATGATTCAAGGTATCCCTCCACCACATTTTGACATGTACTTATTTTAATACCATGCTACTCATTATAATCATCTGTATGATATTTTTGATCTAATGGAAATCTCCAATTTGAGATTTTTTTCTGTCAAACTCTTTTTAGTATTCAATTTTTCAGTCTAGTATTTGCAATTTTGCAATTTTAGTGATTTGTCATTGTCGCATTTAAAATGTAGTTTTTATACATGTTTTTATAACCAGTATTTCAAGTACTATATGTATATTAGTGCCACTCTGCCACCACCCCCTTGCCATCCCTGGGACCCTTGGTCCCACCATCCCCTTGTTCCAATGTCCCATGCAGCACTGATTAATTTTTACTCCCTTATTTAAGTAACCTATTATTATCTTATGAATAACATTACTTAACATTTGTACCTTAATTTCAATCCTCCAGTTGCTCCTTTCCTATCCCAATACATCCTTGGTGCACTTTTAGTTGTTAGCTTATTAAATTGTATCATTACCTTTCATATGCTTTTGAACTATAATTTTAACTTTTTAAAATTTTTTACCATTTCATCTTGTCTTTGCTGAATTTTTTATTTTCTGGTTATTACCGGTTCTGCCTTGTTAAACCTTTATTTCCTTTTATTGGTTCTAATATTGTCTCCCTCACCTCTTTTTCAAAGAACAAGTCCTGCAAATTTATTTAAATCTCCTAATCTTAGTGATATATGATGGAGTGATCCAAAATGTTGATGTTAAAAGTAATACATAGTTTAATTCAGAACTTGTAAGCAGCTGTAAGAGATCAATCTCAAGAATTTGGTTAGCCTTTTTCAACTCTCTTTCATCTCTAATCACCTTAGCTTTGAGGACCATATTTACAAGACTTGTGCTCGCCTCGGACTCCGAAGGCTGATTTTTGACTTAGACTCAAACTCGACAAATTGAGAAACCGAAGAAATTCAAAGATTTCCAAGTATTTAAATTTTTTTCATGCATTATTGAATAAATTAACATCAAAGACAATTATTGAGATAAATCGAATATACAAGCTTACATTGATCACAAGCTAACTTATCGATTTGGATGCTGATAAGGGATGTAGGGGTTTTTTTTTTGGATGCGGATGTGAGAGGATATATATATATATATATATATATATATATATATATATATATATATATATATATATATATATATATATATATATATATATGCAAAAAAATGCAAGAAATATATAAAAACAAATCATTTGATAGTATGATTATGATACTTCACCCTTTATCAAAATTCAAGATATTATATATCAATATGTGCGTGTCCAACATTAGAGTTTACTCTTAGACAATACGTTCAAATAGGTCATGTTCAAGATTCCAACAAAATAAAAACTTAGTTAATGATTGAAGATTCAATCAATTAATATGCATTGGAGTCTAAATCATAAGGATTCATTAGAAAATCCACATTCTCATTATCATTTGCAACTGCTGAAAGATCATTTGAACCAAACAGGGTTCCACTTATGCTAGATGCACCACGTGCCACACTATCATCATTACCATCTCCGACTGTAGTAGAGCATGAAGTGTTGCATCCAAATCTGCACATTAGGGGCTACATCCCAAAGCTTTGTTGCCCCTTCCTTGTAATGATCATTCTTATGTGACAAAAGACACAAGTTGGTGTGGACAAAGACCAAGTCCTCGGCTTTCTTGGAGCCCAACCTGTTGCACTTCACTGAATGGATAAAGGAGTATGTATTTTAGTTCCTTTCAGCAGCAGAAGAACTAGCAACCTAGATAGTTGTCACAAAACATACAAATGAAAAGTAAATTAATTTTAAAGAATATGTGAAACATTAAATTCTAGAATGCAAGTGTAAACATAAAAGTTTAAAACAAAACAAAATTAAAAACTTATTTGTGATCAGACCTTGATTGCAAGAGGTTGAAGATGCTTGAAAGGTTGAATGCTTTAACCCCAAAGCAAACAACCCAAATTCTACCCTTGTTGTTCATGATATTATACACATCCCCCAAGCAAGGTGTATCTGTATCAGAAAAGTGGAGCATAGTCATGATGGGCTTGGTGAAATCCAATACATATGCCACACGAGCCCACCAACTCTCATTCAAGACCAAATTCCTGACCCTTTGTGCTCTTTTTGAATTTGAGGCCTTCCATATGCCCCATTGCTTATCAATGACCATTTGGCTCAATGCATCTTTTACCTTGAGGAGTCGTCTCATAACAATTGATTGAGATGCAAAGCGGGTCTTAGCAACCTAAGCAAGTTAACTATATGTCAATTGACAATAAAATTAAAAATTTTAGTTTTTATGAAATTACAAATCCATGAAACATAGTGATTTAAAAAAATAAATTTACCTTCAGCAACTCCAATTTTGAGCATTATCTAAAAATGGATTGTGACATGCGATGGTTTGTCACAAACATTTGTATCTCCTCCCCCTATTGGTATATTTTTCTTCACCCAATCTATTTGAGTGCCAAACATCTGCATGATCAAGTTAAGGGAGTGAACAGTGCATGGGGTCCAAAAAACATGGTCATACTGACTCTCAACCAAAGCACCAACAGCCCTACAATTTTTGACATTGTCTGTGACCACCTATACCACATTTTCACTACCCATCATCTTGATGGCCTCGATGAGCATTCTAGAAATGAATTCAGAATCCTTCACTTGCCCCTCACTATCAACCTTCAAAAACATTTGCCCCTTTGGGGGAAACTACAATAGTAGACCCGAAGTTTTCCAAGATTGTTTGATTGGTTGAAGGTCTTTCTCTTTATGTGTCTTCTCTTGTTGCAATAGAGTTGTACACACCTTTTCATACCCCAGGCTTGTGTAGTCAGCTGGTGATTCTTTGATTGTTGCCACCATTTCCTTCCAATATGGCGATCTCACCAAATTGAAAGGAAGCCCATTTGCATAGAGGCAATGTGCAATAACTTCATTAGCACGGTCTCTTGCCTCCATTTTAAATGCGGTGTGTAGTGGGACTCTTTTGTGGATTGAAATTCCCACTTCTTCCTCATCCTCTCTTGGTACAAGTACTTGCAAGAATGGGTGTTGTGAGGATACAATTGGTTTAGTGAATGGATGCATCTGGCTCTTTGAGGATGGACCTTGATAGCAGTTTTTTTTTGATCAATTGACCAATACACCAGAAGCTTCTTGTTCTCTTACAAATGAAAGTAATTTTGCACTAGTCATTTTAGTACCATTTTTGCCTTTGCACATTCCAAATCCTTTGCTAGTAGGGCCCATAAAATGAAGCTTCACCTTGGAATATGAGTTATTGAAAGGTTGTCCTTTGTTACTGACAATAATTTCCCTTCCAATAGTATGAGCCACCTCGTGCAACCTATAATATCCGTGTTGTATGTCTCCACAAAGGAGAACCTATATCAGGTTTGAAATTATTAGTCCCTTGTCATCCTTGGCCCCCCATTGAACTTTGACTAGCACTACTATTGGCATCCATTCTTGCCTAGTTTTTTGCAACCTATTCTATAAGAAAATAAATAAATTTTAATTAGGTCCTAACAACTATGAACATCATGCATACAAGTGGAAAGAAATAAATAAAAACTACTAAAATAGATACACAAACTTGCTTTTTTATAGCTACTAAAAAAAATTTGAAATATTTATTCAAGAACTTGAAAAAATTCATCAAAACTGAAGAAAAATCATCAAAATACTCGAGAATGGGATTGATCACTTACCTTGAATGATTTAAACTCCTTTGAGAAAACTATCTCTCGCCCTTCGATTGATCCTCTTTGAAAATACTAAACCTGGCTTCACAATGGCAATGCAAACTAGAGACCAAATGAGAAGGGGCTGTAGGTGCAAACAAAGTTCCAAAATGAGTTGTGAATACATCAACACTCACCTTTATGGTCGTTTTAGGGTTTCATAGCAAAAAACAACCTAAAAAAATTAATTAAAACACGAGCATATTGGGCAACCTAAGTTTTTATTTGGGTTTATCAGTGTTTTTGGCTGCTGGGCTTGTGGGTAACTCCTGGATGTGTCCGGAAGTCTTGCAGAAGCTGGCCAGAAGCCAACCACAGGCTTCTGGATGCGGTTGGAAGCTAGACGTTGGAAGCCAGTCGTTTCTAGCTTCCAAATGCATCCAGAAGCTTGAGGCTAGCTTCCAAACGCATCCGAAAGCTTGTGACTGGCTTCCGGCCAGCTTCCGTAGGGCTTCCGGAAGAATCACGCACCCATCCGCCTTTGATTCTGAATCAGGGCAATACCCAAACAAATCGGTAACTCAGATCACAAGTATAAATGCAAATTTTTGAAAGAAATAAGTTTAAACTAAATAACACATTAGAAATATAAAAAGTGTTAGTGTCAAATGCCTACAATATTCATGGAATATGAAATCCATCGAATCGAAAGTTCAAATCATATATCGAGATAAAAGTTAGAGCCTAGAAGGCTAGGACTCAAAGTAGCCTATATCAGTGACTTGTCAACCCCACAACTCTCCTACATGTGCGCATAATATAGGTCATTGAAGATTCTGAAACCATCTTCTCTCTCTGTTTGAGGCTCAATCTCAGTGGCATCCTCATCCTCAGATCCCATACTCTCAGCCTCATGGTCCTCCAATGGGTCTCCTCGGGCTTTAGCCTCCTGTGCCATCACTATTTCTTCTTCCTCGCAGCCCACCTGATCAACCCATTCCTATGTATTCATTTTATATTAACTTTTGTACTTAGAGATGCTTTATGTACTTCCTTTTTTGCAACATAGATCGCATTTCCAGCACTGCATCAACCTATTTCTGGATGGTAGTTTATTTTTCTACCTTTCTAATAAGCCAGTTTTCTCTAGGATTTTGGGGCTCTATAAAACTATGCAAAAACCTATGGCGTGGTTTGTGAAAGCTTTGCCTCGTGGATTTTCTTTAATTCCAACATTATTTCTTCTGATAAGCATCCTTGTTTCCATTTTGAATGGGACTAACATTTTTCCACTTTGATTGCTTGACAAAGAAAAGCTTTAATCACTATCCAGAATATTTATAGTCTAACTCACGATAGGAGCACATTCTTGATTGACAATATACACAGGAGCAATTACTTTCTTAAGAAGGCTTTTATGGCCAGGTTTGTTGACCAGCTATGATCTATATGATCCTTTGAAGGGGCTTTCCAGAAATGTGCTTTTCATTTGTTAACATAAAGGCCCTTTTTTCTGACTGTTTCTTATTAGTACACTGAATTTGGCTTTCGATGAATTTTTTGGAGAGTTTAGTTAGAGGTATAGAGTAGAAAATTGTTTATATTTTTTGTCATGGTTTGTACCTTCTTATTATTTGTATTCATGTTGACTTCAAATATCATTTAATTCTCCTTATATCACATATGCATGGTTTCAGTTTTTGTAATGGCTTTGTAACTAATATAATCCACTTAATGCAGCCCCAGGACTTCTGTTGGCCTTAGTTGCATTATCCTGGGTTTGGTTTTGGTTGGAAGGGCTGCTTTTGTGTTCCCACTTTCCTTCTTGTCAAACTGCTTAAAGAAGACACCAAGTTCTAAAATTACGTTTCGGCAGCAAGTAAGATAATTGAACTGCTTCTAATGATGGCTTTTCCTTGTATTTTCCTGCATTTTTATTGCTTTGTGTTTTAGGTTAAGTGAGCAGTAACAGTTTATATTCTTCTCCAGTTTATCATATGGTGGGCTGGTCTAATGAGAGGTGCAGTTTCAATGGCCCTAGCTTACAATCAGGTAAGTTTTATATGTGAATTCAATATTAGGGGTGGACGAAAGTTTCACATTAAGAGGGTTGAAGGCTCTGCATTTTTCTACTTTGATGTGGATCTGGAGACTTATGATGGTTTCACTCTTGACAGTTTACAAGGTCAGGTCTTACAAAATTGTCTGAAAATGCAATTATGATAACAAGCACTATTACAGTGGTCCTTTTCAGCACAGTGGTATGATAATCACTGCCTTATATAATATGGATGCTCTCCCATGATGATGTTTTGTAGGGGAGTTCCAGATGCTTTTAAGTGATGAGAGGAAGATTCATATTATTCTTTCCATATTTTTCTCATAGCATTGTAGTTTGAAGAATTCATTCAATTCAAGCATTGAATTACATGGTTTGCAGGAAAGAATTCCTTTAGGCTAAATAACCATTTACAATTATGCTAAACTGAAGTTTTACACTTGTCTAGGTCTTCGGCTTGATTACAAAGCCTTTAATCAGACTAGTATTGCCACATAACTCAAAGTCAGGGAGTGGTTACACATCAGATCCATCAAGTCCAAAGAGCTTACAACATCCACTGCTTGGAAATGGCGAGACAGGAGAAGATGGGCAGCATATAAGAAGGCCAAGCAGCTTACGCATGCTACTTCAAGCACCTTCGTATACAGTGCATTATTACTGGAGAAAGTTTGATGATTCATTTATGCGTCCTATGTTTGGGGGCCGGGGATTTGTTCCCTTTGTACCTGGTTCTCCATCAGGTACTCAAGATAATGATGCATGGAGGGCATAATCTAATAGTCCATGCTGATACACAAGCTTATGGCTGGGGTTGTATGAGTTGATGACAATGGCTAGACTTTGTCATTGTATCTTCCAAAAGAGTTTGGACAAGATTACAATCATGCAGCCATTTCATATGTGCTAGATAATGTGGCTACGTGCAGGGTTGGACATATAAATTATTTATTCCTGACTGCTTTCTCTACTAGGAGAGCAAAATTTCTCCATCCCGGCCGACAAGTTTCCTATGCTTCAATTTTTGGCATAGTTTTGAAAATTTTCAATGCCAGTTTGTATATTTAAAAACAGAAACTGCACATTTAACTAATTTTGGGATGTGTATCATCTATATTGTGCCATGATACCTTGTTGGAGAAGCCGGCACACTTTGATAAATCTTGGTAAGATTTGGATGCCTGCAATGCAGTTCAAAAAAGTGAACTTTCTATTATGTAATATGTTCAGTTTCATTTGTTTGTATTTGGGGCTGAGTATTTTACACGCGTCTCAGGATATCCAGTATATTTTTAGGATTCTATCAAGTAACAATTTAGAGAGTTAGATTATGTGCAATTTGTAGACCATGACTTGACTTGTCAAGCATAACTATGCTATTGACATGCAATTTTCTTTTGCATTTTGATGTTTTTATTGCGTAGAGGATAGATGCTGTCTGTCTAATTGTCAAGAAGTTTCATCTTATTGGCTTTGGCTTAATGGATAAAGGAGATTTTAAATCATTTTTGTTTGCCATTGCAATTTAATCTCTCATTCCAGTGCATATAATCCCTTATCATTGAATTATGTTATATTAAACTTTAAATTAAACAAGAGCTCTTGAGGAGCTAGAGTCCCTGCCTTTTGTGGGAAATAGAATATGGGTTAGCATTTTGTAGAAAATAGATGTTCTATGTGTAGCATTTGTTTATGACTATTTTGATCTGGAGAGCATTTTTTCTGTCTGTAGTATCTGTATTTTTTTTGAAGGCTACTTTCCTTTGTCTGTGGCATCCTATCTGTGTATGTTGCTAGTTTGATTTAAGGCCATTTTCTTCGTCTGTTGCATCTGTATCTGGCTATTTTGATTTGGGGGACATTTTTCTTCGTCTGTATCATATGTATCTTGCTATTTTGAGTTGAAGGCCATTTTCTTCTTCTAATGCAGCTGTATCAGGTTATTTTGATTTGAAGTGGTCATTTTGTCTTGTCTCAAGCATCTGTAAATAGATACTTTTCAAGCCTTGGTTCTAAGTCTGAAGGGTTAATTGTTTGTGTACTTCGTGATTCAAAATCACAATCCAATCTTCTATTTTCCTATGATAGTTGGGAGTTTTCGGTCCAAGAATGGTTATAATAATATTGCAGGGAAGAAGATAATACTTTTAAAATAATTCTATTATTTTTATTGGTAAAAAATGATAATAGAATAATTTAATTATAGATTATTAATTTATTTGAATAACATAAATTATTTGTAATTCAATGCAAGTTGAGAAATGTTTAGAGGAATTGGTAACTAATGATGGTTGGCATGATTGATTTGAATTATAAGTACTCGAAACAATGTATCCCAAACTATTGAGTATTAAATTTTAAGTATCACTTTTATAGTGGATGGGCATCTAATTGATTTAGATATAATCACTCTCATTGGTTTTGTTTGATGGAGTTATTAGTACTTACCGGTAGGCTAAGTAGTGATTAAACTTTTTGGTTTCTACAGTGAGAAATAATTGATTTTAACTTTTGTTGTCAAACTAATATGTTGCATAAGCATAGATGCAAGATTTTAAACTTCACAATTTTGTAAAAATATATTTTAAAGATTTGATTGGGTGAATTCATTTAGCTGGGTCGGGTTTGGTGGATTGTTTAGTTGTTTTTTTATTGACTATGATTCATTTTTAATATCTTTTTGAATGTAAGTGGGTTGGTTTAGATCTTTATATTTTAATATTGTATTTTTTTTAATGTAATTTTTGTCATTCAATTAGCAATACTAAAAAAAAAAAAATTTCTTATATTATATAATCATTTAAGGAATATAATTATATATTATCATTATCAGGATATTATGATTTAGTAATAATATAATAGTATCATATACATGCAATAAAAAAAAAATATATCAATAATTATATTGATAAATAAAATTTAAATAATAATAATAATAATAATTAATATCATCGTAGAAAATTATAAATATATAATATTTTATTAATTTTAACAAATATAATAAATTAAAACCATATCTATATAAAAACTAAAGGCAAGTACTCGTTTCTTCTCTCTATTCATGATGATAGTTATGTTTTTTTGTCCAAAAATTGTTATAATTTTGTAAAGAAGGAAAGTAGAATTATACTAAAACTATGTTATTTTCAATGAAAAACAATACCTAGGGATACTTAAATGGAGACAGATTTGAAAGAAGAAAAGACAATTGCAGAAGGGAAAACTTATCATGATTTTATCACGGATAGCTAAAAACTTCTTAATAACTGACACAAAGGAACAAGCAAAAGATGTTTCACCAATACAAGAGGAATCTTAGGAAATTGTGATAGGGATTCCTACAATAAAAGATGGAGTAGACAAAGGAACTTGCGAGGGGAGCTTTCTACAAGAACCTTAGAACCCCTCCTCTCTTTTACTTTGGTCTTTGGAACATATGTAAATGACCTTATGGACATGAAAAGACGGGTAGAGAACTTGGAGGAGAAAGGACAACATGATAGAGAAAGGTTATAGGAGGTCACAATAACCAATTAGGAACTTGAAAGAGAAAATAAATGGTTGAAAAAGTAGGTTTTAAATCTTCAATATGACATCAAGAGAGGGTAGCAAGAAATAATCACTATCAAACAGGTTTTGAACGAAGGGAAAGTGACAATAGAAAATAACTTGGAAAAAATAACTAAATCAGATACTACAACAAAAATGGAGGAAGTTCAAGCAACATTAGTAGGCATGGTGCTAAGTGAATGAATTAAAAGAGCAAATAAAAGAAGCCAAATCATGGGCAGAAGTGGTCAATGAACCATCTATAGAATAGAAGGAAGTCTTTCAAAAAAATCAGAGAGGAGAAGGAAATACAAGAAAGGGCTGTAAACATCATTATCAAAGGCTTAAAAGACTATGGGGAATGTGAGAAAACAAAGATTTTGACATATGACTTCCTTAGGTACAAACTAAAATGGACAGGTAAAATCTGACAAGCAAACATAATTGGGAGAAGAATGGGAATGAGGAAAACTAGACATGTGAGAGTTACTTTCACCAACAGAGAAGATAAGAGTGCAATCTTGAAGAACAGGGGGTTACTCAAAGACACTCAGATATACTTAGATGAGGATTTAACCATTAACCAACAAGAGAAAAGGAGTAAGGAGTGGGAGAAAGTAAAATTAGCAAGGGTTGTCGATAAATGGGCTTGGATGAAAAACGATAAAGTACAGATTGTCGACAAATCAACAAACCCGAAATAGGAACTTAGGGCCTCGTGGGAGTATCTAAACATAGTGAGTTGGAATTGTAGAGGATATCCATGGAGAAAAGGACCAGGGTTGGGGCCCATAGCCAAGGGACAAGACATTATTTGTCTCATAGAAACACAAGAATATGAGGGATGTAGGATTCCAGATTTCGAAGGGTACAATAAAATTTCCATGTGGAATGAAGAAATAAAGACAGGTAAAGGTCGTGGAGGGATTACTATCTTGATAAAAGATTCGTTGAACAAAATCATAAAATTGGAGAAAGATGACCAAAATAAACAATTTATATGGCTAAAGATTGAGGATGACGAGGAGATCACATGGCTAGCAATGTGCTATTTTGCACCAAAAAACTCTAAATTCTACAAAAAGAGACAGCTATACAATGGAGATCCATTTGCAACTATAAAGAAAGATGTGTTTTCCTTTAATCAAATCCTTCTAGGACATTTTAATGCTAGGATAGCGGGTAACCAGGCTATTCAACTGGGCAACGATCTGACAGAGGATAGTAATCCCTTGTGGCTAAAAAAAGATGATTACAATATCAACAAACAGACTTCACAAGATGAAAAAGGTGGTGTCTCACTTTAAGGCTGAACTCTTAGGGCTATGTAGCCTCCATCGACTAGTTGTGTGTAATGGTATGAAGATGTGGCCTAAATCAAAAAAAAATTACTTGCAAAACGCATAATGGACAAAATGTGGTAGACTATCTAATATGCTTGCAATCAGTCATCACCAAAGTAGTTGATTTCAGAATTAAACAATGTCCCATAGAACTAAATTCAGACCATATGCCTCTCTGTATTAAATACAGTTTGAAGGTCAAAAGACTAAAAAGTGATCAGGTTCTAGATGAAAGCACAAAAACTCATAAAGAGGGCAAGATTCTTATAAACAACGATAATAAAAAGATATTTTGCACCGCTCTTGAACAATAGCTCCAAATGCATCATGACATCATGAATATCAAGGAAAATAGTGATAAGAAAAGTCACATCAACAGCAATTTTCTAATCCCACTAATTAAGGAAGCACTAAAGGCTTGCAAGAGAACAAGGATAATGACGAGCATCTCAAACACCTTTCCGGCTAATCCATGGTATGACGAAGAATGCAAGGCTGTAAAAAGGAAATTTAAAGGGAGAAAGGAAACCAAAACAATCATAAGCAAACAATTGATCAAATCCAAAAAAAGAAGAATATGTGATTAATTGAAGGAAGGAGCTAATCATGTTAGGAAAGCACAATCCTAAAGATTTTTGGAGGAAGTTACAAGAAGCTAAAAAACAGGTTGAAAATAAAATTACAGATTCTCAATGGTTAGAGTATGCAAAGACTCTTTATGACAGACTAGAGGACGAAGTTTCACTTCCCACAACCAACAATTCAGATGAACTTTTTTGTGATGAAGACATTACTCTAGGGATAAGAGGATTAGCAAGTGGAAAAACTCAAGATATTGATGGGTTGCAGGCTGAATTTCTAAAGTGGGGGACATATTTGTTGACTCCACACATCAGGAATAGTTTTAACATGGTCATGCAAGGCTTTTTTTCCACGGAGTGGACCACCAATGTAGTTATTCCTCTCCATAAGGGTGAGGATGTCAACAACCCTTCGAACTACCACACCATCATGGTAAACCCACTAGTAAGAAAACTCTACAGGAGTATGGTAGAGCAGAGAATCAATGGATGGGCAAAAAAAAAGGGAAAAAAGCTATGGGATAGGCAAGTTTTAGACCAAAACATTCCACCATTGATCACTACATTACCCTAAGGTTCCTCATAGAAAAAATGTGCGATAAACAGGGGGACAAGGCTTGTTACTGCTTTGTTGACTTTAAGTAAGCTTTCGACCCTGTCCCTAGGGATAAGTTATGGAATATGATGGAAGAATTAGAGATCCCAATAGAGTATAGAGCTGTTGTTTATAAACTTTACTAACAGGCCAAAGAAAAAATCAGAACCAAAGTGGGCATCTCTGAATGCTTTGGTAGTGACATAGGGGTCAAATATGGATGCCCGTTATTGCCTACCTTGTTTGGCGTCTATATTGACAAGTTAGAGGAGTCGCTAAACAAAGCTAATGGAGAGGGGATTCACCTGTTTTCTTATGTGATCAGATTGCTTTTATATGTTGGTGACCTTATTCTCGTTGCTAAAACAACACAAGGGTTGAGAGAACATTTGAAGAACTTAGAAACCTTTTGCACAGAGGTAGGGATGGAGGTCAACACTTCTAAGACCAAGATCATAGTCTTCTCTTTGAGGAAGAGAAAACAACAATGCACTTTCATATTTAATGACAAAGCAATAGGAATTGTAGAAGAATATAAGTATTTGGGGATAGATTTCCATTACCGGCTTAGTTGGGAAACATGTAGATCAAAAAAGAGACAAGGGGGATGGAAGGCATCTTATCTTCTTCAAAATAAGTGCAGGACAACAGAGTTATGGGATTGGAAGACTAAGAAAACCCTCTTTGGGTTTCTGGTGATATCAGTTATTTTATATGGCAGTGAGGTATGGGGGAGCATCATATCAAACCATAAATAGCGACAAATTGAAACGATTCACAAACACTTCATTACAACTAATCTCAGAATCAAATCCATAGTCCCATATGATATTATTTTAGTGGAGGCGGACATGTCCTCGGTGGAGGCCTTGGGATTTGTTAGATTGCTGAGCTATCTAAAGAAGGTGAATAAAATGGATGCACATCGCTGACCTAGTAGGGTGGTTGACAAAGAACTGACTCATCAAAAGAAGACATGGAAGAAAAAAAATGATAAATGGTTCAATAAGTGGAACATTGACTACCAAGAATGCTCGGAAAATAATTCTGAAATTAAAAAGTGGGTGGTAGGAAAAGTCACATCTGTCATGTGGGCAAATTAGTTAGGTAGAAAAAAAGCCTATTATGTCAAAGAATTTAATCCCACATGCGAACATGATGAAAAATAATATTTATGAGCCGAGATCAAAGGAAAGACAAAAATCCTAATTGTTCAATTGAGATCTGGTTCCCACTGTTTGAGATGTGAAATTGGTAGATGGAAGGTCCCTAAGGAAGAGCGGGAGGACAAAATTTGTAGATTTTGCAATGAGGGCATGGTGGAAATAGAGTGGTACTATCTGAAGGATTGTATGATGTACGAAGACATTCTCAACCAACACAAAGAAATATTAAAAGTGAACAACATAAATAACCTTTTCGAAGGACCAAGACTCCTCAGGGGTGCCATTTTACTTATGCAGATTCACAACAAAAGATAGGCTAGAGAAATCACATTAGACTAACTAGGAGTTCTATGTGGGTCCCTTAGGCTTGTGGCCTCGTGGATACCATTAAAAATCTTTCATTCATTCATTCAATGATGAGGAACAACAATAAGTGTTGCTTCTTTGATTTTTGATATGTATTATTGTTTAAATTTCTAGGTAATTCGCAAATGAGCGGTTCGCTATGGAAAAGGCAAAAGCAACAATAACCAGAAAAGAAATTGTCTCCTTGAGGATAATGCAAAGCACCAACAACAAATGAAAGACACAGTTTGTGCAACCTTGCGACAGATTTGAACCACGACATTGGTGGAGGATTTGGGCTTCAGGAAGGCCGTGCCGCCATGGGAAGCACTGATGTGCTCCGACTATGTCCTACATTGTGCAAATAGGGATTTGTTTGTGTTGGTGTGTATTTTTGCGGCAGAACTATGGTTGTGTGAAAAGAATTTGACATTAGGGTTTGTTGGATTTTTTAGGGTTTACTAGAATTTTGTAGGACTCTTTACTAAATTTTATTCTGATAAGAATGTGGAGATCTAGGGTTTGACGAGAAATGTTGTGGTTTAATTGCTTTGAGATTGACGCAGGCCTGCATTGGTGTGCCTGAGAGGGCTTAGGGTTTTGCTTTTGGTTGGTAATTGGTTTACCAGTCTAATGACCTCAAAACTTCAGAACATGACGAAGTTTTGAGTTCTAGATGTGTGAAGGAACGATCGACTCAGTCCTGATTCGATCCCTGTGGAGATCAGATGACTTGAGAAATTAGAAGAACTACATTTGTCCATGACAGTGTTCAGGGGTCTAATTTCTAGTGAAATCAGATTGTTGAAGTCATTGAAGGTGTTGCTATGACGTCTCCTTTATTTCAAATATGAGCAGACTCATATCGATGGATTTGGGGAAAAAGTTGAATGAACTTATCAATCCTTTTTTATTTTTGTTGTTTTTAAAGATCAATTATACCCTAGGAAATTTTTCAATTAGATAATATTGATTGAAATTTTTTTTTTAATAGAATCATTCTAAATTTTAGAAATCATTTAAAAAAAATTGTTACAACTAATAGACCTAAAATAAATGAGAACATTAGTTTCTTGCTTTCTTTTCTATATTATAAATATAAAACACGTGTATATGCACATTGACCAATAACTTAGGTAGATTGAAGATAACATAGCATAAAAGCAACTTAGAGAGTAACTAACTTGATGACAAATTGAGCATTGGAATAAAGATCTTGTGCATGTGATCTTGCATAATTGCTTGACCTTACACTAATTCATTTCTAGATCTTATAATAACTTAAAATTTTAAACAATATGATTTATGATAGGCACATTGCATAAAATTAAACATTTTTCTTAATACATTCTTGGATTCTATGTTCTACCACCCCCACCCCCCCACACACAATGACTAATAACTTATGCAGATCAAAGATACCACAATATGGAAGTAGAATGGAGAGTAACTTACTTGATGACAAACTATCCATTACAACAAAGAGCCATATATGTGCACGTGATCTTGCATAATTTCTTGACCTTATACTCATTCATTTCTAGATCTTCATATAATAACTTGAGATTTTAGAGAATATGATTTATGATAGGTCCACTGAATAAAATTAAGCATTTTTCTTAATATGTTCTTGGATTCTATGTTCTAATTATAGCAAAAATAAAACTTTCTTGAGTCATAATGTAGTTATTCTTTTTTATTCAAGATGTTTCTTAATAGGGCAACATTTTGCGCTCAACTATGGTGATACTAGATAAGCTAGATGTATATTACTTTGAAATTCAAATAATGTTAAACTCATCAGACTATCTTTTGCGAAGAAACTTTCTTGTAGTTAAGTAATTAGAGGGTTTTAAATTGTCCACCTAGTGTGTATCTTTATGATCACAATACATGTACAAATAATTAAGAAATTAATTTCATATATATATATATAATTTCTAAATTATTTGTGCACACACACACACACACACACACACACACACACACACACACACACACATGTATATGTATATCTATCTGTCATGTGTGTGTGCGCACACACACACATCTACATCTATATGTATATCTATATCTATCTATATATATTATTACTAAATTTTTAGCATATCTATTATTACCAAAGAGTTTAACTTTATTTATTCACATGTTGTGTTTCATGCATTAACAAGGGGCACAAGTGTCAAAGTCCCTGCCTTTAATGTGGTGGGTTTTTGGGTAAGACTTGAGTCAAGTTGTACATTTAATTACAATCTTGGAGTAGATGTTGAGTGCTTCCAATTCACGAAGACTCATTGCATCAAATTTAATTTTATAAGTTCTAAGAATCTATAAATGTCAATATAGACTTGACAATATGTCTTCTACATTTTGCTAGCACATCCTCTATATGACATCTAAAAAAAGTGTTCCACCACACGAACACACATATACATGACCCACTTTAGAATTGGAGCATCCTCATAGTGCATGTGCTAAATGGAAGGTCTATGACATGGCATCGACATTCATCAATTTAGAATTTAAATGTAATTTTTGTATAATATGTAATTGATACTACAATAGAAGGCATCAAAATATGAGAGCATGCACTAAAATTGTTTAGAAAAATGCATGAGAGATGAAGATTTAATGGACGTAAGATGTATGTATAATGGTTTTCTTGAGGATGTAAATGCACCAAACAATGTATAATAGGTTCTATTGTAGGGTTGTTCACATTTGCAGGTATTGTGAGGTGAAGGTAATAGGTTTTTAGTGTTGTTGATTAGGAAAATTTTACACTTTACTATTTAGATAAGATTATAGTAATCAAGTGAAAGGTAAAGTATTAGAGTTATCCAAATGATTCATTAATGAAATATTATTTTTCATTTAGATAAAAAATTAATTTTAGTTATTTAGTTTGAGTTGATGGTGTTCAAATAAATTAAAGATAATGTTATACATATATTGGTCCTTTTGTTTATTAATAATTGGTTGAAGCATGCATTATAATTTTGAGTTTATTGATTGAATATATATATATATATATAATGAATAAAAAACTTACATATTTTTTGAAATTATAAATGAAAATATTTTAATTTTAATAATTAAAAACTAGATATTAATAATTTCATATATGGATATGTGCACCAAGTTGTGGTGCCAAAAACACGACACAAAGTTTTTAATTTTTTTTACAAAGCACGCACATGCTTTGTAAAAGTAAGAAATTTTAGAAATGGGCTACAAACCCGTGGCCGATTTTATTTTTCTTGCATTTCTCCTCACAGCATGCATGCAGATTGAAGAAATTGAAGAATTTTGTCACCCACCTCCTCAAAATGCCTCCTTGTCACTGAAGTTCAAGATCGGGATCATGTCGTATGTTTTCTACTCTTGTTTTTGTATTGTTTTGTAGGTTTTTCTTTCAAATTTTCTTTAAATTTGTTTTTTTAAATTTAGATTGCAATTGGTTTTCTTATTAGGAAATGTGAATAATGAACTGCCAAATCTCCAATCGGATCAAAAAAATCAAAATGAAAACCCTCTACAAGATCCAAATCAAAACCCTCCATAAGATGAAAATTAAAACCCTCCACAACAAGAGCAAGAAATTCCACAACCTACACCGATTGGAAGACCTCCTTCTAGCACCCAAGACAACATAATGAATGAAATAGAAAGAGGGAAAAATGAATTAGAAGTACTCATTGGTAGGTTGAAAGCTTGTGGACGAACCAATCTGATGAGAGCATGATTGGCATCCTCCCTTGAGTCCATTATGACCCGTGTAGCTTTTGTTAGTGGTTAGTTGGATATTTGGAGTGTTAAGAGGGATGAAAAAAGAAGATATTATGCAAAAAAATTATCATATCAAGATGTAAAAAAAAAGAAATAGCAAAAGGTAGCATTTGCACATTGTTTAAAAAGCTTGTAGAACAAGATACCGTTAAACATACAACTAAAAGGTCCCCCATCCATTAGTGCATACATGATGGTATTAGAAATAACTTTTGGGATAGATGGTAGATGGTCTTCAATGCCCCTCTCTGCAATAATCATAAAGTTCCAATGTATTTTTTAAAGAAATTATATTATGAATTTGTCCTTGGAGAGATCCACAATTATTTTGATATATTAGAATCTCATGGTAGAGGTGGGGGTCATCATCTAAGAAGTCAAGGGCATGTCGTGACCCTAATGTAGTTAGGGCACTTGTTGTCAAGCCACATGGTGAGCATGTGATTATTCCTTTAGTTGTGAAGGAACATGTAAAGACCAACACTCTAGGGACCATTAATTCTTTGACATAGACCCTCATTCATTGCATGAGTCCATTAGTTGAGGAGGAGCCTTTTGTGCGTTGTGGTCACATGTGCACATGATCATGTCGATCCTTATGCACATTTGGCAATCATGCTAGAGACTGAATGGATGATGGGCTAGTCACTGATGAGTTCCTGAGTGACACATTTGACATTGACATACAGGTAAATTACAATTATAATAAACTAATTTGATCACATCTCATATGTATAGTGAATGACTAATTAATTAGCATGTATTAACATTGTTCAAAATTTAGGGTAAGAGTGTTGCCGACCTTGGTACAGATTCCCCAAGCCTATTTTTCATTTTGTCGATGAGTCAAGAGGTATGCATCGATTTAATCATTTAAATTAATACATATATTTATTAAGTAATCATATGAAAGATTGACAAAAAAAATTATGCATGTGCATTAGTTCTCTACTGGACCATCGACACTCACAAGGGACTCCAAGACTAGGTGTGATACGAGCTTCATAGAGGTACATTTGTTTCATGTTAATTTAATTCATTTGATTATATTTGTTTCATGTTTCATGTTACATGTAAATTGTATTATATGACATGCAACTATTGACGTCTGAGACTCCTCATCTTTGCTAGTCCATCGATCATGGAGTTGCTGCAACGATGGCTAGTTTAGAGCCATTGACCGAGGTATGAAATAATTTTCTTGATTTTAGTTTTTGTTTATAATAGTTAGTATCAAAATTTATAATATTATTTATAAGTGATTATATTGATTGAATTGTTGTAGGGCCTTATTACACTCGATTGTCTATGAGCCTTTGAGGTGGACGTATAGAGTGACTATTTGATGACAGTAAGAAAATAATTAATTTTTTGTGAACATATATTTGATTTCAATGTATAATAATTATTGATTCATATCTACTTTGTTTGTATCAGCTCGAGTTAGAGAAGAGCTAAACAAGAGGACGAGCGGGCATGTGAGGAAGACCCCATCATCCCCATTATCTCCCTCCACACTACAACCAAAGACCTCTAGGGATTTGTTTCCTTCCCCTCGTGGGAAGGAGAAGATATAGTTGATAGATACACATGTATAGGCATTAGTGAACATATATGTGGATTTTATGTCAGTGGACATATTCGATATACATTTGATGTATATATCACATTTTAGATTTGATGCATGACATTATTAGACTTATGAAATTATTGGTTAATATATGATATGTTTGTTCATATATGACATTATTGGTTATCGTAATATATTATATGTTTGTTAATGTATGATATCATTGGTTATTGTAAGAAATTATAATATTGAGCAAGGAATGAGAAACAATCCAAGTAAGTTAAGTGTGAAACAATGTTACCATAAGATAAGAAAACTCCAAGAGCATACACCAAGATGGTTTAACAATTGAGACAAGGATTTATAAGGGGAAAGCAAAGAAAACCCCTTGTGAGTATTATGAATGAAGGCAAATGCCTAGAGAAGAGAGAGAGATATTGTTGGAGCAAAAGTAGCTCAATACAATAACATCAAGTGCTAAGAGTGAAGAAGAAAGAAGGAGGAGCATTTCTTATATAGAGATGAGAGAGGAGTTGCATTTGTAACTCCGATTTCTATGAATGCCACATTCATAATAGGTGTGTGCAAAGTGTCACAATCCTCTTAAGGAGGATAAACTAAATAAAGAAATAAACAAGAGTTGTCCTTACATGTGGAATAAAGGACAAACAATGACATGTCCTCCACATGTGTACAAGAGGACAAACTATATTTAGGGACCCTTGGAATATCCCAATTAATATATCCAAGGAAAGATTAACCTTTCTAACAGTTATCATAATATATTATATGTTTGTTCATGTATGACATTATTGGTTATCATAATATATTATATGTTTGTTCATGTATGACATTATTGGTTATCATAATATATATCTTATTTTTCTTGTTTACATTTTATGTAATTTTTTAAAAATTAAAATCGCATCGAAAATGATGCAGAGTGCTCACACCAAAAGCTAGTGGATTCCCAACAAGAACACTTTTAAGGAAAATTACTTTTCCCACCTTCGTAAGTGTCTTCAAAGACTCTTTCCAACTTGGTTACAACATTGAAAAAAATTCTACCCAACTTCACAAAACTACTTGATCACTTTCCCTATTCAAGACTTGGGAAGCAATAAGGGAAAAATGAGCAAATTTGAGAAATGGATCATAATCAACTTCTTGCTTCAAACTGACATCTTAGACACTTCAAGGAACACCTAATAACTATCTCACAAACTTCATTCTATCATCTACTCCATCATTCCAAGAGATTCTTCAACATCCTATGAGTGAAAAAATATTCCAACATCCTATGACTGTATTTTTTTTGCAACAACATGTAATTTGCTGATTTTTAGACAACTCTCCACAAAGGGAAGTGATTATGTTTCAAACCCATGAAATGGCTATTAAGACAACCAAGAAGATCCTTAACATCTTCCACTAACTCTATTTAGTGATAACATGCAGCTAGAGTGGTGTTTCATTTTGACAAAGTACTAGTTTGCTATTCCAAACAAGAAGTAATGATATTTGACAATAACTTAATGATTCTATATACATGTTTAACATTAGCAGTGATTCCTTGCCATATAAAAAAACTTAATAATCACCAACACCTTATGTCTCCTCTAAATTCATAGATGTTATTTTCATCATTTGACATCCATTCCAATAGATTACTAGTTAGTTTGATTGGCTACCACGTTAATTTCAAGGTTTTCCAAAAAATTGCTAAAATTGCCAAGAAGTAGTCAGCAACTTTTATTGCAAAATGCAATTTTTGCACTAAATCTTCCTAGAACTTAACCAAGTGATTTTTGGTAATGCATGGGACCTATATAAGGTGTAATGAATCTCAAAAAACTTATTGTCAACTTACTAACAAAAACAACAAAAAAAGAGAAATCGTTAGGACTAAGGCAACTTAGGTTTATAGGTGACCTCAAGTTCCTTGACCTTACAAAAAAGGATTACCTTATTACCATAAAAAAAAAATGTTCAAAATGAGATGTATGATCACCCCTTTACCTTATATCATGAGTCTTCATCATTGGATGAGATGACATACCCAATTGCCACAGTCAAAGATTGTTGCCCTATGACATTTACTAACTCTTAGGGATGATTCAGTTTGGCATGCCCGAGAATGTATGAGTTCTCAATGGGATGGGAGGAGCTTAAAGCTAGTGTTTACCCATCCACTTCGAGCTAATGAAACAGACAATACGATCCGACGACGAAAGGTGAGAGAGATTTGGCAGTTGACAACTTTGTATTAGCCAACACTACAAATTTTAGCATCACCCAAGATGGCATCACAAAATCAAAATGGAATAAGATCTCCAAAAAATGAGAGAGGTTTTCGTAGGTCTCCACAATACGGTCCTATAGCACCTGAAATTGCATCCATACCTTGTACGAGCTCTGAGATATGCCCCATCAAAGATCGCTTCCCTATGGCATTTAGTAACTCTTAGGGACAATACAATTCAGCGCGCCTAAGAACATTTGAGTGCTCAATGAGATGGAAGGAGCTTGGGGCTAGTGTTTACCCAACCACCTAGAGCTAACAGAATAGATAGTACAATCCCACGATGTAAGGTGAGAGAGATTTGGCAGTTGATAACTTTGTACTAGCCAACACTACAAGTTTCATCATCACTCGAGATGGTGTCGCAAAATAAAAGTGAAATAAGATCTCCAAAAAGAAAGAATTTATTGTAGGTCTTTGTAACATGGTCCTATAACACCTGGAATTGCATGCATACCTCACACGAGCTCTGAGATATGCCCCGTCAAAGATAATTGCCCTATGGCATTTAGTGACGTTTCAGTTCGGCATGCCCAAGAATGTTCAAGTGCTTAACCAGATGAGATGAGCTTGGGTCTAGGGTTTACCTGACCACCCAAAGCTAATGGAATAGATAGTTCGATCGCATGATGAATGGTGAGGGAGATTTGGCAGTTGGCAACTTTTTACTAGCCGACACAAGTTTCAACATCACTCAAGATGGCGTCGCAAAATCAAAACAAAATAAGATATCCAAAAAGTGAGAAATATTATTGTAGGTCTTTGCAACATGGTCCTATAGAACCTAGAATCACATCCATACCTCACACGAGCTCTGAGATATGCCTTGTCAAAGATCGCTGCCCTATGGCATTTAGTGACTCTTAGGGATATTTTGGTTTGGCGTGCCTGAGAATGTTTGAGCACTCAATGGGGTGAGACAAGATTTGAGCTAGGGTTTAACTAGCCACTTGGAGCTAATGAAATAGACAGTTCGATCCCACATCAAACAGTGAGGGAGATTTGGCAGTTGACAACTTTGTACTATCAAACACTACAAGTTTCAACATCACCCGAGATGGTGTCCCAAAATCAAAATGAAATAAGATCTCCAAAAAGTGAGAGAGGTTATTGTAGGTCTCTATAACATGGTCCTATATCACCCAAAATCACATCCATACCTTGCATGAGCTCTAAGATATTCCTTGTCAAAGATCACTATCCTATGGCATTGACTCTTAGGGACATTTTGGTTTGGCATGCTCGAGAACATTTGAGTGCTCAACAGGATGGGATGAGCTTGGGGCTAGGGTTTAACTAGCCACCCAGAGCTAAAAAAATGGATAGTTTGATCCCATGATGAATAGTGAGGGAGATTTGGTAGTTGGCAACTTTGTACTAGCCAACTCTACAAGTTTCAATATCACTGGAGATGGCGTTGCAAACTCAAAATGGAGTAAGATCTCCAAAAATAGAGAGGTTATTGTAGGTCTCTGCAATGCAGTCCTATAACACCCAAAATTGCATCCATACCTTACACGAGCTCCAAGATATGCCCTATCAATGATCACTTCCCTATGAAATTTAGTGACTCTTAGGGATGTTTGAATTTGGTGTGCTCGAGAACGTTGGAGAGCTCAACAGGATGGGAAAAGCTTAGGGCTAGGGTTTACCTAGCCACTTAGAGATAACAAAATAGATAGTTTGATTCCACGACAAACAGTGAGGGAGATTTGGCAGTTGGCAATTTTGTACTAGCCAATACTATAAGTTTCAACATCACCCGAGATGGCATTGCAAAATCAAAATGGAATAAGATCTCAAAGAGAGAGAGAGAGAGAGAGAGAGAGAGAGAGAGAGAGAGAGAGAGAGAGAGAGAGAGAGAGAGAGAGAGAGATAGAGAGAGAGAGATTATTGTAGGTCTCTACAACATGGTCCTATAGCATGTAGAATCACATCCATACCTCACACAAGCTCTGAGATATGCCCCGTCAAAGATCACTCCCCTATGGCATTTAGTGACTCTTAGGGATGTTTCAGTTCAGTGTGCCCAAAAGCATTCCAGCGCTCAATGGGACAGGACAAGCTTGGGGTTAGGGTTTAACTAGCCACCTGGAACAGATAGTTTGATCCCATGATGAATGATGAGGGAGATTTGGCAGTTGGAAACTTTGTACTAGCCAACGCTACAAGTTTCAACATCACCCAAGATGGCATTGCAAAATCAAAATGGAGTAAGATCTCCAAAAAGTGAGAGATTATTGTAGGTCTCCACAATACGTTCCTATAGCACCTAGAATCACATCCATACCTCACACGAGCTCCAAGATATGCCTTGACAAAGATCACTACCCTATGTCATTTAGTGACTCCTAGGAAGGTTTTAGGTCAGCATGCTCGAGAATTTTTGAGTGCTCAACAAGAAGGGATGAGCTTTGGGCTAGGGTTCACTCAACCACTTGGAGCTAACAAAATAGACAATTCGATCGCATAATGAACGATGAGGGAGATTTGGCAGTTGGCAACTTTTACTAGCCAACACTACAAGTTTCAGCATCACCCAAGATGGTATCATAAAATCAAAATGAAGTAAGATCTCTAAAAAGAGAGAGAGGTTATTGTAAGTCTCTACAACATAGTCCTATGAAACCTAGAATTGCATCCATACCTCACATAAGCTTTGAGATATGCCCTGTCAAAGATTGCTTCCCTATGACATTTAGTGACTCTTAGGGACGTTTCAGTTTGGCATTCTTGAGAATTTTCAAGCACTCAATGGGATGGAATGAGCTTGGGGCTAGGGTTTACTCGACCACTCAGAGCTAAGGGAACAGATAGTGTTATCCCATGACAAACGGTGAGGGAGATTTGGTAGTTGACAACTTTGTACTGGCCAACACTATAAGATTCAACATCACTCGAGATGACCTCACAAAATCTAAACAGAGTAAGATCTCCAAAAAGTGAGAGGTTATTGTATGTCTCTACAACATGGTCCTATAGCACCTAGAATCTCATCCATACCTTGCATGAGCTTCGAGATATGCCTCGCCAAAGATTGCTGCCCTATGACATTTAGTAACTCTTAGGGACATTTCAGTTTGATGTGCCAGAGATGTTGGAGCACTCAACAGGATGGGACAAGATTGGGGCTAAGGTTTACCCAGCCACCTGGAGCTAACAAAATAGGTAGTTCGATCCCATGATGAATGATGAGAGAGATATGAGCAAGATATGCATGCCTAGGCCACTTTGTGCAAGATATGAGCAAAAGTTGCTAATTAGGAAAAATTGGGTCTTTTTGAGTTTCTGGAAATGATAGCCTTGGATTAGGTTTTTTATAGTTGTTTTTTAATAGTTTGGAACCTTTTCCAAGTCCTAGAAGTGAAATCTAGCGAACTTTGCAAAAGTTGCACTTTTTGTGCAAAATTGCAAAAGTTGCTTAAAAATGCAAATTTGACTAGAAACCTTCTAACCTTTGAAAAAATATTTCCCATACTCATATACTTGAGCATGGATAGTTAAAACTTCGCAAAATTCCATTTGCAACTTTTTTTTGCAAAAATTGCAAAAGTTGCTCAAGCAACTTTTTGAGCAACATTGCAACTTTTGAGCAATTTTTGCTCTTTACATATTTAGGTCAAATGGGTCCATCTAAGAGTATTCTAGGACCCTAGTTAAGATTCCTAGGACCTATTAGGTAACCAAATACCTTAGTTTCCTATGAATATTGAAAATAAATGAATAAGCAATTGGCTACCAGCTACAGATATTTCAAAGACATTGAAAATAATATATATTATTTTTTCAAGAAAAATGAGTTACTGATTCTGAAAATAAGGTTGAAATGATTCCCATCAGTGGCATGGCCAAGAACTACCTTTTTAATACAATGACAAACAATTGGACTCACTCCCCATGCCTTTTCATTCCTATGGAGGAAAGCTTAATATATAGAAAAATATAAATAGAGGAATTGTAGCTGCATCTATTAAATATACAAAGGAAGATATAGAAAACCTACTTAATAGAGAGATTAATCTGAGAGAAAGGATATTTAAGAAGAAAATGGTTATTTTAGTGCCATCCAAGGTATGCCAATTACTTAGGATGAATAGACAAAACCTACAACTATTGGGAAAGAGTGCACAGGTACACAGACGCAAAATTTTCAGATAGAGAAGTAACAAGTGCTATAGAATTGTCCACAGAGCAATGTGAAGTGAAACCTCAAATTGGCTCATTAGTAGGCAAAGAATATGGTCACACACTTCATTTCAACACCACAGATGTTTCAATTAGAAATGCCTATTCATCAATGGCATTTCATTTATAGGACTTGGAAAGCCAAGATACTCAAGCTGGGCATGATCCCTCAAAGTTCTCATTGAAATATATTAATGATCTTAATAGAACAACAAAAAACTTATTGCCACCTTTAAATGGAGACTTGAGTTTAAATGGAGATGTAAGTTCCCAAACATGTCCTAGTCAAGTAGATGACTGGTGCAGGAGCACCCATTCTAGAATCATCAAAGAAGGCACCTAAGGATCCTACATAGTTCACTTCGGATAGGTTTTGATGCAGAAGTGCATGGTGGAAGCTTCTAAAAGGCAAGCCATTAGGCAATTAGATAAGGTTAGAATCCTTCAAATTTTCCAAAAAGAGGGTTTAGTGTTGGGACACTTATCATAAGCATCAATAATGAACTAATCATAGGTTATCACAACCCAAACAAGGTAGGAAACCTAATCACTAGGTTTTCCTAAGTTCAAAAGCACCAAAACATAAGGATTCTCCAAAAGCCTAATAAGGGAACATACCCCCAAACATGAATGAAAAGAAAACAATGACCATGGAATGGAATACAAAAACACCTTAGACCTATTAAGGTATATATATAGTAGATAAAGTGATTATGTTGTGTTCAAATAACACTAATATATAGTTACAACAGTTTGCCATTGAAAAGGCTAGGAGCCCTTCAAACTGTAAATTGAACATAATATGGAAAAAACCCACATGAAGACATAGTTTAAAGTGAGATTCAAGAACCCTTTTAGGACATATAAAACATATGTAAACCTCACAAATTGGAAGAGATTGGAAGCCAATGCTGTAACAACATTTGGAAAGTGTTGATAGGCCTAATTAGGCTACAATTACACTACAGGTACCCTTTTACATGTACTTATCAGAAAAAAAAAAATTGGAACATCTAGGGGCATGTGGAACAAGTACAAATCTAAAGTTATAGATCTTGGATCACTCTAGAGAAAAAGTTATAGTGATTGTGGTGAAATGCTGAACGGTGCATGTATGGAGCCATGCACCTAGGGTATGGTGGAAAAATTCATTCCTTTCTTGGCCATTTGTAAAACCTAAAAAATCATGAAGTACACTAATAGGGCTTGCATTCTACTAAGGGGCATCAAATTCCCATGGTGGAAAGTGCCAAAACAACAAGGCCCTAGGTGAAACCCTTAGTTTAATGCCGATTTCTAGGCACCTTTAGCAAAAATTGAATAACTTGCAAACTACAAAGGATAAAAACATGAAACCAAGTGAAAATGAAAGGTAACTCACCCCTCTAACTCCTAGGATCAATGACACATGTCCCAACAACTATACCAGTCTATACAAGAGAATTTTGCTGGAAAAATAAGTTATTTCATTAACTTCTTGCCAAAATAAGTACATCATACCTATCATCCACTTGTAAGGGATAATATAGGGTGTCCCCAATGGTTATAAGGTTGATTTGAACCAACTAGCCCTTTGGGGAAGAGTTTTTGAAAGTTTAACAACTTTTTAAGAAGTTGCTCAAAAGTTGTCAAGCAACTTTTTAAGCAACTATGAAAAGAAAGACAATCAAACCAAACTTGCTAAAACAAAATTATTCTAAACAACCCAATATACCATGGAAACTAGTACAGTCTACAAAAGTAATGTCAAAAATTCCTTAAAACTCAAAAACTCAATAATTTTGCCTTCAAATATCATGCTATAGCATGCTGACTGTACGTGTAATGATATTAACTTCTCTCATTTTAGGGTTTGGAAAGTCTTTATATCTCCTCCTAGGTCGTTACCCTTCATCCTTATGGTTTGCATCGGCCTCCTTCAAGTTTTAAAAGGAAAATCCATAATTTCTTGCAAAATCAACATTTTGCAAAAATTGCAAAATTGCAATATAGCAACTTTTGAATTTTTCTTGATTTCTCTTCTTAACACTTATAACTTGTTATTTAGGATATCCCTTAGCAATTCCATGCAAGGGACCCTTCCCTAAGCTAATGACTCATCCCTTAGGTTACTCATTTCCCTATGGCAACGTATGCCTTGATTTTTAGGCCAAAATTGTGACTTTTCTAAGGACATTAAATGACATCGAATACCCTAACTACCACACCTAGGTCCAATGACCCTTATTCTACTTACAAGGCTCACTTGGAGCATAACACAACAAAAATGAAAAGGTGAAGGCCCTATGATTCAAAGTGCCCCTGCACCACTCACTTTCTCTCTCTCCCTCTTGCACTATTCAATCTAATGAACCCACTGGATCTGCTCTACATTTTAATGTCTCAAGTATTGCCTCGTGGTCTAACTCGCAAAATTTCTAAAGAATCTTATTATGTGGTTTTACACCATATTTTATTAAGTGAAAATTTGATGTGACAACAAGGTTTGAATAATGAAGAATCTTTCTCTCTATTTGCCAATCCTCGAATAAGCACAAGTTAGGGTTCTTCATAGAATATCATCTAAGCCATGTGCTGGTTATAACCATTGCACTGATATGGTACTCTAAACCTTCACCATCTATAACTGAGTGATCCAATTTTTGTTTGGCTTGGACACAACGAAAATAATAATAATCTATCCCTTCTTCATTGTCTTTAGCTGCAATAACAATAAAAACATGGCTTGCAGTGATAAACGTACCAAATGTAGTCAATAATCCAAAAAATACTTACGTAAAAGTTATAAAGTTACATATTGAAATTACGAAGATATATATTACCAGGTTGCACTAGATCATACAAGTGGTCAAAGTCAATGGACGAATCCATCTCCACCATTTCCAGTGATTGTGGAGGACAATAGGTGTCAATTAGGTCCAAAACCCATATATCCCATTTGTCCACCCATTCAGACTCATAGTCATCCCAATTTTCCTCTACATATGATGGACAATAGCATGTCATTTTACATGTGTGGATACTCCATGAACCTACATCAAAGCTTCTAAAAGAGTGCAACTCACTTGATACTATTAGTGTGCAAAAATCTTCATATGGTGCAATGTTAGTATTATCTATCAACCAAAAAAATCTACAAACCATAGATTCACCTTCCTTACATGGACCCATTATAGTGTCACACCACTGGATGATGGATTTTGCATCGTTCAATATTACTCCATTTTTGTACTTTAGTTCTAGGCTCTTTTGATGCATGCACCTACACCATCGTGCTCTCCCTTTCCATGACCAACCTATGTGAAATTCCACATATATTAAATTCTAGACAACCTATGTATCCTACTCAACCAATAGAACATCCATGCATTCTTGAATTGAGATGCACAATTGTTTGATCAAATAATGTGCTGACAATATGGTATTCCCCTGTTAGCCAAATCTCCATAAAATATTTGAAAACAACCATATATAAACTTCATAGAATGTGATCGATCATCACTAATGTAAAAATGGTACTCCCTCAAAATCTTCCTGTCATCCTTTGTACTTGTAGGTGAATGCATGAATGTTATGTGAACAAATATGGAAACCTATTGAGAAATATAATACTTTGCTTGCACCTCATTTTGTGGTTGTAGTGTGTAATTATCTATGAAGTTTACAACCAAAATAATGGTATCTAGTGGAAACGTATCCTTACACAACTTGAATTGAAAATCTAGCCATAGAGCTCTATGTGTATGCCTTGCATACTCGTAAATAATATTTTCACAAAAAATCTTCATGAACTCATACACTAGAATATTTTCAATGACTAAATCACATCTTTTACCCTATTTCCCATCTTTTAGAGCATATGTCAGTGTCTTATATTTTTTGTAATCTACTATTTCATTTCCAATTGCATGTGTACTATCCATATGTTCACACGTTAATAAAAGTTGCAAAGAACCACAAAATAAGCATGTACCATCCAAGCATGATGTCTTGTAAATTGTTGGCCATCCCCTATTTCACATAAACTGTTGGACATGGATTTTCTCAAAGATCTAGGTGGCTCATTCATCTCAAAATCTTGCAAAACAAACTTAGAATGCAAAAAAACACATATATGCCTAAAAACATCAAAATAGTTAAAAAATTCAATATGTATCCTACAACAACAAGTTGAGCGTGTATGATTTATCTTCACATAAAAAGGTTTACCCATCTCAAAAAATCTTTGACTTATTAGAATTTGAGGATACATACCAATAAATTTTACAAAAAATTGTGTTTGAGTTGAGTCCAATTTTTTTTGCATGTGGGTCGTGATTTTGGCTACCAATCCTCACAAAATCTCTTTGATTAGGGAAACACGTGTGTTATTTGACCAAAAATCTTCAATCAATGATTTCAAAGCTTCACTAATTTCTTTATTCTTTTGTAGTAGTCTATCGCTAAATGTCCATAACTCATTTTTTGTTGGATCTTCCAATTTCTCACGCCTTAGCATGGCTCTCCTTAGATTGCCTTTACCAATTTTGAATGTTTTGCTTGCCTTTCTCATGAGTCAATCTTTCTTCATTTGGGTACTTACTATTGTTGATGTATGTACTCTTGTGATATTACTATCTTTGGTGCATGATTTAGAACCTACTTTGTCATATCCACTCATTAGATTCTTTACAATGCTTTTTTGATTTGAATCGTCCATCATTCTTAGCCCAAGAATCTTCATGATAGGCCTAAATTTAAAATTTCTCATCATTTCAACAAATAATTGGCATTGAATTGTAATATTTAAATCTTTAAAGAATAATCTCCACATAAAATTAACTTTTTTTTGACAAGTACGCTTGCTAATCTTGTCAGGCATTGATTTCAAAATGTTAGTATCAATATCAATCAAATATTTTGGTCTTCTAAAGAAAATTCTAGAAGGTGTTATAATCTCTTCCACCCCCTCAAAATTTTGAACATCAAGATAAGGTTGAGTGCTTTCAGACCTTGAACCAAAGATGATGTACCTTGGTGTCATGTCCCCTTTTCAAATAATTAAAAATAATAATCTTTTCTAAGGCATGCAGGCTCAAAAAGGTGAAGTTTTGGAAAAAGAGGATAGTCTTTGGAAGCTAACGGACTAATAAATGAAAATTATTATTAAAATATGTTTTATTAACCCCTCTTGGATGTGAGTTAGGGTTATGCCCTCTTTTAAGGAGTTTGGAGGCATTTTGGGCTAATTCGAGAACTTGATTTTTGCGCATTGCTTTGTTGTTCTTCAGAGGCTTCCAAACCTGTGGAGAAGGAGACCCAAGAATGGGAGTTTGCAGGTTTTTAGGAAGGCTAAGGATGGGATTTTGAAGCCATTCCATGTGCATGCTCATGCAAAGTTTGCCTTTGTGCTGAACAATATAGATTTGTGGGTTTTCGGGTGTGTTTTTTGTAAGAGTTTGGTGTTTCCAGTTGAGTATTTCATATCAGTTTGGGTTGCTGCTGTATTTAAGATTTTTAGATGTTAAAATAGAGCTGAATATATGTATTTGGTCATGATTATATTTCTGTGATAGATTATTAGTGTTTTTGTGGTGTTTTCGGGCTATTCTATGTTATTTTCGGGAGCTCGATGAGCATTGTTTTATCCTCCATTTGGGAGCTATTGTGTAAATGTTATACAGATCTGGAAATGTCATTTTGTAGGCTGTTATGCTGCTAAAATTTTTATAAAAATTTCCACTTTTAAATTTATTAATAATATGTGAAGCTGTGAAGTTTTTGGCACTATTTCGGGCATACCCGATTTGGGGTTTATTGAGAAATTGGTGGATCTTTGAAATATTGGTTGTTTGATTTTAAAGATATGATTAGAGGCTTGAAATATCATATAAAATCAGTAAAGAGACATTTCAGTGGTATCAGAGCTATGATCTTGCCAGCCTGAGGGTTTGTAGAAGTTTGCATGTCAGTTTTGACAACTACCCAAATCTTGCATGTCAAAATTTATGGTTGCATGTTACTTCTAATCATTTGCATGTTAGTTCTTGGTGAATTTGGTGGTTGCATGTTGCTTCTAATCAGTTGCATGTCAAAATCTATGGTTGCATGCTACTTCTAATCATTTGCATGTTAGTTCTTGGTGAATTTGGTGTTTGCATGTTGCTTCTAATCAGCTGCATGTCAAAATCTATGGTTGCATGCTACTTCTAATCAATTGCATGTTAGTTCTTAGTGTTTGAAGAAGTTATAACCTATTGGGGTTACACTCTACTTTATCCAGAATGAGCAGGTATAGTACAGAGTCTCAGAGGACATGATCTTGGACAATTGATATCCAAAGTCAAAATAGTAGAAAGGATGGTTATTTAGACATTTGAGATAAACTTAGGAAAATAAGCCATGACATGTCTGAACAGTTGGTTGAGCACCACCATATGATGAATGACATACTGTCCAACCCAGCTAAAGTGGATAAGTTGATTGGATTTCTATTTGGCAGATTTTCTCACAGGGCAGATGAAACAATTACCAAGAACTTCCATGAGGAGTTTGAGAAACTAGCTTATAGCCAGGCAGAGGTCTCAGATTCTACTCCGCCATAGGAGGTAGTGAGAAAGGATATTACGCAGATTGATAGTAATGGTCAACTTGATACTCAAATTGAAAAAATTGTATACAGGTTGTTAAAGGGTGATGTCATAGGTATTTAGGATGGTATAGTTACAATAGGTAGTGACTATAGCGTAGTGGGTTCAGATGATGATTATGAGGATGTTGTTGTGCATGATGGTGAGATACCTGGTAGAGATGAGCAGACATTGAACATTCATGACTTTGCTGAGAAAGAGTACCAGGCACAATTAGATGCGTCGTCACATGAGGTTGAGGCTGGTAGTACTTCACACAATTTGTCCAGCTAGTTGAAAGTGAACAAAGACAGTTGATGGGGACACAACCCACGTACAAAATGGACACAACAGAAAAGGGAAATTGTATTAACTGAAAAATAAGCTAGTACAAATAGTACAGAGAAAATAAACTTCAAAACATGCCCTAAGGGCTTACAATAGCATAAATCTGGAGATAATTTCTCCTTTCAGTACCTCCTCTCAAACTCCACTCTAAACTGCCTTTTACAATGCCAGAAATCTCCTTAAATAGACCCCAAAAGGTTAAGGACTAGGAGTACATTCTAGAAAGTGCTAGTAGGCATCCACTGACCAAATAGAAGGTTCCAAAAGCTACGTTAGAAGTCAGTGCAAATCTAGAAGAATCCAAAAATGGTAATCAAACTTTCGGGAGACATAACTTTTGAACTGTAGCTCCGATTGATGAATTGTTTACATTTTTAGAAAGCTCTCAAAGTGCTCTATAGCCCTACGGACAAGTTTTGCTCATCCCCCATTTTTCGGCCCTTCTCAAGGTCATTTAATTCCCCTAACCTGACTTTGAAGCATTCTTAGGAGGTCTCCAAAACTTAAAAAATTGCAATAACTTTCAAACCGTGGGGCCTTTTGACCTAATTCTTTTTCTGGAATTCTCTAAATCAAAATTACATTCATATGGCCAATTCACACCTTCTAGGTCACCAAAATGATGGCCAAATTTCATGCTCCTATTTTTTTGGGATTTTCTAGCACACTGATAGTTGAACTGTGAGAGTTGGAACCTTTATTTGACCCAAATGGGTGTCCAAAAATGAAAACACATGAAACAGAAACTAAGTCTAAGTACATTTTTTTGGGTGACACAGGATTGCCCTTATACCTCTGGATGCTCCTGCATCAACAGTATTGTGACTTCATTATCTCATCATGACAGGTATGTGGAGTTAGTTGGTATTGGTCATATTACTCAAGTGAGGATTTTGCTTGAGTTACCAGCTGATTCTAGTTTATAGATATGGACTCGAGATTGTTATATTGGCATTTGGGATTTAGTTGACTGGAGATCTCTAACACTTTTTGGTAGCAGTGTTTGTTTGGGTGCTATCATGGATTTGATTAGTAGATTGCATGGTGTTGTCTTTTCTTGTGCTAGCAGCTTGTCTGATGTTGGTATTAGTTTTTATACACCAGTGTTGGGCTTTGTTCATATATCTAGTCGACCATACTTGCTAGAATGTGTTGACGATCTTTCATATTTGGCAGTGTGTACAAATGAGTCCCAGGATCATATTGGAATTGATGACATCTAGGAGGATGTAGTGGGCAGTTTTGAAAACTTAGTTTCCTTGGGTACAAAGGAGTTGGACAACAGTGCTATAGTTTTTGATACTCCGTTTGTTGATATTAGCTTTAGAGTTGATCTACAGGATATGGATGGTAATACTCTAGAGACTAGTAACTTTGAGGATACTACTTTAGACAGTGCATTAGAGGAGGTTTGTAGGAGATAGTCAAGCTAGTGCCATCATGTGTCTAATCAGTTGAGAGTTAGTGAGCGAGACATTGCTATCACTTGCCAACATTTCGATGCTGCTCGTCAATTGTTAGCAGTTTATGGATGGGGTTCTCCTACTAGTGATGAGCAGAGAGGTAGTTATCTTTCCTTTATAGAGTTCCACTATTTATGGGAGGCTATCCAGATTCTGAGATAGGATTATATGTAGTTGGTAGCCGACAGAGATTATCTTATGGAGTGGGGCAGTACAGCATATGATGCATTGTTGGCCAAGGAAGATGAGGTGAGTGAGCTTACTAAGCAGCTTGAGGTGATTTTTGAGATTCTTGAGAGTACACAGTTGGCTTTCAAGGAGTCACGGTTTCATTTGGCTAAGGTGACCATGGAGTTAGAGCAACTACACTCTTTACTAGATTCTATACAGTCATAAGCTGTGGTGTCTAATGATCCGAGGATGTCCATGGTCGAGATTGTCAAAGATAGTGGAGATGGGGATGCATCCATCCTTGATACTAACATTGGCATATCGGGTTCATCCCCACTAGAGTCAGGTTCAGTTGAGTTAGTTGTTGTAGCAGATTGTTGTGGTATGCTTGACATGGTGGTGACCTCTAGCACTAATGGCACGAAGACTAGAGATGCTATATCAAAGACCATGTATGATGTTGGTGAGCTGATAGTTGGCATGGTTTCTACTAGTAATACTACTCCCTTGGTGATGTCTTTAGAGGTAGTAGTCAGTTCCAACTTGGTTAGTGATCAATTACAGTTAGTTACATTTGGATTGCAGTCTGAGCCACTGACTGAGATTGGCGCATTCTATCAGCATTACATTGTGAGGTATGCTCATCAATTTACCTTTGATGACCATGTTGATGAGATGATGATTCAAAGATGTACTTTGGTTCCTAGTGCTTATCATCAGTTATGGGATAGTTTGATGCCTCGGGATAAGAGTTGTGATGGGCACGACATGGTGATAGGTCTTGCAGTTGACAGCTTGATAATACATGACTTAGAGCAGGAGTTTTGGAGTGATGCTTCAACATGTGTTGTTATTGATTCTACTCCTTTGGCTATGACATCTCCTGACTTAGCTGGTGATCAGTCATAGTGGGTTGTATCACTTGTTCATGGTGAGCTGTTGACTGAGGTTTTTTTTTTTTATCAACATTATATTGTAGGGTATGTACATCAGTTAGCATTTGATCCTTGTGCTGAGGAGTTGATGGCATACAAACTTGGTTTGGGTTCCATTTCTTGCTGTTCATCTTGTGATGGCTTTTCACCATTAGGGGTGCATGGGAGTTATGGTTATGAGATAGTGGTTGGTGATTTGTAGAGTTGTGTTGACTGTAGGAGTTGTATAGTGTGTGGATTCTCCATACTTGGTATAGTTTCATTCGAGAGCATTCACCATTGTTGCAGAGTTGGATTGTACATTCTGTATAGGCTAGTGGGATGCGTTGATGGTATTTACTATGTTGGCAATTTGATTTGTCCACTTTACTTGAGTTTTGATGTTCTAAGAGTTTGTGTCTCGTGGGTTTCTGACTGTGGAAGTTGTGACTTTGGAGTTTGGTTGAGTAGTAATTGTCAGTTTGATTATGGATTCCTCTTAGTTATATTGCAGAGGATATTGTAGGAGCCTATGTTAATTGACAATAGTATAGTTCATGACTACATTTGGGATCTAGGTGGATTGATTGGTCTATTTTTCAGCCATTGCTTATGGACAAGAAATATTTGGAAGGGGAGGACTTGTCATGTCCCCTTTTCAAATAATTAAAAATAATAATCTTTTCTAAGGCAGGCAGGCCCAAAAAGGTGACGTTTTGGAAAAAGGGGATAATATTTGGAAGCTAATAGACTAATAAATGAAAATTATTATTAAAATATGTTTTATTAACCCCTCTTGGATGTGAGTTAGGGTTATGCCCTCTTTTAAGGCGTTTGGAGGCATTTTGGGCTAATTCGAGAACTTGATTTTTGCGCATTGCTTTGTTGTTCTTTAGAGGCTGCCAAACTTGTGGAGAAGGAGACCCAAGAATGGGAGTTTTTAGGTTTCAAAGAAGGCTAAGGATGGGAGTTTGAAGCCATTCCATGTGCATGCTCATGCAGAGTTTTCCTTTGTGCTGAACAGTGCAGATTTGTGGGTTTTCGGGTGTGTTTTTTTGTAAGAGTTTGGTGTTTCCAGTTGAGTATTTCATATCAGTTTGGGTTGCTACTGTATTTCAGACTTTTAGATGTTAAAATAGAGCTGAATATATGTATTTGGTCATGATTATACTTCTATGATAGATTATTAGTTTTTTATGGTGTTTCCGAGCTATTCTATGTTGTTTTCGAGAGCCCGATGAGCATTATTTTATCCTCCATTTGGGAGCTGTTGTGTAAATGTTATACAGATATGGAAATGTCATTTTGTAGGCTGTTATGCTGCTGAAATTTTTATAAAAATATCCACTTTTAGATTTATTAATAATATGTGAAGCTGTGAAGTTTTTGGCACTATTTCGGGCATACCCGATTTGGGGTTTATTGAGAAATTGGTGGATCTTTGAAATATTGGTTGTTTGATTTTAAAGATCTGATTAGAGGCTTGAAATATCATATAAAATCAGTAAAGGGACATTTCACTTGGCAATAAGATGCAAAAGATGGAATATCACCTACTTGATATGTTGAAGTTGTACCTTAAACATGACATGATAGAGTGTGTACACCGTTAGATCTACAAATTAGCATCTCTCCAACATGAGATGATGATATGACTCCAACATTGGAAGATGGTGTAGCTTCACAATTTAATTATCTTCTTGAGCATAACAGTCTCATTTGTTCTTTTTGTCTTTCCAATTCTTACTCTTTGTTTCTTTGTATTGGTGGTTCTTGTTCCTCATCGAATGTCAATTCTTCATTATTGCTTTGCAATTTTCTTTGTTCACGTAGTAGTTTCATTTTATATCTTTTAATTTTCAAATCTCTCTCCCTCTCTTTTGTTGTTTGATTTTTTGGTTTCTTCCTTGGCATGATGGTGATTTCTATATGTCAAATTATTCAAGCATCTGAATTACTTACAACTTGTAAATTACAAATCATTCAAATACATATACAAATTATGATTATTTCAATGAATACACAATATATATTAAATAACTTGTCAAATTTCTAACCATTTCCAAATAATAATTCATTCAAACATACAAATTTTAGTGAATTCACTATATATTAAACAACATGTCAAATTATAATCAAATTTGTCTCTATATAATAACAAAGAATATTTAAAAAGGACTGCACTAACCTTTTCTATAGAAAGAATATTCAAAAAGCCTTCAAATAGTGTATCCAATGATTGAATTTAGTGTTTGCTAGCTTCAAATAGAATGAAAGAATGTTCAAAAAGCACTCAAATAGTGTTTGCTAACTTCCAACAACATGAAACCTATGTTTTCTATCGAAAGAACAAAATAAACAACAAACAAAAAGTAGAATATGGATCAGTAGGGACCCAAACTTTCGTTATGACCATTTTGGTGTTTTCACATAGTGCATATGCACTATGTGAAAAATAGTCTCCCCTCTCCCACCATCCCCCATCCCCTACTCTCTCTCTTCATACTCTCTCTCACTCTCTCTCTCCTCTCCCATCCCCTACTCTCTCTTGGGCTACTCTCTCTCCGACTCTCTTTCACTCTCTCACCTCTTCCATCCCCTACTCTCTCTCTATCTCCTTCTCCCACCACCTACTCTCTCTCAACCACTCTCTCTCTTGTCCCATCCCTACTCTCTATCTTAGGCTACTCTCTCTCTCTCTCTCTCTCCACACACTCTCATCCCCCCTCTCTCTCGCTCTCCCTCTCCCACTGCCTACTCTCTCTCTCTCTCTCCTATCCCCTACTCTCTCTCTTACACACACTCCCATCCCCCTCTCTCTCTCGCTCTCCCCTCTCCCACCACATACTCTTTCTCTCTCTCTCACTCTCTCTCTCTCTTACACACACTCCCATCCCCCCTCTCTCTCCCTCTCCCACTCCCTCTCCCACCACCTACTCTCTCCCATCCCTACGCTCTCTCTCTCTCTCACACACCCACTCCCACTCTCCCACTCGCTCTCCCACCACCTACTCTCTCTCCCATCCCCTACACACACACACACACATACTCCTCTCTCACTCTCTCTCTCTCTCCCATCCCCTAATCTCTCCTTTCTCTCTCTCTCTCTCATTTTCCCACCTCCACTCTCTCTCTCTCACGTCCTACTCCTCTCTTATCTGTCTTCCTCTCCACTCCCTCTCCCACCACTTACTCTCTCACTTACTCTTCCCATTCCTAATCTCTCTCTCGCTCTCCTCTCCCATCGCTACTCTCTCTCTCTCTCTCTCTCTCTCCCCATCCCTTACTATCTCTCTCCCTCCCTCTCCACAGCCTAACTCTCTCTCACACTCTCTCTCCCATACACCTACACTCTCATCTCAACTACTATCATTACCCCCCTCCTCTCTCTCTCTCTCCCCCATCCCCTACTCTCTCTCTCTCTCTCCCCTCTCCCATCCCCCTACTCTCTCTCTCACATATACACACTCCCATCCCCCCTCTCTCTCTCACTCTCCCTCTCCCATTCCCTCTCCTACTACCTACTTTCTCACACTCACTCTCTCTCTCCCATCCCCTACTATCTCTCTCTTACACATACTCCCATCCCCCTCTCTCTCTTTCTCTCCATCTCCCACTCCCTCTCCCACTTCCTACTCTCTTTCTCACTCTCTCCCCCATCCCCTACTCTCCCTCTCTCTCTCCCTCCCTCCTCCCATCCTCTACTCTCTCTCTCTCTCTCTCTCACAAACACACACTCCCATCCCCCCTCTCTCTCACTCTCCCTCTCCCATTCCCTCTCCCACTACCTACTCTCTCCCCCTGTCTCTCATTCTCTCTCTCCCATCCCATACTCCCTCTCTCTCTCTTACACACACTCCCATCCCCCCCCTCTCTCTCGCTCTCGCTCTCCCACTCGCTCTCCCACCACCTACCCTCTCTCTCTCTCACACACTCTCTCCCATCCCCTACTCTCTCTCTCTCCTCTCCTATCCCTTACTCTCTCTCTCATAGAGACACACTCCCATCCCCCTCCTCTCTCTCCCTCCCCCTCCCTCCCCCTCTCCTCTCCCATTCCCTCTTCCACTGCCTACTCTCTCTCTCTCACTCTCTTCTCTCTCTCCCATCCCCTACTCTCTATCTCTCTTACACACACTCCCATCCCCCCTCTCTCTCTTTCTCTCCCTCTCCCTGTACCACTCCTTCTCCCACTGCCTACTCTCACTCTCTCTCTCTCTCTCACTCTCTCTCTCCCATCCCCTACTCTCTCTCCCTCTCCCTCTCCCCATTACCTACTCTCTCACTCTCTCTCTCTGACACACAATCCAATCCCCCCCTCTCTCTCTCTCCCTCTCCCACTCCCTCTTCCACTGCCTACTCTCTCTCCCATCCCCTACACCTCTCTCTCCCTCTCCCTCTCCCACTCCCTCTCCCACCACCTACTCTCTCCCACTCTCTCTCCCATCCCCCTATACTCTCTCTTTGCTCTCCCTCTCCCATCACCTACTCTCTCTCTCACTCTCTCTCCCATCCCCTACTCTCTCTCTCCCCTCTCCCATCCCCTACTCTCTCTCACACTCCCATCCCACCTCTCTCTCTCTCTCTCTCCCCCTCCCTCTCCCCCTACCTACTCTCTCTCTTTCACACACACACACACTCTCTCTCTCTCTCTCCCACTCACTCTCCCTCTCCCACCGCTACTCTCTCTCTATCTGTCTCCCTCTCCCACTCCCTCTCCCATATCCTACTCTCTCTCTCTCTCCCATCTCCTACTCTCTCTCTTTCTCTATATCTCCCACTCCCTCTCCCACCACCTACTCTCCCTCTCCCTCTCTTTCTCCCACCCCCCACTCTCTCTCTCTCACTCTCCCTCTTCCACTCACTCTCTCACTGCCTACTCTCCTCTCTCACTCGCTCTCCCTCTCTCACTCCCTCTTGCACCACCTACTTTCCTCTCTCACTCTCTTTCTCCCATCCCCTACTCTCTCTCTCTCTCTCTCACTCTCTCTCACTCTCTCTTTCCCTCTCTACTCTCTCTCTCTCTCTCCCATCCCCTACTCTCACTCTCTCTTCAATTCTGTACTCTCTCTCTCTCTCCCCCACCCCCTACTCTCTCTCACACTCTTAAAATCTCTCCCATCCCCTACTCTCTCTCTTACACACACTCCCATCCCCCCTCTCTCTCCCTCTCCCACTCCCTCTCTCACTACCTACTCTTTCTCCCATCCCTTACTCTCTCTCTCTCTCTCTCTCACTCTCTCTCTCTCTCTCTCTCTCTCTCTCTCCCCTCTCCCATCCCCTAATACCTCTCTTTCACACACACACACACACACACACACACACACCCATCCCCCCCTCTCTCTCCCTCCCTCCCTCCTCTCCCATTCCCTACTCTCTCTCTCTCTCTCTCACAGACACATAGACACAGACACTCCCATCCTCCTCCTCCTCCACCTCCTCTCTCTCTCTCCTCTCTCTCTCTCTCTCTCTCTCTCTCTCTCTCTCTCTCTCCCTCCCACCACCTACTCTCTCTCTCTCCATCACCTACTCTCACTCTCTCCCCCATCCCATACTCTTTTTCTCTCTACGACCCATACTCTCTCTCTCACACTCTCACACTCTCCTATCCCCTACTCTCTCTCTCTTGCTCTCTCTCTCTCTCTCTCTCCCCCCCCCTCCCATCCCCTACTTTCTCTCTCTCACACACACACACACACACCACACACACACACACACACACACACCCCCCCCCTCTCTCTCTCACTCCCTCTCCCACCACCTACTCTCTCTCACTCTCTCCGCTATCCCCTACTCTCTCTCTCATTCTCCCACCCCCTACTCTCTCTCTCTCTCACTCTCTCTCTCTCTCCCATTCCCTACTCTCTCTCTCTCTCACAAATACACACACACCACACACACACACACCACACACACACACACACTCCCATCCCTCTTTCTCTATCTCCCTACTCTCTCTCTCTTTCTCTCCCATCCCCTACTCTCTCTCTCCCTCCCATCCCTTACTCTCTTTGTCTTTTTCTCCCATCCCTACTATCTCTTTCTCTCTCTCCCTCTCTCCCTCTCTCCCTATCCCACCTTCTCTAATCCCCTACTCTCTCTCTCTCTCTCTCTCTCTCTCTCTCTCTCTTTATTTCTCCCTTCCTCCCTCTCTCCATATCCCACCTCCTACTCTCTTCCCATCTTATAGTCTCTCTCATTCTCTACCCTCTCTTCCTCTCTCCTCCCCTCTCTAATTTAGGTCTTAATAGTGCATACACACTAAAACGTACACGTGCTATTAAGACTCAATTTTAAAAAAGCTTTAAATAGCACATGCATCCTATAGTGTGTATGCACTACTTAAAGCTTTGCATTCTACCAAGCCTAAGGCTTGGTTTTTCCTTGGGGATCCAACCCAAAGGTTTGGAGTCTCTAAACTGGTCTAAGATGTGTTTTGCTGCAAACATATGAAAAATGATTATTTTTCTTGTGTGCTCTCCTTCAAGTTTCCTCATGGTTGAGCATCGATAAAATCAGGTTACATGACATTGTAGGTCTCTGTGTTAGCTATATATTCATATAATTTTTTTTTAATTTGAACTATTTCAAGCCTTTCAACTATAATTTCTTTTGAATGTATGCCCCTTTTTGTCAAAAACCAACATGTACTAATTGGGCTGCAGATTTTAGCCCATTCATCAAATTTTGCAGCAACTTAGTCTTTTAGAAACTAGACTCCATTCTACACACTTTGAAAAAAAGAAGTTTTGATTTTAGATTAGTTTTCAATCATATCTAGGGGGAGCACACATATATTTCATGATTTTGGGATGTGTCCAATTAAAAAATTCATAAAATAATACACATAATAAAATTATCTAAAAAATTTGGGATAAACTACATAGTGTTAGGTAACTTTTGACCACAGCGATTAAAGAATTTTAAAAAAAAAGTTAAAATTTTGGGAGTGCCACACTTTGTATTGCGTTATGTTTTTTCTACATAAATAGTACCATTTTTTGTGGACCCATTTTTTGAAGACCTAAAACTAAATCATTTTGAATAAAAATTAGTAGTTTAGAAACTAGATTCAAAGGACTACTACTTTTGTTTTTGTCATATCTTAAAGTTTTGACTGTAACTATTTTCAAATTCTTGTTGAAGTTTAGAAATCGCTGATTTTAGAAAAAAGGTGTCCACTTATATCCCCCTTTGGCACCACAACTTGGTGCACTTACCCATATGTAAGGTAAGAGCTTAGAACATATAGGTAAATTGTGAGCTTCTTATTAGAAAGATTTTGAGTTCAAATTTACTTAACACATAATACTAATAATAAATCTTAACTATTATGAAATTAATAATAATTGATTTGGGATTTAGAGATATATTTATTTGAAAAAACTTCTTTAAAATTAATGCACCGTATACAATATAGCGAACACAAAAATTATGTTCAATTTATAGAAATCCAAATAAAATTAATATTGGCAAAATGCAACATGAATTTGGGAATTACATAAACATTAGGTTGTCTTCAAGATTGTGCAGGCTTGCTAGAACTTGGTTTTTAAATAATTTGTGTGCACCCAAAAAATATGTCGATGGAACATGAATTAGGTGTAGATTACCTTTAACAGGTGCATTGCAATGTAGAGCACCATGTTAATATCGAAGATATGTGGGAGAAGGTTGTCCAACTGAAAAATTCCCAATATAGCCATCAAGTTGCAGACCTGAGTAATAGTCTCTCAATTAAAAGATTCTAAATCTTTAACAAGTTTTTTTCTCATCAAAATCCTTGCTTATTCATGAAAATAGTTCCTAAAACTTTCCATGAAAGACATTCTTTATTTTTGTTTACATTTTAAAAGAAACTCTTTTGCATGTGGTGGCTGTCTCCCCAAAATTGATTACCTGTTAGCATTTTCTTTTGGACTCTCTTACCAAGTGTTTGTTCATCTTTTTCATGTTTACTACATGGTTTTGTAGATTCCATTGTCCAATTTCCACAAATTATAGAGTTCTTATTTTTTTTATAGCCAAATTTGAGGGATTCAATAACCCTCAGGTCTTTGTGGAGCACACTTTGAATTAGGTGGCCATTGTAATGACCCCATCTCAATGATGATTATAATATTCATTGTATTTGATCTAGAAAATTTATATACATTTTATACAAAAATAATGGAGAATCTGTTCAAGAAAAAATAAGTAAAAAAATGCCAACATAGCCCAAAAAAGAACATGGTTTTAGTATTAATTTCTCTCCTCTATAATGTAGGCATGAGATGGGTTGGCAGTAGCAATTATTGGTGAAGGAATAAATGATGCACCAGCTCTGGTTGTTGTAGCTATAGGCATGGAAATTGGTGCAGGAAAAAACATAGCGATTGAAGCTATTGATAACAATGTTGGTGAGAAACAACTTAATGGATGTTATTACGACCATAGATTTATCAAGGAAGATACATTTTTGAATCAAGATCAATTACATATGAGCATTTGGGTACAACATCTTGGGCATTCCTATTACTGGATGGGTGATGTTTCCTTTTAGTGGATTCAAACTCCCTCTATGGCTTGCAATGACTACCATGGATTCAAACTTCCTCTGGCTTGCAATGGCTGCCTTGAATTTTTCTTCTCTCAGTGTCGTCTATTCTTCTCTTGTAATTAAGAAAAGTTTCTAAAAAATTAGTTCTCAAAGAGGGGCTTTATGGAGGCAATTTTGAACCTAAACACATCCATAAGTTACTTGCCTATGGCATGAACTAATAAGATATATTATACAATTTTAAGGTTAGCTTTCATTTCTATTTCATCCCTCTTTCTAGGTGTTTAGAAGTAGACTTAAAGTTCCAAAGTAGCCAAAAATGGGACTGTTCCTCAAATAAAACTTGGTGCTAGAAAAACCTTTTTCACATGAGGGTTCTATTTTGTACTTTTGAGTATTTTTATAGATAGTTTTTTGTAGGAGCATGTTAGAGGATATTTTTGTGTAGATCAACCAAGAAAAATTGAGTTGACTTGAGTTTATCTATTTCTTTGCTCAAGATGACTTAATTGTCACATGAAGTCCTAAGAAGGACTGCATGAACACTTGCATTGCTTTGCGATTGTTGCATCTATGCTCTTTTGTACAACATGGCTTATTGTCGATGCATGTATGTCATTAGTGTTAGGGTTCTCTTCTACTCCTCTTCTAGTAGCACAACTTTGAGAATAAAAAATGCTTGGCATTATTTGTAGGTACAGGTCATTAAGCTTCACTTAGGATACCCTTGCATAAAAAAATAGATGAATGGATGAGTATTGGGTTGTTTTGTAGGATTAACATATTTTTGAAGGCCACACTATTGAAAACTACTAAGACTACTAGTGTGTTGCTTAATAGGGATTGCCACCTAGTCATTGATGTCATTGTACCTTGACATCATTGTCATTAGAACACCATTTGGTGGTTGTCACCACTACTTTCTAGTCCAAATATGATTTTTCCCTCACCTGGATGTCACTTGGATATTCTTACAAAATATTTTTTGGTGGCATGTTATTAAAATATTCACAACATGATCTACAACATTGTTAATAGTCCATGTGCATCCTATGTTTGGGTCACAAACCATCCTTGGATCATATATGCCATACTAATATAAAAAAACCTTTAAATTTACAAAAAATAACTATGAAAATAATTAAATCATGGATTTCAATGAATTTTCAAAAAATAATAAACAAACACAAAGTTTAATATAAATATGAAATCCTAAATACATTTATATAAATAAATAAGAAACCTTAAGCACTTCCAAATACAAAAAGATGTAAATAAATTCAAAATGGATCTCACACATAAAAATGACACAAAATTTAAAATGAAAGTAAATTTAAAAATTAAAATAACAAGATTTAAATTATATTTTTCTAATTCTAGCACAAAATCGATATAAGAATAATAGGTTTATAAACTTTGATGGAATGCTTGCTTGACCAGTTCGAGGAAGAAAGACCAATGCTTGTAGATAACGCTTTTAATACTAGAGACTTGGTCTCTCTTATTCTTTCTTATGGGAGAAATTTTCTTCATGTTAGTAAACAAACTTATCTTCTATGAAAAATATTTCACAAATGATTTTGAAATGCCCAACTTGAAAGACAATTCTGAAACCAACAGTTTGAGTGACTTGCAATTGTTTTGTCAAGTGCTCTCTGAATTTTGAAATGAAGGTACAACTCCCTTCTTTTGATTTATAATAAATAATTTTCTAAAATGACTTTAACCAAAAGGAAAAGAAGGAACACTAACATCCATTCATCAACATGATATGAATGTGAACCTTAATTTAAGAAGAAAATCAAATATATAGTGCACAAGCTATCTAATCAATCTTCCCATTTATAGAGAAACAAAAGAGAAATTTGATATTCACTACATATATGGTGCATAAAACCTCAGGATTCCATGACACATGAGAACCTTGATAAATGAACAAGATAATATTTTGAACATGGCTAGAGTAACCACAAGATCATTTCCAGCTAGAGAGATGGAAATTCAAACCATAGGATCTAAAATTAAATTTCTCTTTATTCCAAACATGTAAACAAAACAACCATAGGATCATTTTATCCTTGTATCATAAACAAGTTTGCAAAATAAATATCATTTTCTTCCTTCCCTCCTCCTTTACAAATCTTCAAACTAAAAATGCCTTCCTCTTTCTTGAAAATGCACAGGCATCTCCCAACTCAAGAAGAACCCCATTACAATAATTTTTTTCCATTAAATAATTTTCCAAAGAATTTCAACTACCACAACTTCTTCCTACCAAACTATTTTATCTCTTTTCTTATGTTCCTCCCATTATGTTTTAATTTTTCAATATTACGTGCAATAATTATTTTACACTTTACAATAATGTTAGTTCTTTAAAGAATTAACCTTTTCCTCTACACTTCTCTTACTTTCACCCTCATATCATAAAAATAATTAATTCTTTTTTAGAATTAACTATGTGAGAAATCAGTGTTGGTTTAAATTAAATCAATTATTTAATTATTTTACATTTGAATGTGCTAATATTTAATTCTTTAAAGAATTAAATATTATGCAATGCAAAATTATTTTTAAATAATATTTTTTTAAAAGCTTACCTTGTTTTAACTTCTCACGTAGTTGAATGAAGAGGGGAAATACTTAGGGTTTCAAAACCCTAGGTAACAATGGCTCTCTTTGGGGGCTGCATTCTATGCCATGATGTAGAGAACTCTAGAATTTCTCTATACTATTGTCCAGTGTCTATCCATTGGCCATAGAGTCACTATCAATAAGCTCTCTTTTGTAGTCCAGGTTGACCTTTTTGTTGAAGAAGTGTAATAAATGGGAATATTATAGAGCTCGTGATGTGCTGCCCAATATCCATTAAGCATTAATAGATTCCCTTGATGCTAGACCTAATGAAAATGTAGAATGAGCATCCTTCCACACCATGATATAACAATATGTATGAAAGAGGAGGCTACTTCTTTCCACTTGAATTTGTTCACCATATATTGACTCAATCATGCAAGCATCAAGGAATAATTTTGGGGGTCATTTAATGCACAAATGTGATGACCTTCCTCATATGAGCAAAGAAAATATATGCATCCCAGCAATGCTAATCATGAACATTGTTGCACCAAGGACATGTCTTGCTGCATAACTCTAGAATTGGATATTGTTTACCTCTACAGTCTCTTCATGTCACTTCCAATTTTCAATTTCCTATGATTGTGCATCTCATACTTGTAAACCAAATTAAGGTTCACACTTTATTGTAGCATTTCGCAAAAATTGTAGATAGACCTTGCGCTTCTAAGTTTTTGAATATGCTCTCACCAACTTCTAGAAGTTTAGAAAAGTTATTGAATAATAGAAAGCTCCCAATCTATAGGAATCCTTGATCAAATAGTGGCTGAGAATAAAAAATCCTCCTTGCAGCTGCCTTTCTAACTTACCAATTCTTGTCACCCCATCATCTCTGTGGCATTTCCCTTTTTTATTTTCTCAAAAATGAGAAGTCAATCTCCTTAATGTATTGGCTAATCTCAAATTTCAATTCATAGATAACACTTAAAGTATGCAATCTAATCAAAATTGCATAAACATCCTTCCAACTCAGAGCCTCTAGATTGTCATGTGATGACATCATAGCATTTTGTGAAGCAATATGAACCCTGTAGGGTATTATAATATACCATGACAATAAGACACTTTTGTGTTAAGCCTCCATATCAGTGCTTGAATAATTAGAGTCTTTCCCTTTGATTTCCTTGGTTTGGTGCACAACACCATCATGCCTAGCCTTTATTTGCATTGAATGTGCCAAAGCCTTAAGTCTCCCCCTCCTGAGTTGCTTCAAATAATAGATTAGATGCCAATACACAAGGAGTTAGACCTATTTGATCTACAAGGCAAGATGGTAGTGAGAAGACATGGGATGCATAACCTACCAACCTAAATCACTTGGCTTGGGTGATCGAGGAGATGATCGATGGCTGGCCTACCTGGCATGGGTGAATCTTCTTTCATGTGCAATGTTGTTCTTTTTATCAAGTGGATTGGTGGATGTTGCCAAAGGTGGTAAACCATATTGTCATGCTGATACCACATAGCCTGATGAAGAGAAGAAATCCCTTCACATTTAATGGCATCTTCCTACTGCGGATTGGATGATGGAAACATATATTGATATTTCTGCACTCAGTAGCATGTACACATCCATAACATTATATCCCATCATTGTTAATCACTACTAGTCCACCTTTTGATGCTTTAGATGTGCCAAGATTTGTTTGTTAATTGAAAAAATTGATGAATACTATGTAATTTACAATGAACCACTTAAAAAATTTAAATATAATTATATGATGAGGATTATTGGAAATTCTCTTTTCCTTCATCTTGATATTGTTGAGGTGGGAAAAATACTTAGGTGGAGTCAAAAACTATGGTTCATTGGTACGTTGACAACATCTATACAAACCTCTGCACTCCAATAGTAAGATGTGCTTGCTCTTTGCATTGAGTTTGAGGACCACCTCCATACTATCGCCCAAAACATTTTTGAGATTTACATGAACTCCTTCATCATAATAGTATTGATAACATATATTTGATGCCTCCACATTTTGATGTCAGCAAGGCATGCAAATACCCTAATATGTCATGAATCATTTTCTTTTCCTTTCTACTTTTCACTTTATTACTTTAGGGATCCATTTTATTTTTAAAATCGTGGAGCTATTGGAGATGTCCATCATTGAGTGCCCTTAATATTCATTTTAACTACAACTTGACCATATGGCAATGCCACTGTAAAATATTACCATTGGACTTATAGTGCAGGCTGCTAAATCATTAATCCTCAGTAGAAAATAATCTTCTATTTCCATGTTAATAAAATAAGGTGCATCAACCACCTTTCAACTGACATTATAATAGAAATATTAATGAGGGGTCTACAATATTTCTCTAACCACAAAAAGATAAATGCAACTTTACTATATAAGCTGCTCAAAATAAATTCTTTTCAAGACCCAAAATTCTGATGATAATGCCAAGAGAAACTCTAAAACCCACTCATGCACACTCATATTAAAATTGAACTTGAATCTAAAGCTCGTACTATGCATCTAAATCTTCAAACTTTGAACTGAGCTTTGAAACTACATGCTGAGATGTAAAATTGAGCCTTGAATTTGAAGTTGGACAGTACAACTAGGTGGGTACAGAGGGTTGCCAATCAATTCATAAAGGACTTTATTTTTAATTTTTTTTTTGGAAATGGATTGACTCAAGGAAGGGAAGGGTTAAAAGATGATGCAACTTGAAATGGAGGGAAACAACAAAAAAAAAAAAATCAAAACAAAACACGCCAAAAATGAAAAATGGAAATGGTTATTTGCAATGGAGAGGACAAAACCTAAAAACTAAATGTGACCATTTATAGGCCAAATTTTTTTTTGAGCCCTTTCAAATCAATACTTGGTATAATGGAAGAGTGTTTTGCACACAAGTGAGCAACATAGCCAATGTGATCTTTAACTCATGTATGGAAAATGAATGCAGAGAAGGGAAAATAAATATAGATTCAAGATTTTTTTCCACATTTTTCAAATCAATATCATCTTTTAAAAATATAGATGGAATGTCAACTACTTTTTCCATACCTTGAGTCCTTCGATTTTTGGATTGCCCATATGATTTTTTCATAGTAATTTGCTGCACCAATTCTTCCAAAGGAAGAGAGGGGAAAAGATTTGCAAGGGGCTAAAAGATGCATGGACACTTTTCTACTTCTTGGCTACCATTTGGTGATTTAGGGTGTAGTAATACTTCATTAATCTCCAATAGATCAAACAAGAATAATTCATAATCAACTTCATGCTCATAAGAAGAGCCATTCAAGCATGTTGATAGATATTGCATTGTGTGATCAACCATACTTTTAGAAGAGTATTCATTATCAATCTTTTCTTGTGTATGTTGATTCTTCATACCTTCCTAAACAAAATTATTTGGTGAAATAACATTAGAAGTCCTAGATATAAAATAATCAAATTTTGAAGTTTGAAAATCTCTTAATAAGCTTTCATTTGATCTTTCATCCTCCAGGCCTTGCCCAATGGGAGGTATATCAAAGCCAATTGTTGAGCCAGTTGATTGTGAGGCATATTCATCATCATAATCAACATGTAGATGGTAGGCTCCAACTACACTGCAAGGAGTGCTTTCAATCACATGAGGGATTAAGAAATCTTCATTATTGAAAACTATTAAACTTTGATAAATAGGAGTTGCTGATTTTACTGCTTTGAGAATGAGCCTTTTCTGTTTAGGATTTTCCTTTGGATAATTTTATTGTTCATAGAGATAAATTCTTGCCTGTGCAATTTCTTTACACTTCATTCCACTTAGAAACATGTGATAATCTAAACTAATAGCCTCCCTTTTTGCATCTTGCAATGTTTGTACTCTCTGGCACTTTAACAAAAACTTGATTTTAGTTTGTAAAGTAGCAATGAAAATACACAGTTGATTATTTTCATTTGGTTTACTATTTTGGGGAATTTTACTAGTGCACCTATTGAACCTATATACAAAATCCCTCATAGGTTCAATCTCCTTCTTTTGAATTTGAAATAAATTTAATAATAACTTTGCAACATTAATTGCAGGCTTGAATCTTTGAAGAAATTTTACCTCGACATCACTCCAACAAGTAATACAACCATTATGTAAATTCTAAAACTAATCAGTAGTGCTCCCAATGGGACTCCCTAAAAATAGTCTTACAAATATGTTCTCTTCCTACACACCAAGAATCCCATAGCTAATTGTAGTTGCTTTAATGTGATCATTAGGGTCTTGATTTGCATCATTGAAAAACTTCGAGAGATATTCTATTGAACTTTTAGTCAAGGATTAGTATTGAGACAAAGAAAATGGCCCAATATGAGCCCCCCATGGCTTGGCTACAACCAAAGCCATAATGCCACACTTCTTTCACCAAAAATAAATTAGAGTTGCTAACCTTTGTCCTTGGGGAGTAGGAAAGAAAAGCACCGGAACTTCACTTTCTTTCCCTATCAGAGTCACCAAAAATCTATTAGTAAACAAAATTTTCTTCTATGAAAATATTTCACAAATGAATTTGAAATGCCCAAATTGAAAGATAATTATGAAACCAATAGTTTGAGTCACTTGCAATTGTTTTGTCAAGTGCTCTTTAAATTTTGAAATTAAGTTACAATTCCTTTCTTTTGATTTATAATGAATAATTTTCTGATATGCCTTTAACCAGAAGGCAAAGAAGGAACCCTAACATCCATTCATCAACATTATATGAATGTGAACCTTAATTTAAGAAAAAAATCAAATATATAACACACAAGCTATCTAATCAATCTTCCCATTTATAGAGAAACAAAAGGGAAATTTGATATTCATTACATATACGGTGCATAAAACCTTAGGATTCCATGACACACAAGAACCTTGATAAATGAAAACGATAATATTTTGAACATGGCTAGAGTAACCATAAGATCATTTTCAACCAGAGAAATGTAAATTCAAACCATAGGATCTAAAATTAAATTTCTCTTTATTCCAAATATGTAAAAAAAACAACCATAGGATCATTTTATCCTTGCATCATAAACAAGTTTTCAAAATAAATATCGTTTTCTTCCTTCCCTTCTTTGTTACAAATCTTTAAACTAAAAATGCATAGGCATCTCCCAACTCAAGAAGAACCCCATTACAATCATTTTTTTGTTAAATAATTTTCCAAAGAAGTTCAATTACCACAACTTCTTCCTACCAAACTATTTTATCTCTTTACTTATGTTCCTCCCATTATGTTTTAGTTTTTCAATATTAAGTGCAATAATTATTTGACACTTTACAATAATGTTAATTCTTTAAAGAATTAACCTTGTCCTTTGTACTTCTCTTACTTTCACCCTCATATCATAAAAATAATCAATTATTTTTTAGAATTAACTATGTGAGAAATTATTGTTGGTTAGAATTAAATAAACTATTTAATTATTTTGTATTTGAATGTGCTAATATTTAATTCTTTAAAGAATTAAATATTATGCAATGCAAAATAATTTTTAAATAATAATTTTTTAAAAGCTTACCTTGTTTTAACTTCTCACATTGTTGAATGAAGAGGGAAAATACTTAGGGTTTCAAAACCCTAGGTAACACTTCACACAAGATCTTGTCTCTCATATCATCAATAAGATAATTTTGTATTTGTATCTTCTTTTTGACAAGGAGTTTTGTCTCTCTCAATTTTCTCAATTTTCTTTGTTTGTAAGAGATTGCATTGTATTTGTTCATGGACACTTAACATGGCCTAGTAGTTAGGATCTATCTTGCATTGTGTGCATACATTCTCCCAAAGTCATACTTAAAGGAGGTATTGGCATGTTAAATTGTTGCATATACTACAATTAAACTATCACATATGGTAAGTCATCCTTCTAGGTTTTAAACACATTGATTACTAAGTTTACTTAGAGACCAAATGAGAATATTCCCATTTTAGGTGATACTATCACATTATCCCTTTTCCAACTTAAGGACTTCTAACTTTGGCAGACTTGTCACTTTCACCATTAGTGAAGTTATCACTTACAACTTTGGTGGATGTGTTGTACAAAAACCTTTCCACATTGGAAGGTGACCCACCTTTAGTGCAAATGTGGTACTTTCTCTTTTCCCTTTTTGGTGGGTGATAAAATGTCTCTTTAATTATCAAATTATGAGATAATAATCTTATGCACTCATTTTCTTAGCTCAATGTATTTAATTAAGGATCATCCTTTGTAATATTTATTTGAATTTTAACAGATTCAATGAAGTCAATTTAATTAATACAATTCAGTTTAATTTTATTGTGTTCTTGGTAGGAATGTAGTTTATTCTTGTCATATTCAATCTCTCTTATTATTGTCCATTCTATTAGGCCTATTGATCTTGGGTGACTACCTCCACACCAAATCTTACAATATGAATGGAATGCATTAACATGATAGTCACTAATCCTAAATTGAAGTTAAGTGAATGATGATAATAATATTAAATAAATTAGTTTAATCATTTATTACTTTGGGATTTGTGCCTCTAATGAACAATACATATGAATGGTGAGAATATTGAGAATTGAGAGTTGGGATGTAATGTAATGCCTCCTATCTTTGCATTATATTCCATGCTTATTTTGACTTGAGAGATACTTTGATGGATTTTACATGTATGCTTCAATGACTACACATTATTTTGATTACTAGTATCATAGTTGTTAGATGTTTGATGATGTTGCTATTTAGTTTGATCATATTTGCCTCATGATTCTAGTGATGTGACATGATGCTTTATGATGTGTTAGTTTGTGATTTTTTAGAGTCACCATTTTTATTCTTTTCTTTTGGTTCACTCTTGTTTTAAAGAGATTTCATTTGAACCATTAATTTTGTTAAGATTCAAATGCAAAATTAGGTATTATAACATTTTCATCTTTCTCCAACCTCATTTCTTCGATCCATCCTTCCCTCGAGCTAATTATTGACCAAGTCTTTCCCTTAGAAAGCCTTGATTAGGAGTGATTTATCCTGAAACCATCTTACCAAAGTTTGAACGTTTCTTGGTATAAGTTGTGAAATTCTTTGCACTCCTTGAACCTTTTTTACCCCTTGTACTAAGTTTGGATAGCACAGAGTCACCTTGAACCCTTTGTACCAATTGAACTAGTTCACAAGTTCAACACTTCGTTTGATTCTTAAAGACAATGCTTCTTGGTGGGTCCAATCAACATGGTGTTTATACATATGTGTGGAGGACTCACAACAACTAGATGCCTTGTCAAGTATGACATGATCATGGGTGATGTCAAGTTTTAAGAGTAAGTACAAGTAATTAATGGTTGAAGTAAGGTCATCATAAATGATCACACTGGAACCTTGATTTAAGAATGTGGAAATAAAGATTTGGCACATGTAAAGGGTAGTAATCATTTGAAGTACTTGTCTCTCAATTTAATGTAAGTAACTAATTTGTCCTGTCACCTTACCTTCATGGCATGCCAAAATTATCTTTGTCCTCTACATAATTAATGATCATTTCCTATTTTTGAGATGCATGTAAAGAAAGTTTCACATTTAAAAAGAGGGCATTAAGATTCTTTTCTTGTTCAAAATAATTAGTCGCAGGAAAATCAAAGAGAACAAACCTTCTTCCATATTTGTAATGATCGTCACTCTTCAGGTAACCCTTCTACTTTCTGGTTATTTTTCTCCTGCCTATTGAGTGAAGCATATTTGTGGTTGTTTCTTTGCTTTCAAATACAAGTAAAGATCCTAAATCATGAAGTCTACACCACACCTATTTGGCAATACTCATAGTTTACAATGTAAATCCCCTATAGTAGCTGACATAGACCTATTAGGGGTTGATTTGGGAGGTATTGTAGAGATATTGTGTGAAATATTTTTCAAACCTTTTTCCATTAAAGTGTTGGATACTAACCTCCTCATGACCTCCACTTTCCCACCAGCTTACCCTTGCTCATAACTGATTCAAGAGTGTATTTGTATGTATAATGTGTCTAGAGGGAATATATTGAAGAAAGATGGGAGCATTTTGCTAAGTGTCAATAAGGAAACCGTATCCATATTATTCCACCTAGAAGAGAAACAATTTGCTGACTTGACTCCTACCTTCTCCATGACTAGATTTTTAGAACAAGTAAATGTATATAGGAACACCATAGAAAAGAGCTAGATTGAATCTTTCTACAAAGGTGGTTCTAGGTTACTCAAAACCTTGAAGAAAATCCAAATGACCACTTAGGTCTAGGACATAATGGTTCTATTGCATAAAATTTGTGGGTCTTCTAATGTCTTTATTTTTGAAGAATGGATGCACTTTTATATTCAAATTGTGTTAAAGGGCTCACAATTTCTAGAATGGGTAGAATTATTAGCTAGCTCTCTTAGAGATCAGTTGAAGGGTGCTCTAAATTTGAAAAATAAAATTTTCATGTCATCCTATTTGATGTATATGCTAGCTAGCACTCAGGATTTACAACATCTACCACATGAACCCTGGAATTAGAACATTACTATATATAACTATTGTCCCTTGTTGCAAAAAGATAAAGTTTTGGAAGATTTTAGAAGGGTCCATGATGTCTTTTTTGGAAAGTTGTGTTTCAATATGAAAGGCCTCTTGCACCATAGATTGTTCCCTGAGTCTCAAAAGCTCATTCAACCTTTCGGTAGCCTATATATGTAATTCCTCAAATTTACTTATCTAAGAGTAGGAGGTTTTAATGAAGAACCTATATGCCTTCCCATGTTTTCTCTTGATTGCTTTGTCCTAGCAGAGGTAGCTCGACAATTAGTTGCTGTAGTAAACAAATTCTCAGTTGAAGAAGCTTTTGATATTATTTTCCCACTTAAGCTAGGAAAATTGACATGCAGAAGCATGGGAGATGTAACATGTATAAGCTCTGACTTGGTTAAATTTGGTTTTGGCTTCTATCAGGCTAGACCAGATTTTGACAACAAAAGAATTATCCATAGCCTATTTGACACTCATGCAAGGATTGTACATGTCCCTAATGTGGAATATTTTTGAGAGGATTGTATATATGAATTGGAGGTGAAAAGAAAGGGTTATCCAGGTTCACTATTACACAAGTCCATCTTTTTCAATTGAAACTGGGTGTAGATATCATAGACATAGAAGAAGATAGAAAAAATATCCCAGCTCCCCAAGAAATTGAACTAGTAAATTATAACATAGTTGCTATAGATTGGAACTCTAAAGAAGATAAAAATATTCTTGAAAGAACAATGAATGTGATTAAAAAGACAAAGTCTTGGTTGAGAATGAAAAAATAACACACATATTAGTGACTAGATTGACTCTATTTCTAATTTTGGTCTTATAATTTTAGGTAACAGAAGGTCATCAAGGATCTCTATGAAGAAGATCCATAATCCCCCTCTTGTGAAAAAAGATTGTTTTAACAAGAAAACTAAAATGTCAGTACCAATAAAGCTCCACCAAGTGATCTAGGTAGATGGTGAGCTAGATAAAAACCTAGGTGACAAGCTTATTGATAATAACTAGAGATTTTAGATGACTGTGGGTTCATCTCCTTCAAAGATGCAAGTCATAAACACTCCTGTAAAAGGTACTAAATCAAAATAGGATGCAATCCCTCCTAACTAACTCATAGATTTAATTAATAGGAAGAGGAGTTTGGTTTTGGTCTCTTCCCCTTTGATGACATTGTGAGCAAATATACAACCAAGACCCCCAAACCCAAGAGGACTAAAAGAACAACTAGGATAACTTTTGATAGAGCAAAGGGGAGGAGTAGAGATAAGGTAGCCATCTATAATAAAAAATAGGGAACTAATAAGTTAGACCTAGGAAACTTTGAAATCAAACACACATATTTGGGGGTAATGAACCCTAAAACAAAAGAACACTCGGTGGAGATATCTACCAAACAAATTGTGCTACAGTCACAAAAAGATGAGATTGAAAAGAAGAAATTGAAAGATGAGAATAGTGCAATGCTCGAATAAATAAATTCACCTAAAGGGTCAAATTTTGGTTCCTAGTAACCAATCACATCTTACCTTTGACTCCAATGCTCCTAAAAATCAACAACTTCTAAAGGATTTAAAGAAAGGGAAGATGATGATGTTTTTCGTGTTTAGTTGGATTAGCCTAGTAAATAAACTCATGCAAAACCTACATGAGATTATTTATCTAGCCAGGGCCGCACTTGATAATGCCACATTCTTTCAGTGATTTCGAAAGGTGAAGTCAAGAAATTCTCTGCCATGATAACCCAATTGGTAGAAGCAGAAGACTTCAGGCCAAAAAAGTTTCTAAAAGAGAACCCACTACAACACGTGGACACATGATTGATTCAATTTTTCAGAAAGAATATAGCTTGGAGGGTATCCAATTATACTTTTACTATTTCTAGGATCAAATCATGTAAAAAAGGATTTCAAAACATTTCTTGAACATGTATGTAGGGATTTTTAATCCATCAACTCATCCTTTTCCAATCCTCTTAAGGAAGGAGATTTTGATGTGGAGACCATGATCAAACAATATGAAGAACACATGAAGTTTGTAAAAGATAAAACTGATCTCACATTGTTTGACTTCTCCAATGTGGCCAAAAGAAAGGTAATGTCAGAAATGTGCACTCTACAACTCCCTAGTTACCTGGATATTGTGAATAAGATGAAGTTAGAGAAAGACATCTAGAAAAAATAATTCTAGAGCTTCAAGAGCCCAAGTATAATTGCCATGAAAAAATTCATGAACATGTTCAAGACATGGAAGGTGGCACATGAATAGGGTGATGCTGAAGATGAGGAGGAAGAATAACCACTTAACCAATCAACAGATGATTAGTGTTATCTTTTAAATTCTTTCAAGACTTTTAGTTTCTATTTTTAAAAGTTAACTCTAGGTATGCTTACCCTTATGTTGGTTTTTATAACTACTTTTAATTATTCGAGAATCAGGTTTTTAGGGAGATTCTTAGATAGTTCTCTATTTAAGTTTGAAACTTAGTAGCATTTAGGGTTAGCAGTTTTTGATGGTTATCATACTGTGATTATTTTAATATAAGTTTTACAGTTATGAAAATGTTTTAAGTTTCTAGTATTGTATCTGAACAATATTGTTCTTTTGGAAAGGAAATGTTTAAATGTTCAAAGATGTTATGCTTTAAATTTACTTGTTATTGATTTAGTATTGAATCAATATTGAATCATTTAAATTCATTTGATGCTAGATAATGCTTTTCATGTTAGATGAGTATTAGTTTTGAACATTTTTCAAGAAGTGATTAATAGAGAAACTATGTGTTCTCTTTGTTGTATGTATTTTTGTTTATTTAATTACTATTTATTAGATTATCCCCCTATCTAAGTATAGACAGGAAGCCTTAATACTTTCTAGTTAAAAGTAGTTCTCATTTAAAGGTAGTTTTGATTGAAGATCTAATAAGGAAGCTAAACCTTGCCAAAATTCAGAGAGGAATTGAAGAAGTTGAAATTCCTCAATTGTTGGAAAATTGCATTTGTCTTGTGGATATGGGTGTAGAAATTTTCTTTCATTTCTTTTTATTAAAAGACAATTTTTTTCACCAACATGATGATACTTGGTTTATCTTGTATTCAGAATTGAACTATGGTTAATACATTATTAGATGTATATTATTGGATTCATTTAAAGTTTTCTTTTTGTATTGCAGATAGCATGTCTTTTACATTCAATAGATATGTGCTTAGATGATGAATAATTCAAATAATATAATTTAAATAATTTATCATATGATTATATGTTGTTATGTTGAGGTAGGGATATATGAGATAAATAGGGCCAAAGGCACACCTGACTGTCCAAGCCACTTGCAAGAGTAAACATAGAGGAAAAAAAAACCAAAGAACAACAACTAGAGGAGATAAAAGAGACAATATTCCTCATAGATTTATCAAATCATCAATATACATGCCTAGTTGTAAGGCCTTCTAGGTTACAACCAATATTACAATCATACTTCAATCTTTAACGATAAATTTTGTAATCCAACTTTGCTTCTTCTCTTCCTACTCTATGTCCCTCTTTCTAAAACTCTATCCAAGACCCCTTTAAATACAAGCATGACCACAAGTTAGGCTGTTGCAAATATTGACTAATTAAACCCTTACAATTAATGCCAAAACAAGCCACACAACAAACACTTATCACAAAATTAAATGCAAAGGTTGGCTCCAACTAGAAACCACACGTAGACAACTTGGTCAATGAAGGACCAAACAAAATGTTGTCACTCGAGGAACTTGACAACCAAAGGAACTTGAAAACCAAAGGAACTCGACAATCAAAGGAAATCAACAACTAGATAAAATCAACAAACAAAGATAACTTGACAACAACTATGAACTTGATAAACAAAGAGAACTCTTCAATTCAAGACATTACAACTTCAGAACAACTAAGAAATTTAGAAAACATGCAGGACAACAATGCAACCCAAGATGCTCCTACATCAGATAACTGAGATTGATAGAAATGATTCTTCTAATCATTAAGATGTCACAACTTGAGCTAAATCCAACTTAGATTGGGAAATCCATGTATCATCTTCAATTGGTCTATTCTTCCATTTTACCAAATACTCAATAATATTTTCCTCTTGTGCTCTTACCAATTTTTTGATCCAATATTTGTTCAACCTCTTCAATCCACTTGTTAGGATAATTATCTAATATAACATCCTCATCATCTAACTCATGATATTCATACATATCAATAATATTGAATATAGGGGATATATCCATGTCATTAGGTAACTCAACTTCATAAGCATTACCACTGCCAAAATTTTTGAAGATCTTACAAGGTCCAACTTCTTTATCTTCAACTTACTATATGTTCCAATAGGAAATATTTCTTTCTTCAAATGAGCCATAACCTCATCACCAATCACAAAAACATGATGTCTTATAGACTTATGAACATCCTCTTATACTTTAGATTACTTTGATCAAACCTTAACTTCAATTCATCATGCAAAGACTTCATATAATCATCAAATTCTTCCCTTGTAGCACTTCTCTTCTCTTCACCAATAATATCACTTAAATCTAATATCCCTTTAGGCTACATTCTAGTAACAATAAAAAAGGTGTTTTTCATGTACTCCTGTTCACAAAACTATTATATGCAAACTTAGATTGTGCTAATACCGACTCTCAATTACTTGGCTTATCTCTAGCTAAACATCTCAACAAATTACCAAAGCTTCTATTCACAACCTCTGTCTGTCCATCTATTTGTGGATGGAATGTAGAACTAAAAGTCAACCTAGTACCCATCTTCTTCCACAAAGTCTTCCAAAAGTAACCAAAAAATTTACTATCTCTATAAAAAATAATACTTCTTGGTAATCCATGCAATCTAACAATCTCTTTGAAGAAAATATGAGAAACATGCTCTTACAAAATCTATCCACAACAACAAATATAGAGCCATACCCCTTCGCTATCTTAGGCAATCTAAGAACAAAATCCATACTGATGTCACTCCAAGGTCTCTCAGGAACATAGATAGGTGTATACAAACTAGTATTTTGACTTACTCCTTTTGCAACTTGACAAACTCCACAACTCTTTACAAACTGCTAAACATCCTTATACATTTGAAGCCAATAATACTTATCCTTCAATACAATCAATGTGTTATCAATTCCAAAATGTCCAACCAATCCACCACTATAGTTTTCCTTAATCAAATTCAACCTTATAGAACTCTTAGGTGTTGAGATCTGATTAAAAAGATCATTACTGAGAGAGATTACTAAAAGAGGGAGATTGTTAAAGAAGACTATGAGTTTCAATCATTGTTTTGTCACTGATGTCAAACCTATTATTTTATGGTAAGATAATTACTTATAAGATTCAAGTACTATCACTTACTTGATTGATGAAGATGATTTGTTCAATAAGAGGTAATAATAGCACTTGGAGAAAAGGTTGAGTTATGATTATGTAATGAATTAGAAGGATCAGTTAAGACTATGATGACATGATGTATTGATAATATACTTAAGGTTATAAAGGCTGGTTAGACTGAGAAACTTTAGAAGAAGAAGTTACACAAAGTTTATCTGCCAAGCTTGACCAAGTGGTTAGTAGGTGTCAAGCAAAGTTAGTGCAAGCTAAGCAGAAAGTTAGTTGGATTTGAGTAAAAGAAAATTCTAGGGGATGCTGAGGAAAATAGTTGATGTTGAGTAAAGTTTAGTTGATGCCAAGGATTAGTAAACTTTAGTTGATGCCAAGTGATTACATAGTTGATGTCGAGCATTAGAAGCTTGATAATGCCAAGTTGATTATTTAAAAGATCAAAGATTCATTGAATTTGAGCTGACAAGTTTATTTTCTTGAATTTTGTGAATCAAGAGGAAGATAAGGATGATGAGCTAGTGGCATAGAATTTAAGGTAAACTTTTTTTAGGCAAATTCAAATGGATTCTAGAAGTTTCTAGAAGAAAGATGGAATATGGGGTAGATACATTTTATCCTACCTAATCCATCTAAACCCTAAAATGGATAATGGAAAATAAGCAAAAAAGTATCTTAATTTCCTATTTATAAGAATAGTTGGTCATGAAGTAAGAGAGTTGGATGCAAGAATTAGAAGAAGGCAAGAAGTCAAGGAATCTACTTCATCAAGTGACCTAAAAGGTGATTGCATTGGCATGCTAAGCAAGAAGGCCTAAGAAGATGAGTGCTTGAAGGGTGAACAAGATATAATAACTACAATGTATGAAGGCCAAGAAGAATTGAGGAATGGACAGTGATCTTTAATCTACAAAAGATGTTGTAAGTTGTGTCAGATCAAAGCTCTACTATTACTCTTTAATAATTGTATCAGTCTAGAGTAAATCCTTTGGATTAAGGCTGACCTAACACTCATTTGTAAATCTTTTAACCAGGTGGCATTCCAAGTGAATGGCCTAAAGTCCTCTAACAAGGATCACTCCTAATAGGGTGATTGAAATACTTTAATCGGGTCACATTTAACAGTGTGTATTGTAACCTTTAACATGGTTGGCCTTTCATAGGGCATCACTTCATAAGAGTGAAAAGGAGTAGCATGTTATTGGTGATTTTTTCCAAATTGGGTTTCCACATAAGTCATTATATCAAGTGTGCTCATGAATCTATTATTTTTCATGGTTTACGTTTTTGCAAGTTGATTTGACAATAACCTACAAGTTTTAGTGACTGCATTATCCTATGGATGCATGCATGAGTATGAATGTTTAATGGGTTCACTAATTTGAGAGAAAGTTTTATTTATACATATGGACCTTGAATAATTGATTCACCCCCCCTCTTAGTTATTCTAAAGAATTCCAACAATTGGTATCGGAGCCATCTGCTTAAGAGGATTAGTTTGAAGGTACTAGAAGCACAAAGATCAAGATGTCAAAAAGAGATGTACCCAAGCTTAATAGAGATAACTTTACTACATGGAAGAGTTTGATGAAGATACATGTTAGAGGACTTGGAGATCATGCACAATCTACCATTACCACTAAGCATGTTGATTTTTTTGGTGTTCCAAATACTAAAGACATGAAGAAGAAGAAAGAACATAATCATGCAATGTTGGAAATTGTCTCTACCCTAAGTTATGCCGAATTTGATGATATCAAAGGCTATGAAAATACAAAGAAACTATGGGATACCCTACACACTATCTATGGAGGAGACAAAAATGTTAAAAGAGCCAAATCTAAGAGTCTTAGAGGTAATTTTGATGATATGAGAATAGAAGATGCTGAAAATATTTCTCAATATATTGCTAGGATAAAAGAAGTTGTCAATGCAATAAAAGGAGCCACTGGTTAGATAGATGATGATACTATGCTAAGAAAATTCTTGAGAACACTACTACCTATACATACCATTAGAGTTTCTACAATTCAAGAATTGAGATGTATTCTAGGAAATGATCTAACTCTTGAAGGTCTAGTAGGTAGAATCACTGCTTTTGAGCTATCTAACTATGACAATTACAAACCTGAGAGTTTTGAATCTACTTTCAAAGCTAAGTTGTTATTGAATTCTAATGAGAAGAAGTAGAAGAAGAAGAGAAGGATAAAATATGTGTCTAGTGATAGTGATATAGATGAGGAAGATGTTGAACAACTGAAAGCACTATTGGCAAGAAGATTCCACAAAGGTAAAGGCAAGTTCAAAGGTAAGTTACCTACATCATATTGCTACCAAATGTCCAGAGAAGAAGAACTACATAGATGGTGATAAATACTAAGGTAGAAGAAATGAAGATAGCAAGGATTACAAAGACAAAGGTAAGGAGTCATGCTACATTGCTGAAAAGAAAACAAGGGATGATTCTAATGAACACGATGATGAAGTAGTGTATGTTACAATGAAGGACAAATCTGATGAAGATGAGGCAACTGCATTTGTGACTTGTGTGAACAAAAATGATAGATGGATTATTGACAGTGGATGCTCACATCATATGACTGTAGACAAAACTAAGTTCATTACCTTAAATTTTTATGACGGAAATAGTGTAAGATTTGGTAATGATGCATCGTGTTTGATAAAAGGAAAAGGTTATATCAAACTCATAGATAAGATTTCATGTGATAATTCTTACTATGTTGAAGGACTAAACTACAATCTATTGAGCATGTGACAACTAAACAATTTGGGATGCAAGGTTGAATTTGAAAACAAGATTTCTAAGACGTATGTCATAAATGAGTAACTTATTGGAAAAGAGGATCAAACTAGAAGTAATCTATTATATCTTGATATAAAAGATGCTACTTATCTTGTTGTAAATTTGATGATGTATGGCTATGACACAAAAGGATATGTCATGTTAATTTTGATAACTTGGTTAGTATCAGTAACATGAAGAAAGTTTGAGGTTTGCCTAAGTTAAAGAAGCTTGATAATGTAGTGTGCAAACAATGTCAGCTAGGCAAAATGACAAAGTCAAATTTTAAGAGTAAACCTTAGACCTCTAAAGAAATACTAGATATTGTTCATACTAACTTGTGTTGACCAATTGAAGTGCAAAGCTACAAGGGAGATAAGTACATAATGTTATTTGTTGATGATTATTCTAGAATGACGATAGTCATGTTTTTGAAATAGAAATATGATGCTTTTCAAATGTTTAAGTGGTACTTAGCAAGAATTGAGAAGGAAATAGGAAAAAGCCTAAAATGTTTGAGATCTGACAAAGGAGGAAAATTCACATCAAATGAGTTTGAGATGTTCTGCAATGATAGAGGAATCAAAAGACATACATCTACTCTCAAAAACCCTCCACAAAATGGGATTGTCAAAAGAAGAAATAGGTCTATAATGGACTATGCTAGAACACTCATGATGAAGAAGAATGTTGGTCTAAAGTACTAGAGAGAAGCTGTAAGCATAGCTATCTATACCTTGAACCATGTGCAAGTCAAGAAAGGTACACATTTAACACATTTTGAACTATGGTATGGATACTCACCCAATGTTAAATACTTTAAGATATTTGCAAGAAAATGTTACATTCTTAAAGATTTTAGGAATGGTAAGTTTGATGCAAAAAGTGAAGAAGGTATATCCCGTGGCTACTCCACAAGAAATAAAGCTTATAAGTGTTTGCATACTAACACTAACAAAATTATGGAAAGTGCAAATGTGAAATTTGATGAATATACATCGGTACATGAGGATGAACCTATGAAAAGGTTAGAATAGTACAAATCATCTATATACTTTTATGAAGGAATGCCTACTAAAGAAGATGCTGCAAATCAAATTACAAATCAACAAGAAGTTATAGTGACTACTGAGTCACATCCTATGAGTGCCGAGTTGCATTCATGAACTGAGTTGCATTTAGATACTAAGTTACAGAATGAAGTAGATGCACATTTTGAAGTTAGTGTACATGAAAGAGATGTGAAGATACCTAACAGAGATGAACATAGTGATTCTAAAGCTAAAAGAAAAAATGAAGAAACAAGACCTGAGCCAAGATTGTCCAAATATGTTAAAAGAAATCATCCTGTTGCTCAAATCATTGGATATAAAGATGCAAGACCAATGATAAGAAATAGATTGAGAAGTGAATCATGCTTACTGATCATGAAGGAGCCCAAAATAGTAAAATATGCATTAGAAGATGTTGATTGGTACAAAGCCATGAAAGAAGAGATTGAACAAATTGAGAAAAACAAAACATGAAGCCTAGTTCTAGACCAGAAGACAAAAATGTGATTGGTACTAAGTGGATATTTAGAAACAAGCTAGATGAAAATGGTGAAGTCACAAGGAACAAATGAATATTAGTTTACAAGGGATATGCACAAGAAGAAGAAATTGACTATGGAGAGACATTTGCCCCTTTTTCCAGATTAGAAGGAGTTATAACTCTACTTGATTATGTTGCATGCAAAGGTTTCAAAGGTTATCAGATGGCTGTTAAAGCTCATTTCTAAATGGCATATTAGAGGAAGAAGTTTACATAGAACAACTAGAAGGTTTTTTTGATGTTAACAATAAATACATGGTATGTAGACTACACAAAGCTCTATATGGCTTGAAACGAGCACCAAGAGCATGGTATGAGAGACTTCATAAGTATCTTGTGAAGATTGGATTTGAAAGGACTTGTGATAACAACAATCTATACATAAAAATAGAAAATGGAAAAGGTATTTTGTTATCTAAAATATTTGTTGATGATATAATATTTGGAGGTCAAGATGCTCTATGTAAGGATTCTACAAATCAGATGAAGCATGAATTTGAAAAGTCTATATTTGGAGAGATCAATTTTTTTGTGAGATTGCAAGTGTATCAGCTGAAACATGGTATATACATCACTCAGTCAAAGTATGTCAAGGAAATATTGGAAAAATTTGGATTAGAGGACTTCAAATTGGTAAGTATACCTACGGTGACTGGACAGAAGTTGTCAAAGAATGATGATTCTACAAAATTTAAATAGAAAGCTCTATATGGCTTAAAACGAGCACCAAGAGCATGGTATGAGAGACTTCATAAGTATCTTGTGAAGATTGGATTTGAAAGGACTTGTGATAACAATAATCTATACATAAAAATAGAAAAAGGAAAAGGTATTTTGTTATCTAAAATATTTGTTGATGATATAATATTTGGAGGTCAAGATGCTCTATGTAAGGATTTTGCAAATTAGATGAAGCATGAATTTGAAAAGTCTATGTTTGGAGAGATCAATTTTTTTGTGGGATTGCAAGTGTATCAGTTGAAACATGGTATATAAATCACTCAATCAAAGTATGTCAAGGAAATATTGAAAACCTTTGGATTAGATGACTCCAAATTGGTAAGTACACCTATGGTGACTGGACACAAGTTGTCAAAGAATGATGATTCTGCAAAGTTTACATAGAACAACTAGAAGGTTTTTTTGATGTTAACAATAAAGACATGGTATGTAGACTACACAAAGCTCTATATGGCTTGAAATGAGTACCAAGAGCATGGTATGAAAGACTTCATAAGTATCTTATGAAGATTGGATTTGAAAGGACTTGTGATAACAACAATCTATACATAAAAATAGAAAAAGGAAAAGGTATTTTGCTATCTAAAATATTTTTTGATGATATAATATTTGGAGGTCAAGATGCTCCATGTAAGGATTTTGCAAATCAGATGAAGCATGAATTTGAAAAGTCTATGTTTGGAGAGATCAATTGTTTTGTGGGATTGCAAGTGTATCAGCTGAAACATGGCATATACATCACTCAGTCAGAGTATGTTAAGGAAATATTGAAAACCTTTGGATTAGAGGACTCCAAATCGGTAAGTACACCTATAGTGACTGGGCACAAGTTGTCAAAGAATGATGATTCTGCAAAGTTTACATAGAACAACTAGAAGGTTTTTTTGATGTTAACAATAAAGACATGGTATGTAGACTACACAAAGCTCTATATGGCTTGAAATGAGCATCAAGAGCATGGTATGAGAGACTTCATTGGTATCTCTTGAAGATTGGATTTGAAAGGACTTGTGATAACAACAATCTATACATAAAAATAGAAAAAGGAAAAGGTATTTTGTTATCTAAAATATTTGTTGATGATATAATATTTGGAGGTCAAGATGCTCTATGTAAGGATTTTGCAAATCAGATGAAGCATGAATTTGAAAAGTCTATGTTTGGAGAGATCAATTTTTTTGTGGGATTGCAAGTGTATTAGCTAAAACATGGTATATACATCACTTAGTCAAAGTATGTCAAGGAAATATTGAAAACCTTTGGATTAGAGGACTCCAAATCAGTAAGTACACCTACAGTGACTGGACACAAGTTGTTAAAGAATGAAACATGGTACATACATCACTCAGTCAAAGTATGTCAAGGAAATATTGAAAACCTTTGGATTAGAGGACTCCAAATTGGTAAGTACACCTGCAATGACTAGACACAAGTTGTCAAAGAATGATGATTTTACTAAAGTGAAGCAAACAATGTACAAGTCTATGGTTGGAAAACTACAATATGTTGTACATAACAGACCTGATATTGCATTATCTATAGGGATAGTTGCAAGATTATCAGAAAATCCTAGGGAAAATCATTTAATGGCTGTAAAGAGAATAATGAGATACTTGAAAGGAACAAAAGAGTTTGATCTATACTACAATAAGAATAAAAGGTTTGACTTGAGAGCCTACACTAATGCTGACTAGGCTAAAAACATAGATGACATTAAAAACACCAATGGAGGAGCACTTTTATTAGGAAAGAGACTAGTTACATGGACTAGTAAGAAATAAAGTCGTACTTCACAATCTACTATTGAAGTTGAATATGTTGTTGCTACTGTAAATTGCACAAACATTGTATGGATCAAGAAGCTACTTAGAGGAATGAAGGAAGAGATCACAGAACTAGTGATACTTTATTGTGATAATACAAGTGCTATCAATATATCAAAGAATCTAGTAATGCACACAAAGACAAAGAACAATGCAATCAAGTATTATTACTTGAGAGAGTTAGTTCAATATAAAGAGGTGAAGATGGAATATGTTAACACAAAGGAGAAAATTTTTGATATCTCCACAAAACCATTACCTAAGGATGCTCATGAGTGTCTAAGAGGTAAATTAGGGGTAATACCCCTATCAAAGGCTATCTAAGTAATAAAAGGACTACCCTGCATAAAACAAGATGATATTCATATGTTACACATTGATGTAGAGGATCTTACTTTAGGAGCTGCGTGAAGTAATTAAAGTGCTAAAACTTCAAAACAATCACAAGCAAGGTGATAAATGGAGAAACTAAAGAAATTGCAAAAGCCTATATCTGCATGATAAGATGAAAAGATGATGTCTTTGCATTGTTGTCAAAGAGGGAGATATTCTACTAATCAAGAGCCAATAAAGAGAGGGATATATTCTATTAATAAGAAATAATACAGAAAGAATATATGAGCATTAGACTGATCATCATTAGAGAATGTATATCAGAGGAAGATATCAAGAGATTGTTATCAAAGAGTTAAAGAATGTTATTGATCTTAGAGGGAGATAATTGTTGATATTGTTGATTAGAAGAAAACACATGTATGATGAGAGAGATAGAGAAAAATGTAAGAAAGAGGGAGAAATCCCAATTCACCTAGTAAATTTTGTAACCTAATCAAAAGATGGAAGTTGTTGATAGAGGGATAAATTTTGATACATGTTTTCTTTTTGGTATTCTCTTACTCTTTTAACCCACTCAGTTTAGTTGAACAAGATGTTCATCATTTGATTGAATTAGTTGATCAGTTTGGTTTGCCATCAATGCCAAAGAGGGAGATTGTTGAGATCTGATTGAAAAGATCATTGTTGAGAGAGATTACTAAAAGAGGGAGATTATTGAAGAAGACTATGAGTTTTAATCATTATTTTTCACTGATGTCAAACCTACTATTTGTTGGTAAGAAAATTGCTTATAAGATTCAAGTACTATCACTTAGTTGATTGATGAAGAGGATTTGATCAATAAGAGGTAACAATAGCACCTAGAGGAAAGGTTGAGTTATGATTATGTAATGAAGTACAATGATCAATTAAGATAGTGATGACAAAATGTATTGATAATATACATAAGGTTACAAAGGATGGTTACACCAAGAAACTTTAGAAGAAAAAATTACACAAACTTTGTCTGTGAAGCTTGATCAAGTGGTTAGTATGTGCTGAGAAAAGTCAGTGCAAGTTGGGCTAAAATTTAGTTGGAGCTAAGTAAAAGAAAATTCTAGTGAATGCCAAGAAAAATAGTTGATGTTGAGTAAAATTTAGTTGATGTCGAGCATCAGTAAACTTTGGTTGATGCCGAGTGATTACACAATTGATGTTGAGAAACATAGCACATGACGAGCATTAGAAGGTTGATAATGCCAAGCTATTGCATTATTTAAAAGATCAAAGATTCATTGAATCTAAGCTGACAAGTTTGTTTTCTTGAATTTTGTGAACCAAGAGGAAGATAAGGATGATGAGCTGGTGACATAGAATTTGAGGTAAACCATTTTTAGGGGAATTCAAATGGATTCTAGAATAATTTTCTAGAAGAAAGATGGAATATGGGGTAGATACATTGTATCCTACCTAATCTGTCTAAACCCTAAAATGGACAATGGAAAATAGGTGGAAAACTATCTTAATTTCTTATTTATAGGAATAGCTAGTCATGAAGTAAGAGAGTTGGATGCAAGAATTAAAAGAAGACAGGAAGTCAAGGAGTCTGCTTCTTTAGGTGACCTAAAAGGTGACTAGATTGGCATGCTAAGAAAGAAGGCTTAAGAAGATGAGTTCTTGAAGGGTGAACAAACTATTAGAACTACACTGTATGAAGGCCAATTAGAATTGAGGGCTGAAAAATGATCTATAATCTGCAAAACAAGTTGTAAGTTGTGTCAGATTAAAGCTCTACTATTAATCTCTAATAGTTGTATCAGTCTATGGTAAATCCTTTGGATTAAGGTTGACCTAAAAATCATTTGTAAATCCTTTAACTGTGTGGCATTCCAAGTGAATGGCCTAAAGTCCTCTAACAAGGCTCACTCCTAATAGGGTGATTGAAATCCTTTAACTGGGTCACATTTAATAGTGTGTATTGTAACCTTTAATAGGGTTGGCCTTTCACAGGGCATCACTTTAGAAGAGTGAAAAGGAATAGCATGTTACTAGTGGGTTTTCCCAAATTGGGTTTCCACATAAATCATTGTGTCAAGTGTGTTCATGAATCTATTATGTTTCATGATTTAGATTTTTGCAAGTTGATTTGATAGTAACTTGCAAGTTTTAGTGACTAAATTATTGTACGGATGCATGGATCAATATGAATGTTTTATGGGTTCACTAAGCTGAGTGAAAGTTTGATTTATACGTCTAGACCTTGAATAAATGAGTCATCCCCCTCTTAGTTATTATAAATAATTCCAACATTAAGAATGCACAATTGAGTACCCTTAAACAACATACCTTTTTGAATAAAATATTCATCAAACTTACTTGGTTTTTCTATTAAACTAGGTCCTCTTCACTCTCTCCACATCTCAAAAATATCAACATCAATAGAATACAACTCCATCTCATCAAAACCAAGAACTTCAACCTTCATCTTGGTCAGCAAAGAACGTCTTCTACTCAATGCATCAACAATTCGATTAGTGACTCCACTCTTATAATTAATCAAAAATGTGAAACTCTACAAGTACTCAACCCACTTCATATGTCTCTAATTCAACTTTTATTGACTTCCCAAGTATTGTAAGGATTTATGATCAGTATACAATACAAACTCCTTATGAATCAAATAATGTCTCCACTTCTTTAAGAATTGAACAATAGCATAAAAATATTGATAATACACAAAATAATTCCTTTTAGCATCATTCAAATTCTCACTAAAGAAAGCAACTGGTTTACCTTCTTGACTTAATACAACTCCTATTGCACTACCACTTGCATCACATTCTACTTGAAATACCATATTGAAATCAGACAAAGCCAATATAGGTAACTCATCAACCTTTTGTTTCAAAGTCTCAAAACTATTATTAGGTCCATGTGTCCACTTGAATTCCATTTTATCTCCTCTCATTGTCTTAGTGATAGCATTACAAATAGAATTGAAATTCCTTATAAAATTCTTGTAATAAACTAGACAAACCATGAAATGATCTTACCCCACCCACATTATTAGGTGTAGGCCATTTCAAAATTGCTTTAACCTTCTTAGGGTCCATCTTCAAACCATCAGCTGAAATCACAAATCCCAAATACACAATTTCCTCTTTCATAAAATAATACTTTTTCAATTTATCCATCAAATTCTCCTCCTTAAATCTTTGTAATACTTGTCTAACATGCTAAAGATTTTCTTCTTTAGTCTTATTGAATATAAGAATATCACCCAAATAAACAATCAAAAACTTACCCAAGAATATTTTGAGAACTTCATTCATCAACCTCATAAAAGTACTAGGTGCATTAGTCAAACCAAAAGGCATTAGCAACCTTTCATACAAACCATATTTTTTTGAAAGAAGTCTTCCATTGATCACCTTCTATGATTTTGATTTGATGATAACCACTCTTCAAATCATTCTTGGTAAAATACTTTGCTCCACTCAAACAATCCATTATGTCATCCATCCTCGACATAGGAAACCTATATTTTACTTTGATCTTATTAATAGCTTTTGAATCAATACACATGCTACATTCTACATTCTTCTTAGATGCTAATATAGAAGGTACAACACATGTAATCAAAATTTCTCTAATCAAACCTCTCTACATCAACTCATGTACTTGTCTTTTAAGTTCTTCATTTTTGGTAGGTGTCAATCTATATTGTTCTTTATTCAACAAACTAGCTCCATGAATTAGATCCATACAATGACTTATACTTCTCACTGGAGGTAAACCATTAGGTATATCCTCTACAACAATATACTTATAATCATTCAAAAATTTTATAATTTCCACTGGCACTTAGTCAATATTACCAATTTTTGCTGTCATTTAGTTACCACTACCTTTTATCACTAGGTCGCTACTGACTAACACTCGGTTAATACTATTTTCTGATACTTGACTTCTACTGGCTCAACATAGTCTCCTAGGAATTATGGAAAAATGGATTTGAATCTTCTTCATTTCCTTTTGAAATTACTGTCCATTATCCATGCAAATTTTCATGATAGTACAATTTACCTCATCTAAACTTTCAATCAAAGGCAATAATATTTTATTTCACCCATTCACCCAAAGAGTATATTTATTCAATCTTCCATCATGTATAGCATATCTATCATATTTTCAAGGTCTACCGAACAATATATGACAACAATCCATAGGCATAATATCACATCAAACTTCATCAAAATAATGTCCAGTCTTGAACTTCACAATGCATTGTTCACTTACCAATATCTTATGCTCATCTTTGATCTATGAAACATGATAAGGTTTAGGATGCTTCAACCTCTACAACTACAACTTTGTAGCCAATTCTTCTAATGCAAAATTTGTAGAACTTCCACTATCAATGATGACCTTACAACATTTTCTAACCATCTTACATCTAGTCTTGAAAAGAATTCTCCTTATGACAAGTTCCTCTTCACTTCCCTTATTACATAAGGTTCTTCTCACCATTAGATTTTCTCTAGCCTCAGGTCCACTTAGTGAACCCTCAGTGTCTCCTTAAATTCTATTACCTTTCTCACTTTTAGAAGATCTACATTCAAAAGATCTATGACCTTCTTTTCCACATCTAAAATAATTACCATGAAAACCACCTCTACAATAAGAATTACCTCTTCCTCGGCAAGAACCAATACCTGCTCAGTAAGAATCACCACCTTTCCACTTGATATTACCTTTATCATCATTCTTCCATTCAAAATTTTCCTTATCCTACACAAAATTGTTAGATCTATCATATTCTCCATAAGATCTACCCTTGCCTCTCTGGAATCTACCACCTCTACCTCTTTGTCTTTGTTCATGCTTTTAAATGTTAAGATCTCCTTAACTTTCAAGGCATATTGATATGCTTCCTCCACACTTTCTAATTTCACAAAACTTATCTCATCTTGAATCCTAGATCTCAATCCATTTATGTACCTTGCAATTTTATCAACATCATCATCCACATGTCCATATTTGATGTCCAATCTATAGAATTCCTTAGTATAATCTTTCACAGTCATGTCTCTTTGTCTCAAATTTTACATCTTTCTCAACGAACAAACTTGGTAATCAACAAGAAAGAACTTGTTCTTTACCTTTTTCACCATCTTTGACCAAGTCCCGATCTTCTCCTTTCCTCTCCTTTGTTTATCAGTTTGTAAATTCTCCCACCACAATGTGGGATGTCCTTCCAACCTAGTAACTGTAATCTTCACCTGCCTATTATCAGGGGTTTTTTCACACTCAAAGAACTTCTCCATTTTAGAGATCCAATCCAACACAATATTAGTATCGAATTTTCCATCATAAGGGATAACTTCTACAATAGGTTTTTAATTTCCTTAGATAATACTCTCAAAAATCTCACCTCATCTTGATCTTCTTTAGGTTTTGGATTAGGGTTTGGTGATGTTGGTTTATTATCACTCACATCATTAAGATGTGCTCCTCTCCCCTGGGTTTTCTCAGTAACATCTAATTTGGCTACAATTTGCCTCAATACATTTGATACAACATTGTCAGCATTCCCTCTACCTTGAACCATCTTTACAATTAGGTTCCTACAAGATTGTAACCCTCTGCAAGTTACAAGTCAAATCCATAGATCTATAATCCTACAACCAAATTTACTTAGGGTTCTACATGACCCAATCTCACAAGGATGAACGTAAAGCTCTGATACCACATGACATAGGGATATATGAGATAACTAGGGCCAAAGGCATAACCAAATATCCAAGCCACCTATGAGAGTAAATACAATGGAAAACAACACAAAGAACAACAACTAAAGGAGATAGAAGAGAAAAAATGCCTTATAGATTCATCAAATCATCAATATACATGCCCAACTATAAGGCCTTCTAGGTTATGACCAACATTATAATTAGACTTCAATCCTCAATGATAAATTTCACATTCCAACTTTGCTTTTGCTCTTCCTACTCTACACCCCTCTTTCTAAAACTCTACCCAAGACCTCTTTAATTACAATCATGGCCATAAGTCAGCCTATTGTAAATACCAACTAATTAAAAAATTACATTAAATTTCAAAACAATCCACAAGTTGAATCTCAGAAAATACCTATTACAAAAGTAAATGCAAAGGTTGGCTCCAAATAGAAACCACACATAGACAATGCGGTCAATGAAGGATGAAAAAAATGCTGTCACTCGACAAACTTGGAAACCAAAGGAACTCAACAACCAAAGGAACTCGACAACAAAAGGAACTTGACAACTAAAGGAACTCAACAACCAAACAAACTCATCAACCAAAGGAACTTGACAACCAAAGGAAATCAAAAATCAAAGGAGCTTGACAACCAAAGGAACTCGACAAATAAAGATAACTCAACAACAACTGCAAACTTGGAAAACAAAGAAAACTTGATAATACAAGGCATTTCAACTCATCATCAACTAAGAAACTTGATAAACATGTAGGACAACAATGCAACTTGGGATGCTCCTGCATCATATGTTGTACTACACCAGTGCAATGTATTGTTGTCTATTGTTGCTAGTACGAAGTGGGAACATAGCCATAGTTGCATGCTTATAAGATATACATAATGTCCTATTCTCTTTCACATGTGATTGTGTCTATACATGCTTCAACTATTTATATATTGGACATCCACACTTGATGTTTTTTATTTACTAAACATGTACTAGGTACACTCACCCTCAATTCAAGACTTGAGTGTTTACCTAAATCCACAATACTGGTGCCAAGAGATTGAGACCTTGACTATTCAAGTTGAGCCAATGTTGTCCATATCCATGTTATTGTTAGTATTAACCCTCCAATAATTAGATAATTTAAATTCATAATGCACTATGTGATTAAACCCATGAGCATGTTTGTACATTTAGGGTTTTGCAATAGTTACAAAAATGTTAATTAAATGTCGATTTAAATCATTTGGGGGGTCTTTATTATTGAATTCAACTAATTTTATTTACTAACTAACTTTTTGTAGTTGAATTCTAAATAGATGGAATTATCTAATTTAATTTGGGAATGGAGCCAATTAGATTATTATGTGATTTAATAATCTATTTTATAAGTCACTTTAGTAAAAGTACTTAGGAAAAAGTGAGTTGTGAGTTTTATTAACTCCTCACTTTTTAATTTTATGATTTTGTAGAATTCGCTCCAAAACCTTCTTTGTCCATTTTGAGATTTGTTTGTTTTTAGGGTTTGGTTTGTTGAATCTTCATGAGAGTGAGCTCGTTGGATTTATAGCTAGGCTCTTCTTCTACTTTGTACTTTTTGGCATTTCTAGAGCTCTCTCAATTTTATTTTGTATTCCTCGTATTTTAGCTTTTGGTGAGAGCAAAGACTCTCTCATTTCTTTCAAATTGATCCATTTTATTGCCTAGTTTTGATTGTTATCAAGTGGGAGGTTAAGAACTAGTGTTCTCCTTCATTTTCATGCATTTATTTGGCTTGGTTGGATGAGAGCAAGCATTTAATTAGGTTTTGTGTGTTAAATATGAATTTATGGTAGATATGCTACCAGGTTTTGCATGTCAATTGAGACTAAGAATTTTATTGGATTTTTTTTTTAGTTTGAACACATTTTAGAAGTGGGTTTTCATTTTTGTTGAATTATGAGAAGTTTGAAATTTGGGTATTTCATCTTTGCCTCATTTTGTTTGTACCCAAATTTGTGGTGTATATTTGGATAATGGAAATAGATTGTACTCAATATTTATATTCATCTTATGGTTGTACTTTTTAGATTTTGGATTCATTGGAGAATCCATAATCTTGAAAAGATGCTTGATGAATGAACTTTTATACTTTTTGCTTGAATTTCTCAAATCCAACCCTTGCATTGGTTTTATCATGGTTTAATGTGGAGTTGGTTTGTCCACCCATGCACCCATGTTGTGAATATGGTGGGATCTTGCAAGAGAAAAATTCCTAGATTTAGGCCAGTTGAGTGATTGTTCATTTGAAGGTTTGGTTGGGAATTTGCATTGCCTTATGGCACTCATTATGTAACAAGAAAGGGTATGCACAAGTATATGTGTGGAGTGGATTCTCATGGTTACCCCGACTCAAAACTAGATGAAAATGTAATGTGGAGAGATTTTAAAAAATTAATACATGGATAATAAAAATTAATGAAAGATAAGATAACACCTACATAGTAGCCAAGCATCCCAAGGGAGCTAGTGTGAGGGTGTGGTGTTAGATGATAGATAGTCTCCTATACAAGCTCATGCAAGTTAAAAATATGCAACCTCCCGAGGGAGTTGATTTACCATATCACCTTACATGGCTTGGATTAATATGAGCCAAACAATTATACTCTACAAGAACCCCTACATTGTTATCCTATAATGTGTTTTGACTAGTGACTCAATGTAATGCATTGCATTCATGATTATTGTGGTTTTGTGTCATACTCTATTTTTCATGTGTGTAAGCCTTGGATTGTTTTTTCTTATATTTCTATGGTTGGTAAACTATCTCCATGAGCATAAAGGGGTGTGCCTATGGGTTTCACGTGTTTGGGAGGTGTTCTACCTATACCACTATTGGGGATCAAAGAACAATGTCAATTATCTAATAGATGTAGGATCTTACGAACTTATTTCTCCTTCTCTTGACCTCTTGACTTCACTTTTGTACTCGCACTCTTGGTGAAAATTCTTCTTGTATTAATTTATTCTTGTATCTTGATAGATGGCCTAAATGTTTTTATTTTTATGTATTTTTTCAATCAAGTGGATGATGCCTTGATATTTTTGTATCTGATATTGCCAGTTAGTTTTCATTTCATGTCGTACATTGGTGTTGACATTCCCTATATATTGTCATTTAGAGAATCTTACCCATTGGATGTTTTGGAAAATGTGATTATCTATTTTAGGCTATGTTTGATTCCTTTGCATGGTGTCAAAAATAGTTTATTCCTATGATAGTTTTAGGCACCCCATATGGTAGATCTTGTTGAGATATTTTTAATGATTTTTTAATGGAGTCAACTCAAGTATATATGTGAAATTTATGGCTTCTAGAGTGAAGGACATTTTCATTGCATGATATCAATGTTTTTTCATTCCTAGTGGTGACATCTCATGGCACGATGAAGTGCTAAAATGTATTTCATAGTGCACAAAAGTAGAATTTTATTGCACCATTTTTTGATGATTTTCTCACCTTTTTTATATCATATCGTGCGATAAAGTATTTTATCACACTCTTGAAGGAGTTTAATCCATGGTACTAATTGCACTTTATTAAAACTTTGACAATGAGAAATCATAAATTTTTTTAGAGTTTGCAATTTGGTTTTTCAGATACCCATTTGGAATTTGTATCATTCCAATTTTGAATAGATCGAGTATTACACACATTTGGGATGGGTAGGAATTTTTTTTAGGTTATCTTTTTTTTTTAGCCAAAGATAAACTTGAACAATTAATCATCTAGAAGTTTGTACCTATTTATTAAAATAAGCATTGTATCTAATACAACTATGGATAATGGAATGAACCGTGTATGTTAATCACCTAGGTGGAAAATGTATGCATTTGATGGTAGGCTTATGAGTCTTTGATTAGTTGGTTACGTCTTCCCACTTGTGATCATTATGATTGGTGGATGCATGTTTCTATGCTTGATAAAAAATAATATGTTACTATATAATTCATTCTTAGTGTATGTTTCATTCTATTTAATTTTGAGTTCTATATATTGGTACTTATTTATGAAACATAATGTGATTTTAACATAGTATTGCATGCTTTCATGAGATTATAAGTAGTGTCTTATTGCCCCATGAAGGATTACTTCTAGACATGGGTACATATGGGGTCAAGAAAAATAGAATGCTAGCTAGAGAAATCACAAGGAAGAACAACACAAGGAACTTTGTAAGGAAAAACATCTGGAGGAAGGGGAAAGAAAGGGGGATAATAGAGGTGTAGTAGATGCATTGATGCCATATATTCAAGAGCTCATAACTTACTTGGGACCTCAAATCAAGGGTTCTTGACATGGTGGTTCATAGGTAAAGGGACCATAGGGTGGATACTCCCATATACCTGAGCAAGGAGAAGAAATGGGAGATTGTGAGTATTCTTGCACACCACCTACTACTAGAAGAACACATTAGAGAGATAGAGTTGTGGGTGATGAGGATACCATCCAATTGGACATTATGAGAGACCTTTAATGGTATCAACCACCTTTATTTAATGGAAAGGAGAAAATAATAATGGCGAGACTTCATTTTTGGACCTTGGATGTTACTTTTCTATGTATCCTTAGAACTCATTGTGTGATCACATAGTTGAGAGATCATGCTTCCATTTGGTGGAACATAGAGGAAAAAAAGCTCCAAATTAGCCTTTTGGATATCATTCCATAGGATCAAATAGAGTAACATGATAGTGGAATTGTATGAGATAATATTCTTTGGGCTAATATAGTACTCGAGCTATAACCATGACGAGGTTCTTTTGATTCATCAATTTGTTCAGGGCCTTAATTACTATAATAATCTTTACTAGGTTATTGTCTCAACACTTATTATATTCAATGTAAACCATATTTCAAACAATAGGAATTTTAGAAAAATAATTGGCAAACAATCTGATTTATTTAATTTGTGCAAAATACTTCAAAATTGGAGAATTCCAACACTAGAAATAAAAAGAAATAGTTGGTGAACTTCTCACAAAATACTAGTAATATCTCCAAACTAACTAAAAACTTGATCTCGAGAACATATAGTTCACAAATATAGTATTACCAATTGATATGATGTGCAATAGCCAAAATACTTTATTAGATAACAATGAACTCTACCCAACATAATACATAAGAATGCAAAGTTAACATTATTTTTGGTGCACTTGGGCATTCAAATTGACATATGCTGGAAAGAAACTGCCTTAGAATCACATACGATTTGGGAGTTTCTATGTGTGACCTATAATAGACTTCCCTTACTTGGCTGTAGACCCCAGCAATAGTCTTGTGTGTAAGCTATGGTTTTGCAATGAGACAAGATCTATAAACCCCAAGTTCCATGTTCTTATGTCAACTACCTATAGGTGATCATTCTGCAATTTATAGAGGAGTTCGGTGGCTATCACGTGTTTACTGGTTATTGGCTTATTCCTACTCATCCACCCTATAAGTCTCTTTTAAAATTCCTATCATGAATGCTGATAGAGTCCAGCTCTAGCTTGATGTTAATAATGTTATCCAAGATTTACTTCTCATTGAGCACAAACTTCAAGTTCTTTCTAGAATCCTAGCATGACATTTCACAGTAAATTTCCTTCAATACTAATCACAAAAAACTTGATGAAAACCTCTAATGGCTCCACTTCCCAAGAAGTTGGGGTTATGTCTAACTACTAACACTCAATGATGGATTTTGTCCTCAAGAGTTACCAATCACATTAAGCAACCAGAGAAGTAGAATATTTAATTCATAAAATTTTTCTTGTCTTCTTTCCCAAGATTGAGTCTCATATTTATAACCTTGAAGTAAGGGAAAAGTGTTGAAATAACAGATGTGGGACAAAACACCAAATTTTCTTCTAGTCACTTAAGTCACTTTATAAAGTGAATGACTTTTAAAACATAAAGTAAATTTATTAAAGTACTATAATACATTAAATGAAAAACTTAAGACAAATCTCCCTTGTGACTGGCAGGCATCCTTACTGTTGATGCCATTAATCTATTTGGATGTGGAGATAGATTAACCAATTGCCAAAAGAACTAGTATGAATGAGGGGACATGAAAGTCCTCCCTTCCCAAGATTGCTTGCCCTTAAGAAATATCAATTTTGGATGCTATAAAATAGACTCACCTTCCCAAGTGGCATATTCATATGGTAAATCCTTCCAATGGACTAGATATTCTCTGACAAATCTATTTTGCAACTTCCTTTCCCTAATCTCAATCACCTCTATTGGATCCAAAACAAGTCTACCCTCCTCATCAAGTGTAGGCAATCCCTTTCATGGTACAACCTATTGATGAATCACCTTCTTGAGGTATGACACGTGAAACACATTGTGGATTTGACTATCACCAAGTAAATATAACTTGCAAGCAACCTCACCAACCCTCTTGGTGATGCAATAAGGTCCATAAAATCTAGGCTTAAGCTTTTTTAACCCACTTTTCTTCAGGGAGCTCTAGTCTATATGGTTGGAGATGAAGATAAACCCTATCACCCATCTTGAAGCTCCACTCAATATGATGTTCATCAACATATAACTTATGTTGGTTCTGTGCATGCTGAATATTATCCCTAAGAGATATGAGAATATCCTATTGATTCAGAATCTTTGGCTAAGGGATCCCTACAGTCCTGTAAGGTCAAATCAATGAAAGAGAGGGGTTCATATCCATAAATAGTGTAGAAAGGAGTAATCCAAATGGACATATGATATTCAGAGTTATAGAAATACTCCTCCAATACAACCATTTCACCCAAGCTCTTTGTTGACATGTAATGTAGTTTCTCAAATACCCTTTCACCCATTTATTCACTATTTTGGTTTGACCATCTGTCTATGGGTAATAACTAGTATTGGGTGTCAACTCGATACCTACCAATCTAAAAACCTCCTGCCAAAGGGTGTTGAGAAACCCGCTATCTCTATAACTCATGATAGTCCTGGGTAATCCATGAAGATGAAAAAACTCTCAAAAGAACAACTCTACCACCTAAGCAGCTAACCATTTCATTGCAATAGCAAAGAAGTGCATGAACTTAGTCAATCTATCTATTACAACAAAAATTTAGTCCCTTCTCTAGACCCTTGACAACCCTCTAATAAAATCCATGGAGATACTCTCCCACTTCTGAGCTGGAATAAGAAGAGAATGAAGTAAACTTGATGGGAAGTCCTATTTTAACTTGTTTTGCTAACAAGTTTGACACTCTCTAACATGTTGCAATACATCATCTTTAAGCCCCTTCCATGAGAATCTCTCTCTAATCTACCAATAGGTTTTGAAAAAACCTGGGTGACCAACTGAAGGTGCATTGTGTATAGTGTGCATAATATTCATTTTAAGTTTAGATTCTTGTACTAGGTAGATTCTATCCTTGTAATATATGATATCATTCATTACCTTGTACTGATCATCCTAAAGTATACCATCCATAATTTGACAATCATGAGTATTTTTAGAATACTCAACTAATAGTTGGGACCTCCAATTTATTGAAATCTTAGAAATGATGCAATTCTCCATCACTGGGGGTCTCCTCAAAAGTGCATCAACAACTATATTATTTTTACCCTTGACATATTCAATGCCAAAATCATATGCTTGAACCTTGTTGACCCATTTTTGTTGTCTTTCATTGAACTCCTATTCCAAAAGGTAATGCAAGCTATTATGACCAATCTTTATTATGAACTTACTTCCTACCAATTACTGTCTAAACTTGGCTAAAGCGTGCATTATGGCTAGCATCTCCTTATCATAAGTAGAATATAATAGTTCATTGTACCTAAGTTTCTTGTTCTCAAAATCTATGGGATGTTGATCCCACATCAAAATTGCCTCGATTCTACTCCCTAAAGCATCACACTCCAAAACAAAGGGTCCAAAAAAATTAGGAAGTGCCAAACTAGACATGTGCTCATCACCTATTTTAGTCTATCAAAAACTGCCTCTAAATCCTCTATCCATCTAAATTTGCCTTTTCATGTCAGATTGGTAAGGGGGGATGCTACCTAGGAAAAACATTTAGTGAATCACTTGTAATAAGAGAAAAGACCAAGGAAGCCCTCAATTCAAATACATCTCTCAATGGTGGCCAATCAAGGATTTCCTAAATCTTTTTCTAATGTACCTTAACTCCCTCTACGCTAATCATGTGACCAAGATAAAGAATCTCAGTTAGTCCAAACTCACACTTAGAATCCTTTGTTGATAGTGTTCTTCCATGAGGTTAAGGATCTCATCTAGGTGCTACATATGTTCCTCCCAAGTCCTACTAAAGATCAAAATGTCATCAAAGAAGACTAGCACACTCTTTCATAGTTACTTTTTAAAGATGTGGTTCATGCATGACTAAAAAGTAGTTGGTGTATTAGTGAGTCCAAATGACATCACCAAAAACTCATAGTGTCCATAGTCACATCTAAAAGCTATCTTATGCACATCCTCCTCCCAGACTTGTATATGATGGTATCCCAATCAAAGATCTATCTTCAAGAAATAAATAGCTCCATGAAGCTCATCCAATAACTCATCAATGCAGGGAATCATATATCTATTTTTAATGGTCCTCTTATTAAAGGCATGGTAATCAATACACATCTGAAGAGTACCATCCTTATTTTTAACCAACACCATTGAAGAAGCAAAAGGGCTGGAGCTAGGCTTGATATGCCCCATATCTAGCAGTTGCTTGATAATCTTCTCTATCTCTTCCTTGTAATGCCTAGGGTGATGATAAGGAATGGTAATGATAGGTTTGGCACCCTCCTCTAGCTCAATGATATGCTCAAACCCTCTATTTGGTGCAATACTTGGAGGTAAATCCTCAAATACCCTCCTATGTTTGTCAAGCACCTTCTGGATGTCACAATGATACTATTGTCCTATACCTTGTGTTTTTTAGAAGAGATGAAACATTGTGTCACCCATTCGATATCATTGTGCCTCAAAATGGCTTCCATCCTATGAGTTGTTATCAACCTGGGCTCCCCTTTTGGCATAGCCTTGAGGATCACCTATCAACCATCCTATAAGAACTTCAATTGAATCTTCTCATGATCAACTGTATATCTTCCTATGGTATGTACTCACTCTCTCCCCAATATGGCATCTAGTCCATCTAAATCCACCATATAAAATTTTCTTCAAGAAGGAAATCATCAAAATGAATTGAAAGTCTTGACACCTTCCCTATGCATCTCAATCTCTCACCTCCTTCCACCCTAACCTCAAACTCAGGTATGTCATTAATCTGTAACTTGCTCTTAGTAACCCATTGTGAGCTTATGAAGTTATGCAAGGAACCTATATCCAAGAGACATATAATACACTATCCTCTAAAATTTCCTTTCAAATGAAAGGGGTGTATTGTGGTATTGATAAAAAGTGATGCTATGGTAGGAGGCTACCCTGGGTACCTTCCTTCTTCTTCCCTCTAGGTGGTTAATCCTCATTCTGCTCCTCCTCACTGCCATCAACATCACTACCCTTCAACTACTCATCCTCCTCCTCTAAAAGCACATCTACATAATGTATCTTTCCTTTGCCAAGGCATCTATGATATGGTGCCCATGGCTCTCTACAAGTGAAGCATAGCTTCTTCCTCCTAAGTTCATTCCATGTCTCAAAGTCCATCCTGGGAGGTGTAGCCCTATGCTAGTTTTTATTCTTTTGGAAAGAAGTGGTCCCCTTATACATCTTCTTAGGAGGCTATAATATCAAAGAGGGTGACTCTAGATCATGTGTAATCTTAATAGCATCATCCAGATTGTTTGGTTTAAGTACCTTAACCAAACCTCTATATATATCTTGTAAACCCTCAATGAACAACATTGACTTACATTGTTTTGTCATGTCAGGAACCATCATTGAGATCCATTGAAACTTGTCAATTAAATCATATAGAGTTCCACCATGTCATAGTGGTGCCAAATCCTTATAATAGACCTCTATATCCTTCTTGTTAAAGTGATTAATCAGCTTAGAGTTGAAAGTATCATATGATGTAATGAGACCATGATATTGGGTAATCAACCCATAGTGCCACCAATCATATGTCATTCCCTCTAAGTGCATCATAGTAAATCTAATGGATTCCATCTCTAACATAGGTTTTAGTGTTAGGTACATGTCTATATTGCAAATCCAAGCTCTTGTAGATGTCTTACTACTGCCATAAAAGGTAGGGAGAGATAATTTATTCATAGCATGCTTTAAGTCTCTATTTGGTGCTCTAGGCCTCCTATCTTGCTACTATCTATCTGAATCCATTTTCTGATTTAGATATTGGAAAAAAGGATATATTTTGTTTAATAAGATTAGGAAACAAATCTCATTCATCATACATTTGCATAACATTGTCCAGTATTAAATTTGGTGGTGGTGGTGGTGGCAGCTCTTCCTCTACATTAAAATTGGCATTAAAGGTCTGTCAATTTTTTGTGTGAGAGCCCTAATAGCTCAAGGTGATTTAACAATACTACTACCACTACTATGATGTCTCGGAGCTTTCCTGTTAATAGGGGCTAATTGTTGTATATTAATTGCAAGTTGTTGAAGAACATCAACTATGTCATTCTGCCCATCCCTAATAGCCCGCAATGTTTCCCTAACTTCCTTGTCCAGTTTAGTTTCATTACATGCCATTTGAATGTTGTTTACCTTTTCTTCCTATTCAAATTAATCAACCTATTTTGTCTATTCAACTTGTTCTCCTATTCCAAAAATCAAATTTTCATCCATTGAATAATTATCCTCAATATCAATTTGTTCAGAAGACTCTTCTTGTTCTGATTGGAGGTGGCCAAAATTATAATTTTTTTTCCTCATACCCCTCTGTTATTTTATTTCCTATTTAACCCACAAGATGGTAGGACCTATAGCTTTGATATCACTATAATAATATTTACTAGATTATTGTCTCAACACTTGTTATAATCAATGTAAACCATATTTTAAACAATAGGAATATCAAAAAAAAATTAGCAAACAATTTGATTTATTTAATCCATGCAAAATACTTTAAAAATGGAGAGTTCCAACACTAGACATAAAAGCAAACAGTTGGTGAACTTCTCACAAAATATCGGTAATATCTCCAAACTAACTAAAAACTTGATCTTAGGAACACATAATTCACAAATATAGTATTACCAGTTGATATGATGTGCAATAGCTAGAATACTTTATTAGATAACAATTAACTCTACCCAACACAATACATAAGAATGCAAATTAGCAATATTTTTGGTGCACCTAGGTGTTGAAACCGACATATGATGGAGATAAAATTGCCTTAGAATCACATATGGTTTGGGAGTTGCTATGTGTGACCTGTAAAGTCTTCCCTTAATTAACTGTAGACACTAACAATAGTCCTGCGTATAGGCTATGGTTTTGCAGTGAGACATGACTCGTAAACCCCAAGTTCTACATTCCTATGTCCACTGCCTATAGGTGATCATTCTATGGTATACAAAAGAGTTTGATGGCTATCACATGTTTACTAGTTATTGGCTTATTCCTAGTCAACCGCCCTATAAGTCTCTTCAAAAATCCCAATCATGAATGTTGATAGAGTAAAGATTCAGGTTAATATTACCACTATTATCCAAGCTTTTCTTCTCACTGAGCACAAACTTCAAGTTCTTTCTAGAATCCTAGTGTGGCATTTCATAGTAAATTTCCTTCAATACTAATCACTAAAAACTTGGTGAAAACTTGTAATGAATCCACTTCCTAAGAAGTTGGGTTTATGTCCAACTCCCAACACTCAATGAGGGATTTTTTCCTCAAGAGTAACCGATCACATTTAAGCAATAGAGCAGTTAACTATCTAATTCATTAAGTTTTGCATGTCTTCTTTCCCAAGATAGAGTCTCATATTTATAACCTCAAAGTGAGGGAAAATTGTTGGAATAAGAGATGTGGGATAAAACACCAATTTTCTCTTCTAGTCACTTAAGTCACTTTATAAAGTTAGTGACTTTTAAAACATAAAGTAACTTTATTAAAGTACTTGAATACATTAAATGATGAACTTAAGACAAATATTCCCTTGTTATTGTTAGGAATCCCTATTAGTAATGCCATTAATCTATCCAAATGTGGAGATAGATTAACCAGGTGCCAAAAGAACTAGCACAAATGAGGGGACATGATAATGAATCTATCATTAGGGATGTCCATATGCACCATCCTAGAACACTTGCATTTACCACTAAGAAGAAAGGATTGCCAATAGAAATGTGGCTATAGGATATAGTAGTAGAGAAATTTATTAGAGTCATAATACATGACGTGCAGGGTCAGATGCACCTTCTATTTAGGCATAGCCTACTAGGCTAGGTCATATCCATTCTACACATTCTAGAGGAGATTTTCCTCATTATAGTAGGTCACACTACTCTTAGAGTCAACATAGTGGTTGTAGGATAGGTGCCTTAGAAGGATAGTCATGTGGTTGAGGTGAGAGATATATTATAGTATAGCTACCCAAGTCAGTGTGGAAAATTGAGTTCTAGTAGCTTTCAACACTCTAGTATGACTCGTGGTGGGCATCAATTTATTAGAGGACTACGATTTTCTAGTTGCTAGAAGAGACATATGGTAGTGATGTGTCCTCAAAGGTCACCAATAGGGTTGAGAAGGAGTTAATATATGGTAGAGTCCACCATTGAGGATAAAGGTAGGTCCCATTGAGCATTTACAATGATTGATCAATCAGGATGAAAATTTGAGTATCATAGTCAAGACTATAGGTGCATTACATGGTATTTCTACAATTATTTAATTTAATTATGGTGTTTTAGATTATTTTATTTCACTTTCTCTTTCTCAAAAATGTGGGCTAGTGGTAGTATGGTAGGTAGAGAGGTGATATGTAGTGTTTTGCACCAGATCCAAAGTGACCATAGTTTCTCTAGTTAGTGGTTGTATGTTAGATTTGGATACCTTCACCAAAAATGTTTATCTTCACATCCTACCTTTAGGAAATTATTACATTATGTTTGGTATGGATTGGTTAACCTCATACTAGATGATTATTGATTGTTGACATAAGTTGGTATAGTGTATCAACGATACTTGTGGGAAAGTTGAGCTTATAGGGGTCTAGAGATCAATTTCACTTTAGATGATCTCAACTAAGAAACTAAAATAGAGTATGATACAAGGATTTCAAATGTTTTCAATTTATATTAGTGACCTTGATGAGGTTGAGAGTCACAAGGTGTCACTTTACAATCACCCACTCCTCCATGATTATGTCAATGTGTTTCTAGATGAGATACATTGTATGCTGTCACAACATGATATTGATTTCCATAATCATCTCATCCTTGGAGCATATCCTATTTCTCAGGCACCTTACAAAATGAATAATTAGGAGACAAGTGAGCTTTAGTTTAGTTAGAATATTTTTTGGCCAAGGGATTTATTCATCCCAAAGTATCCCCATGGTGTGCACTAGTCAATCTTCATTAAGAAGAAGGATGGGTCTTTGTGTTTGTGCATTAACTATCAACAATTGAATAAAGTTATGGAAATTAACCAATATCTATTGCCAAGGATTAATAAATTGTTTAATTATATGAAGGGAGAAAGAGTGTTCTTTAAGATTGATCTAAAGTTGAGATACCATGAACTTCATATCCAAGAGGCTAATATTTATTAGAAAACTTTTTGTACATGCTATGGGCATTATGAATTTACAATTGTACCTTATAGTTTGATCGATGCACCATCAATGTTCATGTATTTGATGAATGAGATGTTTCACATGTACCTTGTTCAATTTTTTCTCATTTTCCTTGATGACATACTAATCTATTCTAAGACTATGGAGGAACATGAGGTCTACTTGTGCAAGGTATTGCAACACTAACATGACTTAGTTATATGAAAGCTTGGGAAAGTGTGAACTCTTCTAGATTGAGATACAATATTTGGGAAACATCATTATGGGTGATGGTAGTGCAATGGATACTTATAAGATTGAAGCTATCATGGACTAGCCAACACCTACTAGTATCCCAAAGGTTTGTAGCTTCATAGGGTTGGTAGATTACTACCAACAATTTATGAATGATTTCTCTCAAATGCATCATCCTATCACTTCTCTTTAGAGGAAAGGGAAGAAGTGCATTTTGATGAAGTAGCAAGTTATCATTTGAGGCTCTTAAGGAGTGATTAACTAGTGTACCTATCCTTTTAGTACCAACTCTTGCAAGAAAGTTTATGATGTGCATTAATGCATCATTGAAGGGTCTAGGGGTAGTGCTAATGTAGGATGGATGTGTGATTGCACAAGTTTTGAAAGCTCAAGGATCATGAGATGAACTACCTCACTTATGATCTAAAATTAGCATTAGTTATGCATTTGCTAGTGCAATGGAGAAATTTTCTTTTGGGTCACAGGTTTGAGTTGCATAGTGATCATCATGGCTTGTAGTATATCTTTATTTAGCCAAATATGAATTCATGGAAATGCCATTAGATGAAGTTATTTTTGTTGGGTGGATATTTTTTAACCAACAATTTTGGGTAAAATCTAGTTGCAAATTAGGATGATCAACCACATCATGCGAGATAGAGTCTATCCTATCTTAAAGGGAAGGCTCCTCATTCTCACCATTTCTTGGATCCACTCAAGGTAAACAAGAAGTTGAGAGATTTTGTGAAGGGGTGTTACCAATATTATTTCCCCTTAACTCTCAGGAAAGAATCCATTTTACCTGTGGAGTGAGTAATGGGCAAGATCAAACCTCAAACTACACTTCTATATAAAGTTGTAAACATTGATACTGATAAACCAACACTAACTCAAAGGCTAGTTAAAAGCATACCATTTTGTCTCTAAGTCTGGTCGTAAACTATTTTATATGAATAAAATTTACTATTAGAGTACAAAGAATTCTAGAAGTTAAGGGTTCTAACTATTTTATGAATCAAGAGAGAGATATAAGCTATAGTCAAAGCTTCTAGTCTATATATCTCTACAACCACTCCCAATCAAAGATTTGGCTCATATTTCTTCCTAATTCCTTTTATACTCAATTATCAAGAATGAAAAACAACACATGAATCAAAGATAACAAATATAAATCACAGTCAAAGCTTCTAACTTGCATAAGTAACAATTTTAGTCAATCAAAATTAAGTCTCAATTTATTCTTTGTATTCAATTTTCTTTCAAAATGGCACAACACAATCAAAGTTATTCTTGCACAATTTTTATAGAGCTCTCTTGCATATAATAAAAGATAAATTTTACAATAAGAGTACACTCCTTTATACAGGAAAAGGAATTCAAAAAATGATAGAGGAAAAAGTGGGAGCAACACAACCAACTTTGACTGAGTCTAACTGAAAGAAAAATAATTGGATTACATATCATTACACATGGAACTCATATTACATATAATTACAAAATTTCATGCAATACATCCTCTTTGATCTACAAACATTTAAAAAAAAAAACTATCTTAAAGATTGTTCTTTAGTGCCTTGAATTTGATGATAACATCACGCATTGTAGGAAGTTCAAAAATCTCCATTGTCTTTGATATGGCTTCCATTCTAACTGCATCGACATATGCTAATTTCAAAATCGTGGAATTTGCCACCAGAAAATCTTGCAAGTGCTTTGCTAAAGATTTATACAAGGAAAACTTGTTCATCATATGAGGACCAAAATATTTAGAATCTAAATTAGCATTGATCTTGATTATATATTCTGAAGTTATCCCTTCAACTACAACCAAATTACCATGTTCATCAAGAATTTTGCATCCCATTTGTTCAAAATCACATGTGATCCCAACTTCTACTGCCTAACAATTTTCTAAATTGGCTGCAACATTTTTATGAGCTTTCTCACTAGTGTGTCTTCCTTGTAACCCATGAATCCATGACATTTATAAAAGATTTCACAATGTGGAAGAATGTCGCATGTAAACATGGCATCTAGATTAGATTTAACAATCTCATCCCAATCATTTAGAATTTCTTTCAAACTATTAGCCTCCTAAGATAAAGATGCAAACAAATAATGTATTATTTCTTCAATATTTTTGATATGTCCAAGAACTCTGGTCATATCTGTAATGGCTTGTATTTCTTTAGAAACAATTTCTCCCATCCAATACTTCACAACTTCTACTATCCTTCTCTCCTTAGGTGTCTGAGGTACAACATATATATGTTGTGAGGATTGTTGTTGAATAACCTCATTTAAGTGAGCAACCTCCCTCTTGACATAATTTTTCTTTTCCCATAATTTATGATTTCTCTTTGACACATTGGTGAGTGTTTCTTGAGCATCCTTAAGAAATCCAATTGTGACTGCTTCCCAACTTCTACTTGGTGAATTTTTAATAAGAATGAGTAATTTCTTCAACTGAATTGTTCACCAATGGCTCAACAATTTCAACAAACTTGGTCTTTTCAAAATCAACAACTAAGATCCTTGAAACAATCTTATCTTTCAAAGATTTGGACCTAGTTTTATTTAAATATGAAGGTCATCTATGGACATACAAAAATTTCTTCTCTTCATTGTGATCTTTCTCAACCATGCAAGAAAACTAAAATTTTTATATGTGGAAGAAGATATAATGGAGACCATTGGAATTGATCCTATTTGTATCTCCATTGTGAATAAGGAAGATTCAGTTTGGACAACTGAACTTATAGGTGCATGATAGAAATATTTTGTCACGAACAACTCAAAACAAGTCAATGATGTATCAAGTTGATAAAATTGACCTTTTGTAAGATTTTGATAATCCTCATACACATTCCCTAAATGTTTACATTGTTTAGCTATTAAAATAGGAGGAAATGTCAAAGATATAGGAAGAGCCAACGTATTGACTTCTAAGGTTGGGATGCAAGGTGTGAAAATAGTGGAAAATAAATCCACATCATCATCTATCATACCTATAAAAGGTGCTTCTTACATGGATGGTTCCTGAGTTTGTGTAGGTCTTGGGGGAGACATGATCATGAATTCTCCTTCATCCTCCTCATCTTCTTCATCAAGTTCTCCATTTGATTCTCCTTCTGACTCTTGAACTTGTTCACATGTCAGAGATAATTTAAATCCATTTCCACCTTTTAATTTGAATTTTTGGGATTTTTTTATATTAGAAGAAGATGCTCCATGTTTAACAACAATTTCTAATTGTGGCTTTCTTCTATGAGGACCAAAAATTCCACAATCCAAACCCAAATTTGGATGGACCCTTCTTTACCAAAAATTTTGAATTGTGACTTTCTTCCACAAGGACCAAAACTTCCACAATCCAAACCCAACTTTGGATTAACCCTTTAAGACCTTTTATATTCGACCAATTTTTGGTGGTTTTTAGAATGGATTGAAATCTATCAAGGATAGTACTTTCTTTTGCTGTCATTGAATAGGGAAAGGATATCTTGTATCAAGAATATTACCATCATCTTCAACTTGGAAATCAAATGGGATCTCAAGCATATTAAGATAAATGATCTTCTACAAAGTCAACATGTAGTAGTCCATTTTCATTATATCCAACTCCATCTGCATGCCAATCCAAATATCTTGTATACAATGGATATGAGTAAATGCTCTTTTTACTTTTGAATTCATTTCTCTATAATCAAAATCAAATATGGTTTTGAACTTCTTCAATGTAACCAACTAAAGTTCTTCTTCAATGACCTTTGGTTTGTGTACATAATTGATTATGTAATGACAAATCACTAAGGGCTTAGCAGAAGAAATACCAAAGCCTAGTCTATGTAGAACATGTTGATAAGATTGAATCTCCATGAATTGTTTGGCCAATTCCATTAAAATGATCCTATCAATAGCATACATAGGTAAGGTATATGGTTCTCCTTTGAAATGTCCAACTCTTAAATAAGTAAAATATGGGAATTGAATAAAGATGCAACCATATTGATTAACCTTGTCCCGAGACCTATCTGCCACTCTTTTATAGAAAATTGCCTATCAAACGAGATCCAAAATGCTTGAAGAAAGCATCCTAAACTCTTCTGTAATGGTATTTACTATCAGTTGAAGTAATCTAAACATAGTATTCCCAAATTGGAATTTAAATAAAATTTTCTTTGGTTGAAAGTCCAAAAAAAGATCCCATAGTAGCAATGATATAGACAAGATATGAATTCATGTAAAATGGTGACGACGTTCCTACATTGAGAAACTACTCACAAAGTGTAGTATTGATTAGTTGTCCCCAAAATATATGTTCCTTATTATCAATGATTTGAAAAATGAACTTATACATCCAAGGTTCAAAATCATTATAATCTTTGAGACTGTATATTCTACTAAGAGGGATAATTAGGTCTCTGTATTTTGTCTTGAAACTAGATCTCTGAATGGTTTTTGGCCATCTTGAGAAATTGTTTCTCTTAGAATCTAACAAATATAGATTAATATACTTCTAATAATTTCCCTTATTCACATTTTTTTATCTCCAAAGATGTTTCTTTGGTCAAATCTCCACACTTTGCACTTTTCAACACTTAAAAAATTTGTTCAATAACCTCAAGATCAAGGCTTATAATACCATTAGCATCCTTGATGGCTTTTGACTTAAAAATGAAATAATTTTCACATCCTAGAAAAAAATCCAGTTCCAGGATAGCCATAGGAAAAAAAACACCAAATGAATATTACTCCTTTTAATGTGTTTGATTTCATGACTAATAGGAACTTCTATCCATTGCAAGAAATTGGTCATATCTACATGCCCAACCTCTGGATCTAACACACTATCAAGAATAGATGTAACTTGGGATGGAGTTGTGTGATCCAAATATTTATCATATTAATATTTTTGTTTTCCTTTCGATCTTGTAGATGGGGACATCCCTTGTGCTTTTGTTGCAACATGACAATTTTGAAAATGTGAACACATCATTAGAGGATATTACTTCCCTAAAAGTGTTGGTTCTTGATCAACAACAAAGCTTCAAAGTATGGATTAGACACTTCAAAGATCTAATGTGATGGTCTTGAAAAGAGGCAAAATGTATATGTGAAGGTTGAAGTATGAGATGGAAGTGAGTATTTATGAATATGCTTTAAGACATGAAAGTGGAATGCATGGGAATGCATGAAAATGGAAATTTTTTGACTTTTAAAATGTTACTTTAAGTCAAAAATCAATTTTCAAGATGTCATTGCAAGAAAAGTGAATTACATGTATATCCAACATTGTCATATTGTTTAGAACAACTGGGGGTGGGGGGGGGGGGGGGGGTGTGAATCGGTTACTCAAGGTCCATAATAACCATTTGAATAATCAAACATTAAACATTCACTATTCTGCTGATCCTGCTATAGCTCAATCTCTACTGAATACTGATAAACAAAATTACTAGTAGATCACTACCCTATTGTAATAGGTTTTTCTGAATGTAAACATGTAAATGCAAAACATCATAAAAAATTCAACACAAGTTTGACACTAGGATTTTGCATGGAAACCCAATTTGGGAAAAACCACTAGCAACATGTGACCACTTTTTCACTATTTTGAAGTGAGCTATGTTAGGAGTCAACCCTATAACAAGTTACAATACACATTGTTAAATATGATATGGTTAGATGATTTAATCACCTTGTTAGGAGTGGCCTTGTCAGCGGACTTTGATCATTCCATTTAGAATGTCACCTTTCTAAAGGATTTACATAGACTGATGAGTCCTTCAATGACTATTAGATCAACCTTTGATTAAAAGGATTTCAATATAAATTATTTACAATGATTAGAAAGAAAACAAGGGTCTTGATCTATATGATTTATAACTCACTTTTACAAGTTCAGATCACTATTCGGCTCATGTGTTGATTCACTGATAAGTCCCCCTTTTCAACTCTATCTCTTAACTCACTTGGCAACCCTTTAAGTAGTCAATCTTGTCCACATCAAACTCAATCCTCTTACTCAAATTCACTTATGAACCTCAAAATTATTTGCATAAGCATTCTTTTCTCTTTCTTTACTCTCACACACACTTTCTCATTGATTCTATGCCTCCTTAAATAAGTAATTTTGGTCTTTTTCCATTTTCATGATCACCATAGTTCTTAGGATTTTTGATCTAGTTCATCAAGTTCATTGTATTTGTCCATATTCTTCTTTTTTTAGAAACTTCTCAATCATTAAATTTGATCTTAGATATAACAGCTAATCCTCTCCTTGAATTAAATGATCAAACTCATCAGTCTTATCTTCAACATGGTTTTCATATCCCAAGAAATCAACTGAGTCAGCTAGAAATCATGATTCCTAAAACACATTAAAAATACTATTATTTGGCAATAACTATCTTCTAGCACTTGGTCATCACTTAATTTCTGAGTCACTATATAGCTCAACATCAACTATTACTCAATCAATACTGATGCTTAGTCAACATTAATTTTCTCTACTTGTACTAAGGCTTAGTTGACAATAGCATCACTCAACATTCCTTATTCTTTTACTCTATTTCTCAGTCAAGATTTACGCAACTAATATACAATCACTTTGTCTTATCAAGGTCTAACTAACAATTTTTTTATTGTAGCTTCCTTTTCATAACTCAAACTTTCCTCCAAGTTCTTTTGTTATGAGCAATCTCTCAAATCCTCTTTATCAATCAAATTAGATATGACATTTAGATTAGATAGCAACATGCCTTATCATTAGATTTGACACCAATAAATAAACAACAATTATTTCAATTGTAGTTTCCAATAATCTCCCTATTTGGAATTGATGGAAACACCTCAATACATCTTACAATATAGGAATACAATATCCCTCTTTTATTTTTCCTTCATTTGATATATCTTTCCCTCTTTAGTAAATCTCTCCCTCTTTGATAATAATGCCAAAGACACTAGCATTCTTGGCTTTAGTTACTTCATACATTTGTATTATGTAGATGTTAGCATGTTGGGCTGAATTCTCTCATCTATCTATGATTGATTTGTTATGTTGGTCTTCTTCTTAACTTCACTACCTTAGGCATCTCCTAAAGTAGAACTGCTTGCATCAATGTGCATGGTATTCTGATTAGCACATTTGATGCAATGCACCATGGCTCCTTAAGTTACTTTGCTAAAGGGAATCAACCCTTATTTAACTCTAAGATATTCATGAAAATCTTTAGGTAAGGTTTTAGTGAATATGTCAGCAATTTGTTCTTTAGTGTGCACATATTCTAACTTCACTTCTTTGTCTTGAACTAGTTCTCTCAAGTAGTGATACTTGATATCAATGTGCTTGGTGTGCATCATTGGATTCTTTGATATGTTGATAGCACTTGTGTTATCACAATAGATAACCTCTAGATTTGTAATTTCTTCCTTTATCCTTTCAGTAATTTCTTGATCCACATTATGTTTGAGGAGTTCACTACAACAACCAAAAATTCAACTGCAGCTATTGATTTGGAAATAAAATTTTGTTTCTTTCTTGTCCACAAAACCAATCTCTTTCCTATAAAGAATGTACCTCTACTAGTGCCTTTAATGTCATCAATATTTCCTACCGAATTAGAGTTAGTGAATACCTTTAGTTCAAACCTATCATTTCTCTTTTCATAAAATCCATAATCTTTTGTACCCCTTTAAGATATCTTAATATCCTTTTCACTTCCATCATGTGATTCTCTTTAAGATTTTCTAAAAATCTAGCAACTATCCCAACAACTAATGCAATATTAGGTCTACTATAAACAATATATTGCAATTTTCCAATCATTGATTTGTATAGTGTCTGGTTCATATTAGAAGCTTCATAATTTTTAGACAAATTACATCCTATAGATATAGGTGTGCTCACTGGTCTTGAATCTTCCATTTCAAAAGTTTTTTGTATCTCCTTGATATATTTGGATTGAGTAATGAAAATACCAAACTTCATTTGACATACTTGCAATCCAAAAAAGAATTTGATTTCACCAACCATAGAAATTTCAAATTCCTTCTTCATTTCATCATAAAATGATTTTCATAATGCTTCTTTACCTCCAAATATAATGTCATCAAAAAATATTTCATATAGTAGCACTTCATTGTTCTTACTAGTCTTCAATTATAGGTTACTATTATCATTTTTGTTTTCAAAACTGATCTTCACTAAGTAATTATGCAATCTATCATAACATGCTCTTGGGGCTTATTTTAATCCATATAATTTTTTTTTTCTAGTTTACATACTAGATTCTTCTTGTTTGAGTCTACAAATTCTTTAGGTTATTCAATGTATACTTCTTCCTCAAGTATACCATTCCAAAATGCAGATTTGACATTCATCTCATAGACCTTGAAATTCTTGTAGGATGAGTATGCAAGAAGGGTTTTGACTGCTTCAAGTCTTGCCATAGGAGAAAAAGTTTCTCCATACTCAAGTCCTTCTTGATCATATCCATTGCATACGAGTCTTTCCTTATTCCTTATTGCTTCACCATTTTCATTCAGCTTATTCCTAAAAACCCACTTTGTTCCAATAACATTTTTATCCTTTGGTCTTTCTATTAGGGTCCAAGTATTGTTCTTCTCAATTTGTTCAATTTCTTCATTCATTTCTTGAATCCAATCTTCATTATCTAAAGCATCCTTCAATGTTTGGGCTCAAATTCACATAGTATGCTTGTATCATCTTTGAATCTTTTCCTTGTCATAAAATTTGATTCAACATCACCAATGATTTCTTTAGGTTTGTGATGTATTATTACAAACTTGGCTAGCACAGGTGGTTTATTTCTCTATTCTTCAATAGGTTCATCTTGAAAGATAATCTTAGGCTCAATAAATCTTTCTTGTTTAGGTTCTTATCTAGGCTCTGCATGCTTGACATTGTCTCTCTGATGGTCAACATTTATTGTCCATGACTTGACATATTCAACCTATTTATTGACACCCATTATCTACTATTTGAAAACCAATTGTTGCACCTCAACATCCCCTATTTTATGGAGAACTACAACTTTTTTTGCTAGTTCAATAGGAGTGCTTGGAGCATCATCATCCACATAGACTAATGAGCTGTAGTATTTAGGTTCTTTCTTACATGCAATATCATTTTTTCTACAAATTCATCAACTTTCACATTTGCACTTCCCACAACTTTGGTAGTGTTAGAGTTTAAACACTTATAAGCTTTACTCTTAGTGGAATATCCTAGAATATACCTTCATCACTCTTTGCATTAATTTTTTCATTCCTATTATCTTTGAATATATAATAGTTTCTTCCAAAGATATTGAAATATTTCACATTAGGAGCATATCCATACCATAGTTCAAAAGGCATAGCATTTGTAGCTTTCTTGACTTCTACTCTATTCAGGGTATAGACATTAGTACTAAAAAATTCTTTCCAATACATCTGTGATAAATTCTTCTCCATCATCAATGTTCTTGCACAATCAATTATTGATCTATTCCTCCTTTCAACTATCTCATTCTAAGGAGGGGTCTTTGGTACTAACATCTATCTTTTAATTCCTCTAACATTTTAGTATATATTGAACTAAAAGGAAGTGAATTCACCACCTCTATTAGATCTTAGACACTTCAAACTCTTCCCTATTTATTTTTCAACTTTGGCCAAACACCACATAAATAACTAAAAAGAATTAGATTTAGCTTTAAGAAACATAACAATTATCATTCTAGAATATTCATAAGCAAATAGAATGAAATAATTATCTCCAAAATATCTTTGAACATCAATAGGTCCACATATGTTAGTATGAACCAATTCCAAAATATCACTAGATGTGTATGTTTTTCTCTTGAAACTAGACTTGGTCATTTTTCCTAATTGACATTGTTTACACAACATTTTCAAGTTCCTTTAGTTTAAGAAACCCTCTTACTTTCTTTATTTTACTAATATTTATCAAATTGTCAAAATTTACATGACATAACCTTTTGTGCCATAACCAAACATCTTCTTGTTGTGCAAACAAACATGTCTTATTAGATAAATCTAGATAGAACAACTTTCCTTTTGTTTAGTCACCGCTTCCAATTATATTTCCATCAACATCATATATTTTGGCCTTTTTGTGATGGAATTCAACTCTATATCCTAATTTGTGTAGCTGTGAAACACTCAACAAATTATAGTTAAGTCCTTCAAACTAGTAAAAATTGTCACACTTGATCTTGTTAGTCAGTTGAATAGTACCTTTACTTTTCACAACACATGGACTATCATTACTAAATTTAACAAATCCACCTTTGTATGGCCCAATATCCTCAATTTTTTTTTTTATCACCAATCATATGGTTAGAGAAACTACTATCAATTATCTATCTATCACTCTTGTTCACATAAGAGATTAATGTAGTTTTCTCATCTTCATGAGACTCTTCTTCATAGAAACATAGACATGTCCATCATCATTACTTTTATATTTAGGGTCAATTTCATCTTTTTGCAATAAATTCTTCAAGTTCATCAAGCTCATCATTAGAACTATCACTATCACTCTTCACATGTTTTTCTTTTCTCTTGCTAAGAACCAATTGTGACTTGAAAGAAGATTCAATAGTAGTAGGTGTGTAGTTCTCAAAATTAGACATCTCAAAAGTAGCAAGTCTACCAATTACACCTTCTAAGGTCAAAGTGATACCTAGAGTGCATCTTAACTCTTTTAGTGTAGAAACTCTAATGACATTATAGGGAGTAGAGTCCTCAATACCTTTTTTAATCATTATTTCATATTTGATTTCTCCATTTTCACCTCAAATAGCATTGACAACTTCTTTGACTCTTGTGCAATATTGTACTATATTCTCACCTTCCATCATTCTTAGTTCATCAAATTTTCCTCTTAGGCTCTCTGATTTGCCTCTCAAAACATTGTCATCTCCTCCATATCTGGTCTTTAGTTGTCCCATAACTTGTTTGTATTGTCACATTCTTTTATATCATCAAACTCAACATAGCTTAGGGTTGAGGGAATCTCCAACATTGCTTGATTGTGTTCTTCCTTTTGTCTCAATTATTTAGCTATCAGAGGAGTAGTCATTATTGTCATATACTCATTGTTTACAAATTTTATATCAGTATCACTGATACTGGATATATGCAACCTCATCAAAGTTTTATATGCAAGAAAGTTTTCCTTGTTTAGCTTTCGTACCTCCCTTTTGTGATCTTTAGCTTTAAGTACCTTCAAAATTATCTTTGTAAGCACTGATGCACTAATACCAATTGTTAGAATGTTTAGAATAATTTAGAGAGGGGAGGAGAGAGGGGGTGAATTAATTACTCAAGGTCTATAAGTACAATTTGAACAATCAAACATTAAACATTCACTTTTCTACTTATCCTATTGTAGCTCGATCTCTACTGAATAATGATAAAAAACTTACTAGTAGTTCATTGTCCTATTATAAAATACTTTTCTAAATGTAAACATGTAAATTCAAAACATCATAAAAAATTAAACACAAGTTTGACGCTAGGATTTTATGTGGAACACAATTTGGGAAAAACCACTAGCAACATGTCACCACTTTTTCACTCTTTCTAAGTGAGCTCTATTAGGAGCCAACACTATTAAAGGTTATAATACACACTGTTAAATGTGACCCAGTTAGAGGAATTAATCACACTATTAGGAGTGGCCTTGTTAGAGGACTTTTATCATTCCATTTAGAATATTACCTTGCTAAAGAATTTACGTAGATTGTTAACTCCTTCAATGATTGTTAGGTCAACCTTTGATTAAAAGGATTTCAATACAAATTGTTTACAATGATTAGAAATAAAATAGTAGGGTTTTTATCTATATAATTTACAACTCACTTTTTTAGGTTCAAATCACTATTCAAATCATGTGCTAATTCCCTGATAAGTCCCCCTTTTCAACTCTATCTATTAGCTTTATTGGAGGCCCTTCAAGTAGTCAATCTTCTCCACATCAAACTTAAGCCTTCTAATTTTATTCACTTATCAACTTCAAAAACATTTGTGCAAGCATTCCTTTCTCTTGCTTTGCTCTCACACACACTTTGTCATTGACTTTATGCCTCCTTAAATAGGAAATTATGGTCTTTTTACATTTTCATGACCACTATAGATCTTAGGGTTTATGATCTAGTTCATTAGGTTCATTGTAACTATCCATCTTCTTCTTTTACTAAAAATTTCTCATCCATAAAATCTGATCTTAGATATAATACCTAGTCCTCTCCTTGAATTAAATGATCAAACTCATCAATCTTATCTTCAACACGGTTTCTATATCCCAAGAAATAAACTAAGTCAGTTAGAAATCATGATTCCTCAAACATATTCAAAATATTGTTACTCAACAATAACTAAGTTCTAGCACTCAGTCATCACTTCATTGCTTTGTTGCTATAGAGCTTAGCATCAACTATCACTTGGTTGATAATGATGCTGAGTCAACACTAATTTTATCATCTTGTATTGAGGCTCAGTTGACACTAGCATCACTCAACATTCCTTAGTCTTTTACTCTATTACTTGGTCAAGCTTTACATAAGTGGTATAAACAATCACATTGACTCATCAAGGTGTAACTAATCAAATGGCCATTGTAGCTTCCTTTTCATAACTCAACCTTTCCTCTAGGTGCTTTTCTTATGAGAAATCTCTCATATCCTTATCATTAATCAAAATAGATATGACATTTATATTAGATATCAACATGTCTCATTAGTAGATTTGACATCAATGGGAAAACAACAATTGTTCCAATTGTAGTTTCCAATAGATATGCAACTAGGAATGAGGAGTGAGATTGTATGTAAATGTGGATGAAAATTGAGTTTACATGAAAAACATGAGATGCAATGTGTTGTGACATGAAATGGGAAATTACATGTAATTGCTCATGAAGTGCAATGGTAGATATGGAAGGAATAAATACAACGGGCCTTGGCATGTAATGATGGAGGTGGAATGAAAAGGTGCACTTGCATTCATTGATGAAAGATGGAGTGAAGTGAAATGTGATCAAGTTCTTTCAAACTTGAAACTTCTTATAAATCAAGAAAAAAAAGCAAACAAGAAAACAAACACAAAAGAAATGCGTACCTTCAAACATGTCAACAAGCAAGATACCTCAACATGCAAACTCAAATTTGGAATTTGGGAAAAAACCAAAAGTATGAAAATGAGACTATTCATCATTTTAAAAGAGAAAATACACTTTTCATGGAATCTATATCAACAAATATGAATTATCAAGCTAAAAAATGCATCAAATAAGCATGATAAGCATGCATTAATTAGTATTACTTGAAGATTAAAATGCCATATATGATGTAGAAGCATCGAGTTTGGATTTTGGTGGAGCTATGATTTTCATGGTTAGGGATGTGTTGGAGACAAATTGGGGAACATTTACTCATGATTTCATAGAGATTGGATGGATTGAGTTGAAGTTTGAGCTGTTTGAACCTTGTTGTTGAAACTATGTTTTTCTAGTTTCTAGGTGCCTATTGTAGAGCATATAACTAATTATCCTTAATGGATGAGAAGTTAAATACTTCAAGGTTTAAATAGGGCCTAGATTAATTCCTTTTATCAAGTGCACAAGTTCTAAATCTTTATAGGTTGGGAGATATGGAAATTTTCCTACAATATCAATTTTTGGTAGACTACATGACAATTTTTTGTGGGTGCCTTTTGGAGTGGATGTGCAATTATTCTTAAGGAATCAACCTTTTTTCATTTAAGGGTTTTTAGAGAACCTAGAGTAATACCTATAGTTCAAAGTGTAAGTTCTAATTCAATGGGAGCTAGGAGATATCGTGATTTTACTCAAATATCAATTTCTAGACATTTAATTGTTGTTGCAGGCCAACTTGTGGCATTTGATTTATGTAATTGTATTTAATTTGTGTTCTGGGCTGACTTGTGGCTAGATTGGTATAAGTAGGGGTTGTGTTGGAGTCTTTGGTCATTATTCATGATTGATTCATGAAATTATTGGTGTGGGAGTAGCTGATGGGCAAGTTTTCCTGAGTTTGTGAGTAGATCACCACATGTGAGGCAACCTACAATAGGATTGTGATGAAAATTTGAATGTGTTGATAGAGCACAAAATGTGAGGTAGTTTACAACTAGATCTTGGATAAGTTGGAGCAAAGCTAGGGCTATGGCTAGAAAACAAGGAGATTTCTTGGTAGGCTTGTGAGCACAAGTTTAGATTTTCTTGGTGGTTTTCTTCTAGATTATTGTTGTGTTACAAATTTGGGCTAGCTAAGATTGGTTGTAAGTTGGATCTTGTTGGATCTTGAAAATTGATTTTGTAATTGCTATTTGTATTTGGCCCTGACTTGAAAGGCTTTATAGCCAGGCATATTGCATGTAATCATTTATATATATGAATAAATTATTATAATTTGGTATCAGATCTTACATTCTTGTTTCTTTCTATTGTGTTTCCATTGCATGGTTGTATTGTTAGGGGCTAGGACATCTCCTTTGGGGACTCTCTTGCCTTGCATTGCATCAGATGGTATCAGAGCTTAGTTATTCCTAAATGTGTAGATAGATCACTGAAGTTATGGTAGTTTGCACCAGGACTTGGGTTGGTGAAGTAGATTTGAATTGATCTTGAGCTGGTGGTGGATTTTTCTATCTAGAGTCCTAGATCTCTTGGTTATGAGGTGGCAGATCATGTTTTTGACTTGTAATTGTAGATGGCTTGTAGATGGATTGATGGATGCAAAGATGGAAGATTGATCTTGTTGAGACATGACCATAGAGAGTTTGTGGATTGTAGATCTATGGTCCTAGACTTGTGATGTGGTTCCTGATTATTCATGTGAGTGGCAAGTTGCAATCTGACTTGCAAACAATGTGGTTTTATCAGAAGGAGTGTAGGAAGGATTTTTTGTAAAGGGTTTGCAAAGATCTTGGTAGATGGCCCTGAGAGGATTGGACCTTGAGATGATTGAAAATATCCATGATGTGGTGGAGAGGAATTTTTCTAGGATGTCTACTCAGTTGGATGTTAGTTTGGCTGATTGAGCTAAGAGGGAGGCTTATTAGTTTGAAACTAGTTTGGCTAAGGATAGGACAAGGAAGGTATTCTATAGATGTTTGTGGAGCTAGAGTCTACCAGTCCAAAAGATGGTTGTTTGGTTGGTTAAGAGATTTGTTTGTGAGAGAAGATGACATAGCAAGGTCAAGGTCAAAGAGGTTGGTTTTGCTAATTAGTTTGTGGAGTCATACAGAACCTATAGAGCAGCTAGAGATTATTGCTAAGGATATTCCTAACCTTGTTGTTGCTAGGACAGAGGTTGGCTTTTGTGATTAGTTGGTTGGGTCTAAAATGGAAATCACAGAGCACTTGGTCATGGATGATCTAGTTGCTATTGGTAGTGAGTTGTGTGTTGCAAAGCATCTTGTTGTGAGCAATGATATGGTTGGTGTTGAGAGTTTGTCATATGTTGTTGATGGAGATCTATATATTACTACTGATGTGGAGTTTGTTGCTGTTGATGCAAAGTTTGTTACCGCTAGTGTGGATTCACTAGTTGCTAAAGTGGATGAGGATTTGCTGATGAAACATTATGTTTAGTTTGTTCTTGGGTGTGAGCATGCTAATTGGGTTGCTGATATGTATTTGATTCTAATTTTTTAGTGGATGGAGCATAGATGGTTGATTTTCAAATTTTTTCTATTGAATTTGATGAAGTGGCAACCTTTGGTAAAGATGAAGTTGGTTGCAAATATTTCTTTGGGCATCAAAGTGTGGGATGCACTATTCTATTTACCTAGGGAGTCTAATGAAAGAGCATTGAGTTTTGATTTTGGTGGAGCTATGATTTTCATGGTGAGGGATGTGTTAGAGACACATTGGGGAACCTTTCCTCATGATTTCATAGAGATTGGATGGATTGAGCTGAAGTTTGAGTTGTTTGAACCTTACTGCTGAAACTATGTTTTTGTAGTTTCTAGGTGCCTGTTGTAGAGTACATAAATAATTATCCATACATAATTCCTTGTGTCAAGTGCACAAGTTCTACCTCTTTATAGGTTGGGAGATATGACAATTCTCCTATAATATCAATTTCTTGCAGACAGTGTGACAATTTTCTGTGGGTGACTTTTGGAGTGGATGCACAGTTATTGTTAAAGAATTAGCCTTTATACATTTAAGGGTTTGTAGAGGACCTAGAGTAATACCTACAGTTTGAAGCACAAGTTCTAATTCAATCAAAGCTAGGAGATATCACAATTTTACTCGAACATCACTTTCTAGACATTTAATTGTTGTTGCAGGCTGACTTGTGGCATTTAATTTATGTATTTGTATTTAATTTGTGTTCTAGGCTAATTTGTGCCTTATATTGGTATAAGTAGGGGTTGTGTTGGAGTCTTTAGTCATTATTCATGATGGATTCATGGAATGATTTGTGTGGGAGAAACTAATGGGTGAGTTTTCCTGAGTTCATGAGCAGATCACCGAATGTGAGGCAACTTACAATAGGATTATGATGAAATTGTGAATGTGTAGATAGAGCACTGAATGTGAGGTAGTTTACACTTGGATCTTGGATAAGTTGTAGCAAAGCTAGGGCTATAGCTAGAAAACAAGGAGATTGCTTGGTAGGCTTGCAAACACAAGCTTAGATTTCCTTGGTGGTTTTCTTCTAGATTGTTGTTGTGTTACAGTTTATGGACGACCAATGACATCGTCCCTAATAGAATTTAGATCTCGGTAGGGAGAGAGGGGAATGATCCATTAGCTGAGATTGGTTGTAAGTTGGATCTTGTTGGATCTTGCAAAACTAATTTTGTAATTGCTATTTCTATTGGCCCTAACTCGAAAGGCCTTACGACTAGGCATATTGCATGTAATTATTTATGTTTTATGAATGAATTATTGTAATTTGGTATTAGATCTTGTATTTTTGCTTCTTGTTGTTGTGCTTCCATTGCATGGTTAAATTACTAGGGGCTAGGACATCTCCTTTGATGATTCTTCTACCTTGTATTGCATCAAAATATGATGGGAATGAAGTTCCAACTTTGACAAAGTCTCAAGAAAACTTGGAAATATTCAAAATTTAAATGAGAAATAACCAATGAGCATAAATAAGGCATTTTTCATGGCCAATCCCAAAAATGTGGTCAACAATGTTCAATGCATACAAAGTTTTTGGTAAAATGTACATGCTAAACCTATTTTTGAGAAAAATCATAATTTCCCAAGGGCATTACATGCAACATTTTTGTATTTGGAATGCAAAAATGTGGCCTTGAATGCATTTATTACAACATAGAAAGCCAAAAAGACCCTAGTTTGAGTCAAAACATGAGTTTCTCTCTCTCCAAATCTAGACATTTTTCACTAAAACGTGCCCATGAAACACCAAGCAATGAGTATTTTTTTACAAGGAATCAAGTACAATTAATGCAAATGCATGAAGATGCAAACATGACTCTAGTTAGAAAGATTTCACACCATGAAAAGTGAAAATATGAAGTCTTTAATAAAAAATGTGTTCTTGGAAGCCATAAATATGGACTATTTTCCCTTAGAATGCCAAATCAAATTCTTATAATGCATTTGCATGTATCTTGTAAGAAAATAACAACTTTTTGATGTTATGAAATGTTTTAAAAATGTCATCAAAGGAAAAACACACCTTTTTAGTGCTATTGCATGTTTTAAATTTTTCAAAATTAACCTCCATAAGGAAAAACACACCTTTTTGATGTCATGACATATTTTGGAAATGACATCAAAGGAAAAACAAATCTTTTAGGTGTAATGACATGTTTGCAAATGGATGCATAAGAAAAATGCACCTTTTATGTGCATATGCATATTTTGAAAATATGTTCTCAAGGAAAAACACACCTTTTGGGTGCATATGCATGTTTTGAAAATACATTTAATTGCATGTCTTAAGTGTTTCCAAAGCATTTTCATTCAAAATTTCACCTTTTAGGTGCAATTGCAGATTTTGAATTAAAATGTGCTTGTAGACATGTTTGCACAACTTAAGTGATGAATTAAGCACACATCAATTTAATTTTTGAATAAATATTACACAAATGGGACACAAATAATATTTACACTATATAGTTAATATAGTATATGCAAATATTATCTTAAAAGTAATATTTACTAGAGCAATTGATTTAAAACCCAAAAATTAAATCAAACTATATAGTTAATATAGTCACTTAAGTGAAAAATAAAAAAGCAACTCAACTTAAAAATATAAGAGAAGTGCACTATAGTTACTTTAAGTGAAATATTGAAATGATAAAATAACTTAAAAGCATAACATAAAATGAATTCATGTTATATTTTTCAAAAAGTGAATGTCAACATAAATTTATAACATGATATTTTTAATTTGTGTAGTTGCACCTAAAAGGTCCACTTTTTTGGCACTAAAATGGACATATCTTTTGATTGCCAACTTCGATTAAAGTCCAAAGACATATCAAATAGAAGGGAAAACTGAGAGAAATGACTTGAGAAAAACCAAAGGACCAAAAGCCAACAAACACACACTCAAAAATGAGAAAAAGGATGTTGAAGGCTTCAAAAATCAAGCATAGGCTTGAAAAATAGGGAAACTAAAAAGACTTGACGAAAAATTTTAGTAAAAGGATTCATTATATCAATTGAAATTTATTGGTTGATATATACTAACCAATTAAATAATGAACTAAATTGAGAGAAATGCAAAACTAAGTTGGAAAAGTTTTGTACTGTTACCTATATTTTCTGGTGACAAAATGTAGGACAATAATTTATTAAGTACGATTTTTATGTTCATTACATTAAGGGGAAGGAAAATGTTGTTGTAGATACCTTAAGTAGGAGGAAACATGATATATTATTTTTTCATTAGGAGTGGATTTGTGTATCCATAGCTTGGAGGATTTTCCCACTAATACTTGGTATGAGTAGATTAGAGAAGATATTGATTCTAGATGTACCCTTGAAGGGAGGTTCAAAGGTTATTCTTAAGAGTCTAATGGACTATTGTGGAACTTGGAGCACATTTACATTCTAGTTTTAGGATATCTTCATTCTTTGTCTTCGTCAAAGGCACATTTTGCACCATATTCTACACATCTTTGTATCAAGAAGATGCATGTTGACCTTAGACAATTTCACTTTTGGGCAGGATGAGGCATGATGTTGCTAATTTTTATGATTGATGCCTTGAGTGCCAGAGAGTGAAGGAATACGATCAATATCATGTGGGTCTTTTTTAGCCACATTCCATTCATGAGTGGAAATGACATACTATATCTATTAATGTTATCATAGGGTTGCCTATGTTGTTGTACCATCATGATTCTATTATCATGATAGTGGACAATTTGTCCAAGGTAGCTCACTTTTCACCCATGAGAGCATCATATACTACTGCTTCAATAACTCGTGTTCTTTGAGGATATTTTTTGGTTGTGTGTGATTCTTCATAGGATCATTTTAGATAGAGATCTAGTTTTCACTTCTGCATTGAGGAAATCTCTCTAGCACATTATGTGTTTGCAACTCAATTTTAGTTCTTCTTATCACCCATAAAAAAGATGGAAAAACTAAATAGGTGTATCCAATTCTTGAGGACATCCTTCACATGTACATGATGGTTTAGGTTGAATGTACATGCAAAGTGGGAGGACTATATTTTACATGGTTGAGTTTTCTTATATATAATGGGTATCATAGTTCTCTTGGCATGTCACATTTTAAGGCATTATATGATAGACTTTTTCATACCCCTTTAAGTTGGGATCAATTGGAGGACTGAGTAGTTTTGTGTCTTAAGATTCTCTAGGACATTGAGCAATATTTTTTTCCTATTAGAGAACATTTGGTTACTGCGTAGGATTGTAAAAATAAGTATGTAGATGCCCATAGGATGGATCATCACTTTTTTGTTAGTGATTGAGTATTTTTTAGAGTTCATATGAAAAAGATCCCCATCCATTATGGGAAAGACTCTAAGTTATGACTGTATTATTTTGGGCTTTTTGATATCCTAGAGAGAATTGGCCACATTTCTTATCAGTTGACGTTACCACTTAACCTATCATGAATCCATGATGTTTTTCATGTTTCTATTTTGAGAAAATATATTCTCAATAAGACCCATGTACATTATTGGGGTGATCTACATGTAGAGGATGCACAAGTTATATTAGAGCCCATCTATAATATTCAACAACAAAGGGTGACACTCAAATTTTGGGATATAGAGTAGGTAAGGGTCAAATAGAACCCAAATGATGAGACTTCAGCCACATGAGAGGATTCCACGTGATTGAGAGATTCATATCCATAAATTTTTGCAAGATTCCAAGAGTAAGCCTATACCTAGTGGGGGAGGATGTAGTGCCTCCCATTTTTGCATTCTATTCCATGATTATTCTGACCTAGAAGAGATACTTTGATAGATTTTAGATATTTATTTTCATATTGAGATGCTTCAATGACTATAAATTATTTTGATTACCAATATCATAGTTGCTACATGTTAGATGATGTTGTTATTTTTTTATCATATCTACATGATGATGCTAGTCACACATCATGCTTCTTTATGATGATACCTAGTTTATTTTGTATGTAGACTTGGACTATGGTTTATATGTTATAAGATGGACATTATTAGAAATATTATTGGTTTGCTTTTATATTGTGGTATTTTTCTTTTACCTTCAGTAGATATATGATCAAATGATGAATAATGATTATTTAAATGGTTTAATTTAATTTTTTTAATCATATGAATATATTCTTTAATGTTGTACTACATCACTAATATGCATATTTCCCTTTGGTGCTAGTATGGAGTAGGAAAGAAGTTGTGGTCAATTGCTTATAAGATCTACATGATGTTTAGTTCTCCTTCATGTGACTATGTGTTTATTTGACTATTTATATATTGAGCATCTATGTGTGATGGTTTCTATTTACTAAATAGGTACCATATAATTTCATCCTAAATTTAAGATCTAAGTATGTATCTATAACCCCAAAAGTGGCACCTAGTGACCTTGATCATTCATGTTGATCCAATGTCATCTCTATATAGGTCACACATATGTATGTATTATTATTATTAATCCTCTAATAATTGTTAATCCATATTCTTAATGCATTATGTGATTAGACATATGAGCATGTTTGCACATTCAAGGTTCTACAACTATCATAGAAATATTAATTAAATGCTAATTTAAATGACTTGGGTAATTTTTATTATTTGATTTGATTTATTATATTTACCAGCCAATTTACCATAGTTGAATTCCAAATACCTATCATTATCTAATTTAATTTTGGAATGGGGTTAATTAGATTATTAAGGGATTTAAAAATTCAATTTATAAGTCACTTTAATTAAAGTTATTATATTAGGAAAATGTTGGTTTTATTACTCACTTCTCACTTTATGATTTAATGATTTTGGAGAACTTTCTCTAAACCCCTCTTTGACCATTTGTGATATTTGTTCATTACTGAGTTTGGCACATCAGATCTTTGCAAGAGTTAGCTAGTTGGATTTTTATTGAGGGTCTCCTTCTCCTATGAGCTTTTTGGAAATTTTAGAGCTCTCTCCATTTTTTTTGCATTCCCCATATTAAATCTTTTGGTGAGAGGTAGGGTTCTCTTAGTCTTTAAATTTGATCCATTTGATTGTGTACTTTTGATTTCTTTGTGTTGGAAATAATAACCAATGTTCCATTCCCATCATTTGACAAATGCTTATATGGAGATATTTTTTGATTTGTTGCACATGGACCTTTATTAGACCAACTTGTATCAACGATGTCAATGTATAGATAAATATTTATCATTCTTGAGTATTACATTTATCTACTCATTTTAATCTCTCTCTCTAATTTGTTTTTCTATATGTACTATAAAAAGCTATTTTCCTTGACCTTTTCATTTGTCTTCGAGGATATTCTTGCAAGAAAAGAAGATTGACACATTAGGCATGCTACCAAATATTTTACAAGACTCAATCTTATGATAATAGTTCCAAAGAATTTTTGGTCTAGGATTCATTAGTCATTGATGAACATTATAGATAAAGTAAGGCTCTTGAAGTGAACATTTTTTATAGTTGAGATTATGTAGTAAAAGCACGAACCTGTGCCAACCTTTTATAAATGAAAGGCTAACAAAATTATTAATAATCAACTTCAATGCCATAAAATTGGTATTATTATTTAGAATTTAAAAATGAAGTAAACTAATGAATTGTGTAGAAATGGATGAAGTTTAGGATTATAATTTTCAATAATATTTGGAACAAGAATTGATATATTTTCCTAATTTTTAAGGATGATTTTTTTGTTGCTAAAAACACTAAAAATGAGCAATATAGTTCCCACCACAAAACTATATGGAAATAAACCTTTTTCCCTTTGATCTCAGATTATGTTATAGATGACATATATAGCTAGATAAATAAAAAACAAAAATGGATTTTGACCTATATTTTCTCTTTTATAACAATTCAAATTTTAACTCACTAGAAATTGATAGTTTTCATCTCCCACCACAATTTTCAAAACAATTCTATTCTAACCAAAGAAAAATAATGCATTTTGGAAGAGGATTTTCTCCTCTAAAATGTAACATTCTTTTTAAAAATTTTAGATAAAATTTACTATTTTTTTCTTTCTCAAAATCAACATCTTCTCGAGTGTAAAAATATGTACTTCTTGTATTTTTTAAAATACAATATACTATATCTAAGTAAAAAACTATAAAATCTATATGAGAATATTCTTAACTTTGAGATCTATAAAATAGTGTTTATATGTTATTAAAAAATAAAATTAAAATGAGTAAGAGTTATTGAATTGTTAGTTTTCTGAAATAATATTATTTCTTTAGTAATTGGATAAAAACTAGTATAAAATATCCATGCAATAGATATTTCCAATTAGAAAAGTGTGAGAACATATATAACTTAGCTAGAATGAATTTATCTAGATCATATGTTTCAACAAAATTGATTTTTAGACATAGATACTGAAATTTAGTCATTCTGATAAGTTCACTTTCATTAGTGGAAATGAATTTATCTATATCAAGACGGAGCCTAACATTTCATTAGAGGAAACCTTTGACAAAGAGGTACTCTTTTGAGATAGAGAGAGAAAATAGAGGATATGTTTTAGTTAACTTTTGAGGATCTTGATCATATTTATTTATAGGGAATAAATTGTGTTGAGATGAAATCTTCAGTAACCAAGGAAATGTAGTAGTCAGAGGACTATGATTTATGAGACAAAGTTTCATATGTGAAAACTAAAAAAATATTTATGCAAATTCTTAGATCATAGATGGATACTTGGAATACTATTTATTAAGAGCACATTATCTCTAAAAATATGACAACTAATATTTTCTCCAAGCCTTCTACCAAAGTGAAGTTTGTGCATTATTCAAGACAAGATTAAAGTAACGGATCAAAGTCTTTAGTGAGAAGGAGACTCAACATCAATGATTACCTAAGATGTATTATAATGTATCCTTCTCTATGAGTGAGAATTTTGAGGTGAAAGCCTTTGTCTCACCCTCTAGAAATGTTCATGGTGGATGTCATATGAGTAAATACATGACTTTGTGGAAACATCATGGAAGGTGATGATCTTTCATTGATGGATATAATCATATTATTGATATCTAAGTAGATCATGATAGACTTTATCTTGTAAGTCAATATCAAATAAGATTTCATTTAATGGATATCAATGAGTTGTATTGTATATAGATATATCAATATAGTGGATTCAAAATTTGTGGGCATTCCATGAATTGTATTGTCCCTATGGTAAGTATCATATGAGTGATATGTGTGCACATACCTTATGGACTTTTTTGAGTACAGGGTAGCTATAATGTGTCTAGATATTTTCAAGTCATTACTCTCAAAATCATTAGATAATTATGGATAACTTATAATAATATATTCATGGATATGCCATTCCATTTCATGATTAATATGAAAGACATCTTAATATATCTGTAGATATGTGATACCTTATGGTGGATATATAGTAGTAAGATATCCTTGGGAATCCCATACAATATGGTGAATATCTTGTAAAAAATATCTATAGACATGCCATATTATCTAATATCACATTAAGGGTGATATAAATACTATCCTCCCTAGTTAAGAGGGAGTGTTATTGATTTATAGCTTCTCTTGGATAAATATAATGTTCAAATATGGATGAGACATAATAGAGAATAATTCTTTATCATATATATATATTCATATATGTGTTATTGGAGAAGTTGATATTAATAATTATGAAACACACACACACACACACACACACACACACACACACACACACACACACACACGTATGAACATATGTATATACATGCATGCATACATACATACATACATATAAATTTTGTTGTTATCAAATTGAGTAAATGTTAATTAATACAAACTTGAGAAAATATTTATATTCATTCTAAGTGATTATTTTAAGTGACAATCTAAATATTATCATCAGTGATTGAATTCAAATACTTTGGGAAGGAGAGGTATGTCCATGAATGAATGTGTCTCCCACGTTTGAGGTATGTCGATTGATGGACATTTCTCTCCAAGTGCAAAGCCTCCCTATATATATGCAGTTTTAGTAGGATAATAAATACCACCAAACACATAAAATTGGTATTCTATGTGAATATTACAACTTATCACTGTGATTTATGAATATAATTTAATATATATTCAATAATTATACAATTTAATTTCAAGTACAATATTTATAGAACTAATCATATCATATCATTCATCAATAGTTTCAATGAATAAAGATTAATTTTCTTAAAACAAATATGATCTCAAATTTAACAATCGTAAGGATTTACTTTGTAGATTTTGGGTTCATTGAGAAATTTTTACTCTTGACAAGATTCTCGATTGAGTGAAATTTTCTCTTGATTATTTTGCATACATTTCTCAAATACAACCCTTCTATTGGTTTTATCATGGTTTCAAGTGGAGTTGGTTGTGCCCATCCACTAGCATGTGTACATGCATATAGCCAAATCTTGTGAGATCCAAACTCCTAGATTTAGGCTAGTTGAGTGATTGTGCATTTGAAGGTTTGGTTGGGAATTCACATTGCCTTATGAAACTCATTGTAAATCGTGAAAGGATATGTATGGGTAGATGTGTGGTGTAATTCCCCACACTAGAATCATTGAAATACAACAATAAAACATGCACTTTAAAATTAAAAAAAAAGTTACTTAAAAACAATGTAGAGTAACCAAGTGCAATAATAAAACATGGAAAAAAGATAACAAAATAGGGAACATGACAACTCACATATTTGTCAATACAAGTGGAAGTGCTTCTAACACTTCTAAAGCTTCCCAAGAACTAAACCATATCTTAGAATCAAATATCATACATTCATGAGGATTCAAAGGGGATCTAGATAATATCCACATACCCCAAGTGGGAGATATTGAACTATCTATCCCAAGCAAGATATTCTTTTTAATCCCAAAATGAAAGTTCCTAACATGGTTAAACATAAATGAACATTTCTAACTAACCATAACATAATCAAAATAGTAAGAAATAACCCTCAAATGGTCTTGTACAAGACAAGGTCTCAAGGTTATAGTCATTTGTGCATTTGACAACATGATTAAGGTCATTTGTGCATGGCTAAGTTTGAAATTTCCTAAAAAACTCTAAAATCTAAAATCTTTATCTTACCTTCTAAAGAGATGAAACACTCTCGAATATCTTGAAAGTAAGTGTGTGTATGTGTGTTTACATATCTTAAGTATAAAAGAGAATGCCACTTATAGTTAAATGATACATTTTAAGGATGGTCTTGGTACTAAATTAGGACTGAAATGACACTCTAAGAACCCATAAACCAAATCAAAATGTCAAACACATCACCCACCATATAACAACCAAAACAAGGAGGATATGACAAAAGCTAGGCAAAGACACTAGGTTTCCTACATATGCACCAAAGTCTATGCAAAGATGCCAAACCATATGCACAAAAAACAAAATCATAGACCTTAAATAAATTAGCTAAGTTTGTAAAAAATATACAATCTAGTGAGGGAACAAACCACCATCCTCTAGGAAGAGATGCCAAACTACTAAGATGCCAACACATAGATTCCAAAATGCATATGTCATTACACAAAAATATGTCTAGAGTCTCAAATCATAGACAACACAAGTTACCCCATCCTCTATATAGAGATGAAATTTTAGCAATTTGAATGAAATAACACAAGGAAAAATATCTAAAATAAAATGAATTCAATGCATGATTGAAATGAAACTACCTCCACATCAAGGAGTACCACATACATGCATACAAAGGAAATAGTCACTCAATTGCATCAGAACATAAATGTAAGCATAAATATACAAGGATATATCAATATCAAAACCTACAACATCAAATGTACATGTATACCATCAACTATCTCTACAATGAAAGAGTGAGCATACAAGCTCCAAATATTGTAGCTAGAGGAAGTTTATCCTAGTTCACAAGTCCCTAGTAGTGATATAATTAACAATGACTCCCAACCATATGGAACCCATAGGACCAAATTTCCATACTCATGGAGATAGTAGCTAGGCCAGAAACATAAGGTGTACACACAAGTAGAGAGTGGAAAACAAACACACACACACACACACACACACACACACACTCACACACACACACACACACACACACACACACACACACACACACACACACACACACACACACACACACACACACACACACACACACACACACACACACACACACACACACACACACACACACACACACACACACATGATAAGTACATAATCTCATAGGAAATATCAAGGTCTAATACAATACATCAGAGAAGAATGAAATTACACATGGAGAACATGCAACATGAGACCCACTATCCAAAAAATAAAGGACATTAAATGAAATAGTACACAAAGGGTTCTACTCAGTACTGACAAACGTTGAATGTGGAGACATGAGTATGGAGAGTCATCACACAACTCATAGAGCCTACGCGACATAAAACTACCCCTCTCTCATCAAGGATGATTGAAAAAGCCATATCAATATTTGTAGATGGAAAGGCTATATTGTACCATATCAACAACTCAAAAAATTGCAATGTACTATGCCATATCAATCTCTTCAAAATTGAAAGGTTTGATATACAATATCTACATCCTCAAATGATGGTAAGTAGTCAATCACATAAATATCTTTAATCTCTAGTTAAAATTTTAAGATCCCACTCATTTATTTAGCTATCATTTATTAAGAAATCCTTTGTATCCCAACCCACCTTGGAGAGCCACTCCACTCCACTACTCAGACACTAAACAATTTCATCTCATTACAACAATGAGGCACCAATAAAAAACATAAATAAGAATAAATCTATATGGATAAAGATATGAAGTACTCTCAAAGCTATAAATTACAAAAACTTAGAAATCTTGATTGACATCAACTCCAAGAGTTCGGGCCACTTGGACCTTTACATAGGAGCATAGTTCAACTACATGCCTGGATGCAACCACACACACCATACATTCACATATAACATAAAATCTGAAGCTCAAACATGGTAGGTACCAACATATAGGAAAAATTAACAAGGAGGATATCTCAACTCCAAAACACTCAAGGCAAACAACTGAGTGGAAAACAAAGAAAAACACTATGAAACCTATCTCAATCAACCACTATGCCAAGAGCACAGACTCCCATGAAATGAAAAATCATCTCTTTAGAACATGAGGAAGGAACTAGATACCTTAGAGAAACCAAATACCCAATTTTTTGACAAAATCTAATAGAGGACAAAAATCAACATTTTAACATTGAAGGAGTACTTTTGGATTGACGTATAAAATACTTAGAATGTCCTCTATCCATTCCAATCCCATGATACTACTCCTTGTAGAAGAAGCTACTAAATTCATATATCAATCAAGCCAAAAAATGGAAGAAGATAGGTTCTTGGTGGTGTGCAAAATTATGTAGCAAATAAAAATCTCAATAATCAAACATCAAATAAATTGATGAAATTAAAATCCATTGGTCTAGATCCACCAACATCAAACTTTTCAAATAAAATTTTGAATATGGGTATTTCATGGAAATCAGACAACATACCAATGTAATTTTTTTGAAAACCCACATGGGAAAACAATAATAACTTACACCCATCCAACCAGGTGGAGGAAAAAAATGTGATGGAATGTTGGTTGTCATCCCATTAACTGATATCAATTTACTTCAAATAAAAAGATGAAGTGAATCAAAAGATATGAAGAGCCCTACCTCACATGAATGATAACATCCAGTAAAAAGGGAGTTTTTTAAATTTAAAATATAAGTTACTTAACTACAATGTAGAGTAGCCAAGTGTGATGATAAAACATGGAAATAAGATAATAAAATAGGAAACATGACAACTCACATTTTTGTCTACACAAGAAAAAGTCTTTCTAACACTTCCAAAGATTCCCAATAACTAAACCATTTCTTAGAATTAAATATCATACATTCATGGTGATAATCAAAGGGCATCTAGATAACATCCACAAACCCCAAGTGGGAGATACTGAACTATCTATCCCAAGAAAGATATTCTTTTAAAGCCCAAAATGAAAGTTCCTAGCATTGTTAAACATAGATGTCCATTTCCGAGTAACCATAACATAATTAAAATAGTAAAGACCAACCCTCAAATGGTCTTTCACAAGACAGGGGCTTAAGGTTACACTCATTCATCCATTGGACAATTAAGGCCAAATGTTGAATCTTGAAATTTGGCCAAGTCCAAATTTTTTGAAAGACCTCTAAAATCTAAAATAATTATCTTAACTCCTAGAGAGATGAAACCACTCTCAAACATCTTGAATATATATATATATATATATATATCCTATACAAGACAAGGGCTCAAGGGTACACTCATTCATCCATTGGACACCATGATGGAGGCCAAATGTTGAATCCTGAAATTTTGGCAAGTTTAAAATTTTCAAAAGACCTCTAAAATCTAAAAATACTTATCTTAACTCCTAGAGAGATGAAACCACTCTAAAAAATCTTGAAAGTATACACACAAATATATGTATGTATGTATATATAGATATGTATATACATATAGATATATATGTACATACATATACACACACACAAATATATATATATATATACATATATATATATATATATGTATGTATGTATGTATGTATGTATGTATATATATGTATACATGTATATATATGTATATGTATACATATACATACATATATATGTGTGTGTGTATATGTATATGTATACATATATATATCTATATATATGTATACATATATATGTATATGTATATGCATATGTACACACACACACACATGTTGATGTAGGAGCATCCTAGGTTGCATTGCTATCTTGCATATTTTCTTGTTTCTTTGTTGCCACTAAGTTGTAGTGCCTAGCATGTTTGAGTTCTTGTTGGTGTCGAGCTCTTAGTTTTTGTCAAGTTCCTAGTTGGTGCCAAGTTCTTGGTTGATGTCAAGTGCTAGTTAGTGTTGAGTTTGTGCATGTGTTAAGCATTTTCAAGTGCCAGTATTTGCCTTGGTCCTTCTTTGACCGAGTTGTCTATGTTTTGGTCCTTAGTGGGAGCCAAATTTCATATTTAATTTAGACCATGAATTTAATGATAAGATCTTGTCCAGGGATTGATTGTTTGGTCATACAGAACATATTCAATTTCATACGTAACATGCCTCCCGGGCCAATCGGGTAGGTTCCTCTGCATGCACCATTACCCGATGGATGGCGATTCATTGTATAGTTGTTCCGAGAATATGGGGTGGGAGGCAATAGATTAGGCTATCCTCCTGAACATTGGTCCTCCCATCCTACTCCTACCGAGGGTGAAGCACTTCCATCTTGAACTATTCCTTACCGACCGTGGGCCACCCCCAGGCCCCTATCATTCTATAGGCGAACTGCCCAACTAAATGAACTGGAGCTCGGGGGTGCCTGCCCTTTTTTCTCTAGTTGCGGTGGGAGCCCAATGGCAGAAGCTTAAACTATATTCTAAGCTTCAAAGGTTTCAGCAGTGAGCCATAGAATTGTAGGGCCTCCATAGAATTGTAAGGGCCCTACGGGCCTAGGGTAATGCATGGCATCATCTCGCTCGATCCATACTCGAAACGATGGCCAGCCACCACCTGTCGGGCCTTCTGAACAATGCCTTAGAATTTTATGGGCAGCAACAATATTTTTTTGCCTATTGCTATAGTAGGGCTTCCGTCGGAGCTAGATGCCACTGTTATCAGATTACTTGAGGGCGGCTCACTCTCTCTATCCATCTATCCAACTGTAGCCTACCCAGCCCTACTATTTTCTAGGCCAGTGTGGGGGAGAAGAATTGCCAGCAGAAAGAAAAAAATTTCACCGGGGGGATGGAGAACTACAAGTTAGTTCTACCTGCTAGGTTGAAGCTGGCTGTTAAATCACTATACCGGTTTAGGCCTCTCTACCCTTAAACCTCCATGTTGAGCAATGAAATGAGGGGTGTGGCTTCTCCATGTTGAGCCATAGCTTCTCTAATGCTCCCCCACCTCCGCTACTGGGTCTCTCCTCCTCTCTAGCCCCTACTATTTTATAGGCCCCCCTCAAATTTTATGGGCCCTACAATTCTATGGGGGATCCAGATTGAGTTCCATCTACTGAGGCACAAGAAGCATCTGAGCCCTATAGAATGGTGGGGGAGGCATTACCCATGGTTTACCCCCCGTGGCAAAGGCAAAGCCAATCGGAGGCAGGGCGGGATAGCGGGCAGGATAACAAGACAACCTTCAAAATAGAGGGCAGACGGGGCAGAGAAAGTAGTAAGGCAGAAGGACGAGGAAAGGACAGTCAAACAGGCCTAGAACGGAAAGGGTAGGAAAGAGAATAGAAGTTGGGACAGGAAGGTACGCTAGACGAAGTGATGATTCTGTCACTAGTGGATATGTATCCAAGTGGGGGGCGCTGGGACTGTATAAAGGTAAACTTGCTTGCTTTCTCAAGCCCTACTATTCTAATGGGCAAACTGGTTCTACATATGGATCATTAATGTTGGTAGATTTGCTTCTGGATCTGCTGCGTCTGGCACTGGTGGTGAAGAAACTAGTTATGGGCCAAGGGGCCTGCGCTACCTTGCATCTGCATTGCTCCTTCCTTTCCCACTGCTTTTTCCCCTATATATGGATTATTCAGAACCGGAATCGCTGCTTCTGTCCCTCTCACTTTGTGCTCCTATCGCACTCTATTGCGTGAAGTGTGTTCATTCAGTGCCTATAGAAATGATAGGCGTGGTCAATTATTGATGTCGCTAGTAGTGCTTGTGGTACTACTCATGCCATAGAATAGTAGGGCGAGCAACTTATGATTTCGAAATCAGATCTGTGCATGCATACCCACCCCTGAGGAAAAAGTTATGCTTTCACTCGATCATAAACGACGAGATCTGTAACTGACTTTGCACCAAACATGCGGAGAGAGGGGTGAGGGTGCTAATGGGTCGGGTCTCCACCTCTGTTAGTGGATCCGGGTCGCTCCTGCCTTCGCTACTGGGTCAGCTACAGTATATGACCATGCCCCTATCTTTGCTAATGTTGGTGATGCCATTGAAATGATTGGTACTGGTTCCTCCATAGGTGCTTCAATAGGTTCTGGATCCATCGACCCCTGTTACGGACTATGCCCTACTTATCTATAGGTGAAATGGAATTGGCTATGCCTTTGTGCTTGCCGGTCATGGATAGGAATCTTGCTCTAGCTTCTGCTACTACTGTGTGTGCCTTTCTTTGCTAGTGGTACTATCACTCTGCAGGGCAGTTGGATCCCCATAGAATAGTAGGAATAATCTAGAAGGGGGGCCTCTGCCACCTCTATAGCTAGCCGCCCTATAAAATTGTAGGGCTTCTGTCGCCCTACTATTCTAGGCAAGTAAAGAACACTGCCGGTTGAAGGGGTTAAAGAGCCCTACCATTCTATAGGTAGGTGATTCTTTACATAAAATCCCCCCAATCTATCATGACTTCATTTCATTCAGACCCCCTACCCTACAATTTAATAGGGATAGGCCCTGTATAGAATCTGGCACACCCGACCGGCTGCCCTATCCTCTATAGTGGTTGCTCCTTCGGATATGTGTCCTTTGGGGTTTAGGGCACGTTCTCTGATGGAGTTTGTTAGCATCACCTGTCATGGAAAGTGCAGACTGATGTGCCCTACTCTACCCTACCCATATAGCTGGGGGCCAGGGGGGATAGTAGGGCCTGCCTTGTTCTGCATGCAGAGTTCCTTCTGCCGTCAATAATAGAGTTTGCCTTAGTCTCACATTGAAACTCGGTTGTGCATTTGCACCGACACACTATCAATTGCCATAGTATTATTCACTATCTCTTCGCCATTTTCCCTAATAACATTATTTGCCCTATTATTTTAAGGGTCTATTCAATTGGGGATTCTAGGGTAGTCATTTGTATGGGTTCCTCCAGGTGTTGCGGGGGTTCTGTGGGATGGGGAGTTCTGTGGGTTGCCATCATTCATATTGTGTTGATCCAAATAAGCAAATAATAAAATCATCATGGCGGAAGATATAGAGGATAAAGAATTGAGAAAGTTGCCGCTGCCCGTGAAGGCAAATAGTAGGGGCTGGCTGGGTGGGAATCATAGGGTTCTATTATAGGTGTAAATTGTGGGTGGGAGGATAGCCGCCTAAAGAAACAATAGGCGAGTGGGAATCATAGGGCGGTGGAGCTCACTCTCTTATTATATGGGGAAAGCAGTTTATTCCATCAAGAGGACCAGAGACATAAAGGAAGGTGTTTCGAACCCAAATCGAGTTAGCTCTGTAGCCCCGTAGGGTAGATCGTGGAAAAAGCATGGATCAATCAAGCCACAACAGCTAGTTCATCCAAATACCGAGTCAAGTTATTCCATTGTTCCAAGTGGGCCTGGGTAGTTCAAGCAACCAGTCTGTGATACTCCGTGAGCTGACCATGTCAGTGCTGCAGTAACAGCTGACCCGCAGGAACAATAATAAGGAGAATAGTTGGGAATTTGGGCCTGCCCCCGGCACCCAACTATAAGAAGAATTTGGACCTTGTTCTATAGCCATAATTGATTGCGAGAATGAAATAGAACTCACTTCCATTAGCCCAGGTAAACTAAAGTGATGCTGGGCTCTACCATAGCAACACCTTAGTTAGCTGCTAAGTCTCGAATCACCAAGTGATGGCTGGAAGGAATCATAGTAGACAATTGAATGTGCCAGTATTGGGCCTGACTTCGAACGATCGGCTGGCCCATCATCCACCCACCCTTAGGGCATTGGCCAAACAAACACGACTTTCTATCTTTCTAGGAGTCTGATAAGTCCCGCTTGCCCAGCCGAATAATAGGGACCTACCTCTAGGCATAAGAAGTTCTTGTCCCCTCAAGTGGGCAAGAACTCAAGCTACTGAGCAAAAAAAGGAAGGCACTCGACCTGAGATCTAAACTATGCCTACCAGCTCTCCCCACTATTTTGATAGGCGGAAGTCCCTTTCCATTAACGAGAGATGCTGACCCATTAGGAGGTGATTCTCCAATCCGACCGCTCGATAGAAGGGCCCTACTATCTATAGGGACCTAAAAGTATGAAGAAGATTGATTTGCTAGATCAGAGGTGGAGAGACCAATAGAGAACACTAGCCCAAAGCCTCGATCCATGTACACGAAATCCCCTCCATCCGAAGGCACTCGACCTAAAATTTTATGGGCTTCATTATTGACTCGACAATAGTCATCATGCATTATGGAGGGATTATAGTCGAGAGAGGGGAATGAATAATTCTAGAGTACTATAGGCACCTAAAATTATATGGCCCAACTTTTGGCGGATAGAGAACTAAATCCCCCCATTCGGCGGGGCCAACTTTCTCTATCGGGTGAGAAAAAAGAATTCAGCTGGATCCTGCACCCTTACTGGGTTGTTATAGTATTATCTCAGTGGGTGGACCTATCAAAATAATGGGCACTTTATTTCCTGCTAGTCGAGCATTCTTTCTTAAATATCGGATAGCCAACTTTCCCACCCGAAGCCAGCATTCTTTCGAGTCAGTATGGTCGCCATCATAACCCGTTCAAGCTCCATATCAGTGCAGACCGAGTTGGGGTTGAAGCCCTATAGATAGTAGGGCCCTACAATTCTATGGTGAGATCCTTTCCCATGAGAATTGGGCAGGTAGGGGCATGCACTGGCCCCTACCAGGAAAATTATTGAGGGCAGTTGGGTGGGTGGGAAGATAGTTGGTGTGGCTGGTCAGCCTAATGAAGGTGCCCATCAATAGATGAGTACACGATTGATGGAAAAAGACTGGTTCAAAACTCGCTCTGTTGATGCACTGGGGGGTGATAGTGAAAATGGAAGACTCTTTCTTTACCACCTACAATTATATGGGCAATGAATTGGCAACTGGGCCTGCAACGGAAAATTCATACCATATAATAGTAGGGCCCGTTGCCTTGGCCCCCCCCTACTATTTTATAGGCTATAGGGTATAGGCTCATCGGGGTCAGGGCATGAAGATGTGGAATACCACATCCCTTGCCACTGCCTATCCATGCCCTATCTCTCACCCACCCCAATCTATAGCCGTACTCTAGTTCCCCCATGAATGCGCACCTTTTTCGGCAACTAGAATTGCTTCCTTGCAAGAACTAGAATCCCCATAGGATTTATAGGGACACCCCCCCTACTATTCTAAAGGGCCCTACTATTATCAAGGGTTCTACCCTGGCCCCTATTCCTCCCATCCACCCCCTACTGGGGCCCCCCAACCCTGCAGGGCGATTAGTTGGAGGTCCCCAGGTTGGTTTGACCACAGTAAATGCTCTTCTTCCATTACAGCTCTGCATGTTGAGCCAAGAAGTCCACTTCTGCCAGCCCCACTTTGGCACATTGGTCGATAGGGAAGAATGGAGATTTCAATATTGGTCGATCAACCAATGCCCTACTATAAATAAGGCTCCCCCCCAGAACAGAGCTGCTACATCTGGTAGTGGTGGAGAAGAGCCAGCTCTGTTCATTGCACCCCTAGAAACCATGGGGGGTGGTCCTAAAAACTGCCAATGATTCAACCTTCCCCGTTGCCTCCCCACCAGGCACTCAGGGTTGCTGCCGAAAGAAAGGCAGTTCCAATCGGTTATCTCTGGTCCTCGCTTTCAGTCAATAGGTGAGGGGTTGCTGCCAGAAGAAAGGTTGGGGGATCGAGTATTGGTCTCTCTACAGATTGACTGTAAAGGAGAAGAATGGAACTGGTAACCCTCTCAATAACATCCATCTGACACCCGACTCGAGGTCCAACTAACTAGAATTGGTTCCCCGCTCTTTGCATGCACCTCAATCGATCGCCTATAGATAGTAAGGGTTCTGATGCAAAGAGCTGCCGAGGCCAATCTTGCATGCATCTACTAGGCACGCTTCTTCGGTTTTGAGGAACAAAAAAATGAAGCCCCTCTCCACTATGAATGGAGAGGGGGTGGAGTTGCATCCCGACGGCTCGATCTCACCCATCCGACCGGATCGGGCTGGATCAATTGAATGGACCAATGGCTAGGGGCCCGACCCAAAGTAGAGAGCTTGGAGCTAGCCCTTCAGTGGGGTGGACCCGAGCATCCCATCCGAATGCCAACCCGTAGCTTCCAATGATATGTTTGGTTTCTCCCATCCCCGGATTGGTGTTTGTGCTTACATAAACAAAAATCGGCCAAAGAAACTATGGGGTGAAGCCTATTGTAACCTTGATAGAAGACGGGAGGGGAGCCCTTAAAATGGTAGGGGGTTAAGGGCCACCCAACTTTATGGTTCCACCCACCCAGTTCAATGGCCCCCGGCTGGAGGTGCATGCATAAGCAATTCGTTCATTGCTGTTTAATGGGTGGGCCCCCTACAATGGCAATAGGACCCCACATTTTATAGGGAATCGACCCCCCCATGCAGGGGTGCTCCCTACCCTACAATTTAATAGGCCCCTACAATGGCACTAGGACGTATGGAATTTCCATCTTGCACTTGCACAATGATGGTGATGCACCTTACGCATAAGCTTTCCATACCTAACATCCCAATAATGCATGCAGACTCATCTGAATGCCCTACAATTCTCAAGCCCTAAAATTCTATGGGGGCTTACCTGAATGGCCACCTCGCACCCTATAGCCTATAGAAACAATGAATGGGTAGGCCATGGCAATAAAATAATAGGCAATAATCTGAAGGGGGGGTAAGGCAGTCGCCAATGGATGAATGAAAGCCAATCACTTCACTATATGGTATGCTGCTCAATGGGTGGGAACGATTAACTCATCTCCGCATAAACTTCTTAGCGCCCCTATAGATTTTCTCTGTTCGGCTAAAGACTACCTTAGAATAGTAGGGCAATAATCTATTTAGGGAGAATAGTAGGGATCTAATAATAGGGACTGAATCGAGGAGCTGAGCGATGATCGAGATACAACTCCAGCCGTCAGTACTAGTTATGAATCGAGGTACCTAATACCTATAGTAAGAAGTGAAACAACCCGACCACCCCATAGAATTGTAGGGCGATGAGTTGATTCTCATGGAAGATCTTCCCACTGCTTATTCGAAGGGGCGGATACCAGCCCCATACGAATTGTAGGGGGTTTCATAAGTTTAGGAATGGTAATGCTGCTTTGCCAGAGAGGCGAGAGCCTATAGAATGGTAGGGGAAACAACAAATAGAATAATAGAATAGTAGGGCGGTCAGAAATTAAAAGAAAGCATGGGGGGTAGGTGGGGTGGGGCTTAGCCTTTGGTTCGAAGAGAACCCGATGTGTAGCCGGGGCACCGTTAATTGCATTCACATGCATGTACCCTTGTACGGGGGTAGTGGGGATGCCTAAAATTATATGGGGATAGCTTCTTATAGAAAATAGATCTTCTCGTGCATGCATCATTGAGCTAAACATCTCCTCTGCTCACTCCTGCTTTCAATGCCCGTAGGCATCAGAAGGCGAATGCAAATATAGTCATCCCATTTGTTGCCAATGAAGTGATCGCTCTAATTGCAACCTTTTGATTGATGAACTCATTAATGACCCAAAATCGAGATTGATATTACATAAAGAATACCACTCGAACAAGAAGCATGGAATCAGAAGAGAACAACCATAAAATAGTAGGCTCCCACTAGATATTCTATCTCAAACAAACAAGGAAAGAGAACAAAATAATCTTCCCTCTCTCTCCATCTTTGGTGGGCACGTCATATTGCCTTTACAATAAACTTAGCCTTTTGATAGATAGTTGGTATCTATGGATCTTGGCCATCCATCATTCTACACGCACCAGCCCATAAAATTGTAGGGGAAGAAAAGTCACACCACATAGAGCAGGCAACCTTTAAGTTAGGGGGTAGTGTCGCTTCACTCCACTAACCCTACTAATGAACTTCTATTTGTTACCAAATATCTATAGCCTTACCTTAAAATAGTAGGGGTAGGGCTCTCGGTCATAGGGAGGGGAAGTTATCATTCATTGCATTCACTTGTTAGGTTGGGTTCTTCAATTGAGTTGTTAATTCAGCCAGTCAAGTCAATTCGAGCTAGTAAACTCTCTCAATTTAAGGTCGAGTGGTCCCGGCAATGAAACAACAAAGTAGAATTCAACAAATGGGAACCCTGTAGATCTTATTGATTTATCTTCCTCTCTCCCACCCCCCTACTATTCTATGGGCAGTTGACTCCCTTAGAATAGTAGGGCTTCCACCCTTAGAATAGTAGGCCCTAAAATTTATGGGCCCAGCATCCAAAAGAGTATCCCCACCCAAGAGGTGAGCTGTTTAATTCTTTGCCTTCCTGCCTCAATGGGGACTTTTGAGGTGCCTTAGAATAGTAGGGATCTGAAGAAGGGCTTCGCAACCAACCATTGCTCTCCCTCTTCTACCTGACACAGTTTGAATAGTGAGTTGGGGGCCTTAAGGTAGGTTCAATGCTTAGGCCAGGTGGGGGCTTATTATATACGGCTTAACAGGAGCTGCCCATTCTAATATAGGGGCCCCACATCGGCACATTCAAGCTGCACCCTACCCACTAGGCACTTCGAGTGATCAAAGGAACTCCCATGCCCATATCCAACTCTTCGGCTCCTGCCTTACCCAGGGCAATCGAGCTCTTCTGACTAAAGAACCTGGCTCTCCTCATTCTTCTGATTTCCTGCCTGCCTATATTTCTATCTATCTATCTTTCTCGCAGCAGGCTGCTGATGGAGTTCTGAGCCGTCGTCCCTCTGATGTGAAAGGGAAAATGCTGTTGATTGCTCCCACCACCCCCTACCGATATAAGGGAGGTCTGAGAGTGCATTGAAGGGACTGTGCATGCAGACTGGGCACCTCAGGTACTCTTTTCATGATGTTTGGCCGTCCTAGCTGGAGATTGGCTGAATAGACAACCAACCATTTGATAGAACTGATCAATGCATCAGGTCCCTTCTTATATTCTTAGCCCTTAGCAGCTGATGGACCAATAGCTTCGTGTGTCAGGGTCTCCATGGTAGTAGTTTAAAAAGCAACATCTAAGGCACAGGCACCACCGGGCAGGAGAACTCATTGATTCAGTAGGGCCCTACTGAATCAACGGGCACACTTGCTATTATAGTTGTTTCCAATACATCCTTTAACATGAGAAACACTTCTATGCAATGCAACCACCAAATCAATGGATTATGACTCTGCATGCATACCTACGCTGCTACTAAAATTGGGACCGCGCTTTGAACTGGATCTGCCGCCTATATTGTCTCTGCATCGTCTGCACCCAAGAGCGCTTATGTTAGACTACCACAACTAGTAGTTGGATCTGGGGCCCTATATAATGTGGGGGCCATAGCTCACAAATTGTATAAAGTGCTTCCTAGGTAGGCCCTTTTCTGCCATAACTAGCCATGTCTCTTTGGACTTTGTATGGGATGTGGATTCTAGGCTACCTTCGGTCTTGGTGGGCTAAAAAGGCGTGGCTTCGGTTGTGAGCTTAGGCTTGGCCTAGAAAATTGTAGGGCTCCTGCCAGCATTAGAGGTCTTCAGCATCTTTACTTCAGTCAGTATTCATACTTCCCTTACTCTAGCAGGCCCCTTCCCCTTCCCCCCCCCCCCCCCCCCTTCTAGATTATTCAGTCGATTAAGCTGTATATGAAGCAGTTGACCCAGTTCATTCTTGATCCAGATACCCACCCCCTACCTGGCTATTATAATGGGGGCCCCCTAGCCCTAGCCCTAGAATTTTATGGTTAGGTATGGGTAGATTATTGCATGCAGAAGAGCCAACAAAAGTTGTGTTTGTCGATTCTGAGCTCTCTGATTACGTCAATATAAATCCTTATTTATGTTTACTGAAGCATCTAGCTCAGGCCCTGCATTACTAGGTCGAACCGGTATCCCAACCCCATGACCTTTTTGGTCCCGATCCATGCTATGATCATAACTTAGGTTAGCTGCTCAGGCCCCTCCCCCCTCTCACTTCGGCAAGAGCAAGAGTTTTAGTCCTAGTTTGCATATCCATCAGCCCCTACTATTCTATGGTGGCCAAAGCACCCATAGCAGCAGTTCTTGAGCTAGTTGCTCATGATCTAGGTATTGATGCCTATAAAATTCTAGGGATCGATACCCAGCTCCCATTGGTAACTTATCCAACTGCTCCTCCAACAACTATCTCCTCCCAATGCAGGGAACAGATGAGCCTCCCACCAGAACTATTGCCCCTTCATGAAAACGTAGGATAGATAGGAGAGGGGCCCGGGCTTGCATGTTGGGGCATGTGTAGTATAGAATCTACGGGGTGGGGGCAGGTTGCTGCCTGGTGGCCTAGCAAATCCATCAATCCCTTGGGCTATGATTGGTTCGGAGATGCTAGGAGCACACCAACCCAATTGCACTCTACACACACGCACCACCGGCTCAACCACAAAGCCTACTATTCTATGGAGCGCAAAGGGCCCCTACTAATTCTATGGCATGTGGCCCCTACTATTCGGCCTTATGGTGCATGCATGCAGGGTGGCTGAAAAAGAACGATGCGGGCGGGTAACTTTCCATCCTCCAGAATAATATAAAATAGGGGCCCACCCTGCTGCCCCCTGCCCAAACTATAGTTTAGTTTAGTTCCCCACTACTAAATTGGGAATTGGGAATTGGGCATGTTACGTATAGAATCTGACTACCGTACCACAACATTAAAGGTCGGCCCCTAGGGGTGGGAGGCAAAGGGCGAACTATCATCCTTATAAATGCACACTGCCATTATTCTGATGAAGCAACAAAAGGGGGATAATTGAGGAGGTAGAAGCGTGGCCCGCACCCTGCAGATTGTTATTGGGCATGCCGACTGAAGTGAATAATAGATATAGAGATGAGTGAAAGGCCTTCCTTCGGCAGAAGGGGTTCAAGAAAATAAATAGTGCCAGGCTAACCAAGAAGACAGAGCGTGTTCCCAAGTGTGGTGTCCTCTTCATTAATCCTTATCATTCATATTTTCCACCTAATCGAACGAACTAACTATCTATAGTGAAGATGGAGTGAGATATATAAATAGAATGGGGACGGGTCCCCCGATTATTATAGATAGTTCGTGAATAAAACCCTACTATTATATTCAATAATCGGCTGGCCCCTATAATTTTATGGGCAGATTATTGCTAGCACCAACAAGAAACAAATGGAACATCTCAACGAACAAAAGACAAGAATGGTCCCAAAAACTATATCTTTTTTCTCGCGAGGCGAAGAGCTATGATGTATAGCAAAGCCCTTGACTATAGATAGAAGGGAGAATTCTAGCAACAAAAGAAGCAAAGCGCTTAGTCTGCGACGGCTTAGTGAGCAGCTATAAAGAAAGTGCTTGGTAATAAATAAAGCGGGCGCCCCTCAAATTATATGGGCTCCCACCAGTAGGCAGTGCTGTGAGATAGGAAACTAACTAAGATAGTGCTGCCTACTATTCGGCATACTAAGAACAGTGCTATGAGACAGGTAAGATAAGAAAGGTGGTGGCTTTATCTATCTTAGTAAGACTTAGTAAGAATAGTGCTTTAGGACAGGTAAGAAAGCGGGGTTGGTCTAGTTACTGCTGTCAGTGCCACTTAGTTACTGGCATACAGATAAAGGCATCGCTTAGTTACTGTATAGGTAGGACATGTAAGAAAGGTTGGTTGTCAGGGTTATTGTAATACAGGTCTGCCAGGTGAGATAGGTAACTAAGTCAGTTTAGCGCTGCCGTAATAAAAGCTTAGCCATGCAGCTCACTCTGTTTCTTCAGAAAGGTAGGTATCCAATAACAAAGTGAGCTCTCCGAAAAAAGAAAGTTAGGCCAACAAGCCCCTTAGAAAACTATATTAGCAACCCTGCTGATGCATGCACAGGGGCCTCCTAAGTTCCCACCCAGTGCTTTGGATGGCTAGACTAGCTAGTGAACCCGGGGTTCAAAGGATGGAGCCACTTCCCCTGAACGGAAAGAAAGCAATGTTAGCAGGGGTTCTTCAGGACCGAGTAACTTAACTAGTTAGGAGGGGCCTATCAATTCTATGGCCCCCAAGCATCAATCTAGGGCCATCACTGCTACAACAGGGAAAGATGCTTGAGAACGGGGAGCCTTAATTAGGTTCTTCATTGATTCTGCAGCCCCATAGAAAACAACTACATTAGCAACCCTGCTGATGCATGCACAGGGGCCCACCTCAACAACTAGACCACCTTTCTTTGATGTAATGTTTTAGAATCTTTAGTAAGCCATTTTGGCAAGTATAAATAAGGTTCTTAGGCTTAGGTTAGAGATAGAATTTGGTGGAATGAAGAGGCTTAGAAAGTTTGAGTATATGTTCCTAAAAGTGCAAATTTGAAGTTGGATCATGGATCTTGAATTTTAATTTATATCTAGTCATAACCTAAAGGACCTTACAACTGGGCATGTATGTTGTTAACTTGATGAATAAATAAAGTAATATTTCTCTCTCTCCTTGGTGTTCTTTATTTTTTTCTTCCATTGTGTTTAGTCTACAAGGTGGTTTGGGTAGCTAGGTGTGCCCTTGGCTCTAGCTATTCTTTCTCCTCCTTGTGTTAGGTGGTATTGGATCTTGAGGTTCATCCTTGTGGAGATTGGATCATGTAGAAGCCTAAGTGAGTTTGGTTGTAGGGTAGAAGATCTAAGGATTTGACCTAAAACTTGTAGAGGGTTACGATCTTGTAAGAACCTAATTGTAAAGATGGTTCGAAGTGGAGGAAATGCTGATAATGTCATATTAGATACATTGATACAAATTGAAGCCAGGTTAGATGTTGTAGATAGCCCAAAGGAGAGGAGAACATCTTGATGATGTGAGTGATGATGAAGCATTAGCAACAAACACTAATCTAGAACTTGAAGAAGATCAAGGTGAGACAAGATTGTTGAGATTATTTTCTAGGGCACATTCAAAGCCTACTATATAAGTTGTTCCTTACAATGGAAAATTGGACACCAATGTTGTGTTAGATTGGATCTCTCATATGAATAAGTTCTTTGAGTTTGAAAACACTCCTAATAATAGGAAGGTGAAAATTACAATTACTAGGTTGAAGTGATCTAGCAGATATTTTCATTAAAATTTGAAGTATCTTGAAAACTCCAACAATTAGCGTTAGATTGAAGTCCTTGGAATTCTAGACCCAACGCAACTTGAACGGGCGAAAAAGGAGTCCGTACGCTCAAGTTACGATCAGTCAAAGTTGGGTCAACCTCAGGTACAAAGGCCATCAGAAAGGTGAAAATCCAAACTCCCCATAACTGGTCAACAATGGATTTCAAATTGAAGAGTTCTCCGAGAGCTTTCTAACGACGGTCATTTCATTAAAAATGAAGTCCAAATGTGGAAGATATCATCATTTAAAGTTAGGAAAAAGAAAAAAGAAAAAAAGGGAAATGATGATGTCAGCATTGTGATGTGACACCTACGTGGCGGAGGAAAGAGCACCATTCAAAAATTTGTTTGATTCGGTGGGAATTGAAACTGTGACCTCCATGTTGGAAGCCTTTGGCTGGTGGCCGCTGCTCCACCAACACTCTTTAAAATTTATATGGTGTCATGCGTATTTAATTATTACTATGCCAAAAATTGGAGGAGAGAGGGGACCACCGGCGGGGTTGGAACACCTGACCAATCAGTCCCAACAAAAGAGATAATAACCAGTCGTGCCAAATGTGCGCTCAAGATTAAAAATAGCAGAGTTTTTATTTAAATTTTATTCGCAAAACCGGCCCCTTTTTAAATACAGCTAATTGTTAATTGGTGATAACTTATTATCCCAAAATTTGGTTAGCCGAATATTTCAAAGGCTAAAATGGGGATTTTGGATATGGGGTTAATTAATAAGCCCTATATTTGTTTAAGCCCAATTTTAGCACATTTTTTTGTATATAAAGGGGGGATTTTTGCTTAGAGGGCATCTCGGTTTTCCCATTCATTTCTATTTGGTGGGCATTCCAAGGAGGAGGAGAGAATTTTAGAGGAAATTGTTGGAGAGAATTTTTGAAGCCGCTATATGATGTTGTTGTTCTGAGTCTATAGTCGGACCTTGTTTTTAGGAAAACTCTTTCCGACTCTTCAGAAATCAGTCTTGCACCTTAGGAGCTTGTTACAAGATGGTTTTTGAGTCAGGATTTTGTATGACTTTGTGGATGGATTGTAGCACGTTTTAATCAACTTTTAGAACATAATTTATGCATCGATCACTCAGTTGAGATAGACCTGGAGACGTAGTCCGTTTAGCCGGACATACTTCGAGATCAAACTGGTTCTCTCTCTCTTTCTCTGTTTCATGTGCTTTAATGTGCTTTTAAGTTTTACTTAACTTTCATTTATACATTGCATTAACACATCAGGGGTTTCCAAAATATTCAATTCTCTGTAGTTATCTTCCATCTACTTTATGTCATTTCTTAATGTTTAATGTATTTTAAGTTAAACATTATACATTAAGCTTCTGTACACTTATTCTACAATTTTCCACTTAGTATAACATTTCCTTGGTCCTAATAAGATCAAGTTTGGTATCATGATTAGGACCAAGGAAATGTTATACTAAGTGGAAAATTGCAGAATAACTGTACAGAAGCTTAATGTATAATGTTTAACTTAAAATACATTAAACATTAAGAAATGACATAAAGCAGATGGAAGGTAATTACAGAGAACTGAATATTTTGGAAACCCCTGATGTGCTAATGCAATGTATAAATGAAAGTTAAGTAAAAACTTAAAAGCACATTAAACAGAGAAAGAGAGAGAGAGAGAAACAGTTTGATGTCGAAGTTCGTCTAGCTGAACAAACTACGTCTTCGGGTCTATCTCAATAGAGTGACCGATGCATAAATTATGTTGTAAAAGTTGATTACAACATTCTATAGTCCATCCACAAAGTCGTACAAAATCCTAACTCAAAAACTATCTTGTAACAAGCTCTTAAGGTGCAAGACTGATTTCTGAAGAGTCAGAAAGACTTTGCCTAAAAACAAGGTCTGACTATAGACTCAGAACAATAGCATCATATAGCGGCTTCAAAAATTCTCTCCAACAATTTCCTCTAAAATTCTCTCCTCCTCCTTGGAATGCCCACCAAATAGAAATGAATGGGAAAATCGGGATGCCCTCTAAGCAAAAATCCCCCCTTTATATACAAAAAAAGTGCTAAAATTGGGCTTAAACAAATATAGGGCTTATTAATTAACCCCATATCCGAAATCCCCATTTTAGCCTTTGAAATATTTGGCTAACCAAATTTTGGGATAATAAGTTATCACCAATTAACAATTAGCTATATTTAAAAAGGGGCCGGTTTTGCGGATAAAATTTAAATAACAACTCTGCTATTTTTAATATTGAGTGCGCATTTGGCGCGACCGGTTATTATCTCTTTTGTTGGGACTGACTGATCGGGGGTTCCAACCCCGCCGACAGTCCCCTCTCTCCTCCAATTTTCGGCGTGGTAATAATTAAATATGCATGACACCATATAAATTTTAAAGAGTGTTGGTGGCGAGCGACCACCGGCCAAAGGCTTCCAACATGAAGGTCACAGTTTCAATTCCCACCAAATCAAACAAATTTTTGAATGGTGCTCTTTCCTCCACCATGTAGGTGTCACATCACAATGCTGACATCATCATTTCCCTTTTTTTTTTTTTTTTTTTTCGTAACTTCAAATGATGATATCTTCCACATCTGGACTTCATTTTTAATGAAATGACCATCGTTAGAAAGCTCTCAGAGAGCTCTTCAATTTGAAATCCATTATTGACCAGTTCCGAGGAGTTTGGGTTTTCACCTTTCTGATGGCCTCTATACCTGAGGTTGACCCAACTTTGACTGGTCGTAACTTGAGCGTACGGACTCCTTTTTTGCTCGTTCAAGTTGCGTTGGGTCCAAAATTCTAAGGACTTCAATCTGATGCTAATTGCTAGAGTTTTTGGGATACTTCAAATTTCAATGAAAATATCCGTCAGATCAAGCCTCCCCACTAAAAAGGCTTTTGGTCTGCCAAAAGCATATACAGTAGAACTTTAAGCTCCCTCATTACAAATCTCAGTTTTGTTGCCACCTTTGAAGCGTTCACTGCAATGCTTACATTTGACTCGTACTTGAGTCACACTAGGATTTTTGAAGAAAAGGAATGTAGTACAAACAAAACTTGACAAACCATAAAGTAAGAAGAAAAACTGAGCATGATAAACCTATCACTCAGTGCTTCTTACGATGGTAGCTCACATCTACATTCCGGCCTAGTCACTTTTGATGCTCCTTTCTTGCAAACTGCACGAGCGATGGTAACAAAGCCTCAACTTGAAACATTCCTTCACCTTTGTACTTTGAAAAAGCTGACTAAAGGCATCACCATAAAGCTCCAAATGGTTGCATATGCATCAAGGTCATGGTAAAGACCTGAAGGGGCATTGGTCACCAACTGACATCTTTGACCGAGTCATAAAGCGAAGAACTTTAAAGGCTATAGCTAGCCATTCTTTGCAACTCAAGGTCACAATAGCTGTAACAGGTGCTTCTTCTCAAGAGCCTCACACCAAACAAATTTGTAATAAGAAGTTCAAAGTATCCTCCTATCTAGATTACAAGAGATATCGCTTTCAATAGCCATACAAATATCTCAACCCTAGGACTATACAACTTCATTACATACAATTTTATTTAGAGTAATATACTCAAAAACATACTAGCTTATTATCAACATTACCCTAAAAAGGTAATACCCAAAAAGCTGACACTGCTAGTTTGCAGAAAACTGTTCCAAACTCTTTCAGAGTTGTTCAAAAAAACTTCCCTTCTGGGGTTTCTCACTCCTTTGTTGTGCTTCCACTAGGGTTGCTTCAGGAGTGGTAGAGACTACTGGCTCTGCTTGTGCCTTGGTCTCTTGCCTGGTGGTGTACGGTACCACCTTGATCCCTTCCCTGCCTTCTTCAGGCTGATTGGATTCTGCAACAAACTTAGGGAAATGTTGAAGTTCTGGGTGCAACTTCCAACACCTCTCTATCCAATGGCTGTAGAGGTTCTAGATCTTTCCATGTGACTTGACCTTCTTCTTCATAGAAGACTCAGCCTGTAATGCCCCGCTAAGGGATCCAAAGAATTAACCTAGAATTTCACTAAGTTTGGTAACATTTTTTTTTTTATAACATGAAAGTAAAAACCACATATAACTTGTACATAATAATGGAAGAAATAGCAATGTCTATCTAAAAGTAAACATAACATACATAACCGATTTCATTCTTTAAGAATCTCTTAATGTTGAGTTACATCTAAACTAACTAACATACATGAATCCATCTAGTACAACATCCACATGAATAATAATGATAAGTCCGATGTTCATACATTACATTTCCAAATGCTCAATCATCCACTGTACATGTCATAGGGTATGAAGGCTTAAAAGAATATACATATGTGAAATAAGGTACATCATCCTATTCCAATCCATGATACATCAAAGTAGAGATAATCACATGATACATCATCATAGAAGACATATACACCCATCATAAAGATCAAACAAAATAAACTAAGTGCACGGTTCCTCCCAACCGTTAATAGCATCATTAGACCAGCGTGGGCCCTAGCCATCCCTCTGTGCGTAACATCCCAAATCACCGAAGAGATCATCGGTATTAACATAGTAAGAATGTCACTCCTAACATATACAACATCATATGTAGAAAGTAATCTAACATGCAAATATAAGAATAAGATAACATCATCTAACATATGCTAATCATCAATGAAAAGATACATATCCACCATCACGAAGGACGCATCAACCACGATGTCTCAATGAATCTCAAATGATAAGAGTGGAAAATACACTACCACCCGACCGCGTGGTACCTAAGTGGTCCACTCCCACCGTGTTGAAGAGATAATCTCAAGTCCTAAACATGCTATCATAACACATAGCACAAATCTTTGTAGTCCAGGAATCCTAAAAGTATACTAACTCAAAGGTTCCAATCACACACAAAATTGACATCTAATTCCCAGAGGCACACAATGACATGTAGGAAACCTACTCTGCAAGCGATAAAGTGTCATCGCAATTATCACGTACAAGTTACCCTAGCAGTTAGCTAAACTCCATGGGTCCATATTGATCTCATGCGGCCACTAGTATCCTCTCATACTGATGAGGAATACTACGAAATGCAAGGTCGCAACCATGTGTTCTCACTAATCCCATCCTAGCCTGTACAAGCACTTAAGGCATGGGTGAGAACCAAAAAAATTATCTTTTTAGGTTCATTTAATCTCCATTTAGTGTGTAAATGTTATCACTTATTAACCAAACTTACAATGAGTTACCCTGGCAGTCACTTAGGGCCTCGACCCCCATTGCAAGCCACTTCCCGACACTACAAGTAGATTACCTACCCTAAGATCATAGAATCATAAATCACCACAGTCCTGTACAAGTGACTGTAAAGAAAATCCAAAAGATAATCCATAAAAAGAATCATCAAATAACCATGATAAAAGCATCAAATATCCATAATAAGAATTATCAAATCATCAAGATAAGAATCATCAAATCTCCATGAGCATCCGAAAAGCATCCATAGAAAATCATGACCACAACAGTTCTCTATTGGCAACTGAAGGCATCACTGATAATCATAAGTATCCATTGGTTCTCAATAACCAAAATATATCTCAAAATAAATCACAATATCTATTGGTTCTCAATAAGCAACCAAGAATATCTCAAAATCATACTGATAGAAGACTCCAAAATGGTTGAGTCAAACATGTCACAACATGATATCATCAAGAAATAAATCCACATTTCAGTCCCATCATGGCGACTTGAAAATAATCCAAAGATAACTGATTGATGACTCAAAAATGATTATCTCAAGTATCTCATACACATACATCTTAGCTTCACACATGAAGACTGATGAAAAAATACAAACATTTCATAGAGCATACGATCACATTACCATGGTTGAGCTTATATCTATGATCCATATTCTAATTGATTATCCTTTCAACTTTTTTAAGATCAGCATTCGTTATATTATAAGAGGACCAATTATCATTCTTCAAATAAGAGATTATAACTTTATTTATCTCAATCCATTAGCATAAGTACACCATCCATGACCTATTAACATCTTATTAGTTTTCAATTAGAAACTTAATTAAGTATTACTAAAGTTTGAGTCTTTGAATTTAATCGTCACCATCGTTGACAACCATACAATATCTAAAGTCACAATTCAAGTCATAAGAATAAAACCTATCAACTTCAATATAGATAATCTACAATCTCGTTAAAAGAATTATATCAAATAAATCTCTATTACACAACTTAATTATTAATTAAATCTAATTAACTCTCATTAATTGATTTAATTAATAATTGTATAACCATAGCAACATTCTAATTAACATCAGTTGACTAATAATTAACTAAAATTCTGTAAGTTAAAAGTCAACTATAATTCAATACTCAAATGATCATATTAATAATTCAATAATAATAACTTGTTAATAGTTAATGACAAACTATATTTGGAATCTTATTATTAAATCTTTAATGATCACATACATCACTCTGCAACAATGTTCTCATTTATATTTTAATAATAACAAGTTATAATAAATCTTCAATACCAAGTATTATTATCTCAATAAGTTTTTCCTATGTATGTTGATTCAGTTAACTGATAATCCTCCAAATTATTAACCAATTCAATTTGATTAATATCTTTTACAGTACTTCAATCATTAACTAATCTCCTTTAGAGTAAGTTGATAACTATTTAAACTATTTATACTATTATTTATTAATAGTTTGTTAGACCCAAAAAATATTAATAAATAATAAACTTATCACAACTATAAATAATCAATCTAGAGAACTTTTATATGGAACTTCATTAGCTAACTCTTAATACCATTAAGGTATTCAAACGTATTAACCAATAACATAATAATTCAATCTTAATCCAATATCATTTAGAGTTTCTAAATTTAAATCAACATAATTTAAATTATCATCTTACAATTATTTAATCAATATTAAAATCAACCATTAGACTCCATTTTTTAATTATTCTAATAATATTTTGTCTATATAGAAGTTGTTTGAAAAAATTCCTATCTCAAACCAATAAGACTCATTATAGATTTTAACATGAATAATTTTTAAATTCTTAGCATTATCATCTTTATTAAACAACTCTAAATTTTTTTAATAGTATTCAATATACATTATAAAAAGTCCACTATATAAATCATATTAAAATCTCTTTTCTTTTAATCCATTTACTTAGATTGACTAATAATTAACTACACTTCTTCTACTATTAACTAATCTTAATTAAATTTGATTTAATTAGATTAGATCATAGACCATATAAAATTAATGCATATTAATAAGATTCTAATAAAGGAAGATTGCAATAATATCTTTAATTCATTTCATGCTTTGATATATATATTATTTTTGTGAAGTTTAAGCATAAAAAATTCTTAGTTAAGAGAAATGGAAAAATATCTGTCCTTGAATAAAATAGTTCCAGTATGACGGTCATATCTCCCTAATGAACTAGTTGATCAGACTGAAATTAAAATATGTTGGAGAGGGTCAAGTTGTGCCAATTCTGGTCGGAGCGATCGAGTAAATTCGATCACGATAAAAAGTTATGAATGACTAAGTTCGGATCTATCCAAGGGGTAGCGACAGGACAATTTGTGATGAATTAAGAATTTTCTGTTAAAATAATTGTTTTCTAAATTTAACCATAAAAGGGTTTGTTCATATGCATCTAAAAATATAATTGATAGAAAGATTATATCTAATCATTCAAATTTTCACCATAAAATTTCTATTTTAATTCCAAACCTTGTCTTTCTAATTTAATATAAATTCGAACCCCAAACCCGATTAAAATCTAATTTCTTTCTCATTTGGAACTAGGGTTTTTCTATTATTTTCTTCTCAACCAAATAAAATATCTAGATTCTAATTTCAAATAGTAGATTCAATCATAGAGAGTATTTAGACACATAAAATAGATATGATGAAGACAGGAAGAGAAAGAGTGCAAAGGGAATATGAGAATATCACGAGTGCACCTGGACACTGATGCTAATTTTCCATGCCTCAGAAGTCCATAGAAAATTTCTTTCTTCTCCATCATTCACAATTTTTCCAAAAATCCAAGTCGATTGAATCCTCCAAGTGATTAGAAGTGCTAGAAGGAGCATAGAAGCAAGTAGAAAATATATGAGCATATAAATCTTCTCCCATGCATGTAAGCTTTGAAGCTTCTATTTTAAGCTTGTAGCTTGTAGCTTCTATTTAGCTTCCATGAATTCTTGAATATAAAGAGCTCTCAAGAAACTTTTGGAATACTTCTTGAAACAGCTGGAAGGTGTCACCAACTAAGCATGGGTCTTTTCCAACCTTTTTGATGAGTCATAGAGTTGTAGACACCTTGTGCTTAATTGATGCACTAACCCCCGTGTTGTTGACACATGTTAATACCCATGCAAGCTTATAACTCCAATTTACTTTACTTTTTTCAATTTAATTAATTTATTTATTAAATCTCATGCACTAACTTTAATATCTCCACTTTTCAATCTTAATATATTTATATTTTAATCATATGAGATTTAAAAACTTTTAATAATTTAAAATATATTTTTCACTTTTAAACTTTATTACTAAAATATTTATTAGCTTTAATAATAATATTATTTAGTCATTTATTTAAAAATGAGCTCCAAATATATTATTATTAAAATAAATATTGTCACATTCCAAATTTAATATTATAACTTTTATCTTCCAATTTAATTATTTAATTAAACTATTAATTAAATTTTTTAATTAGGCTTAATTAATAGAAAATACTTCAAAGACTCACAAAGGTAAAAATACGAAAAATTCATCATAACCAAAATAGATACAAATGAAACCAAGGGGTTTATATCATGAATTACATCATCTAACGCATTCGGAGGGTACTCAACTTAGATACTTGTCCTAATTTTTCAATTAGAACAAATGGCTTAAAGAGTTGGAATTTGGACTTGAGAATTTATCTCCCCTCTCTTATCATTGAGATAATGTGATAGGGTACGCTCATCTTGGCAATTCAGAAAAGTCGATATTCGGTACCTGCAACCTGCATAAAAATCATGCATGTACAAGCACAATATATACTAAGCTAAATAGGCAATGGCAGTAAGTGGTGCATCGTGTAGATCTCGACTAGCAGGTGACTACGACTCCCTTCCTTAACCACATCAAACACACCATACAAAAGCAAAAACACAAAGCAAACACGCACACCATACACATGCAAGTATGGGGTAAGTATCCATAAGAAAACACATATGATAATAAATTATCTTACTAATCATCATTAATAACTGCAAATACTAAAAATAATCATCATACATACATGAAATGTAGAGTCTAAGTAATCTCATCACATATCAACTGAATCCATGGCATAATATCTAATAGTCTTAAAACAATATTGCTAACCATCAACATAAAACTAGCTCTTAAAAGAGTTCAACAACGTTAGCAAAATGCGAACTAGGGGCAGGCACTACATCCACCCCTCTGGGATTAGGCTTACTCCTGGAAGCCTACAAGAATGAAAAACTAAGTTACTTACTTTGCGGATCCCATTGAACCTTTTTTCCTCTGTAGGAAAACATGATTCCACTGAGGATATTACAACACCCTTAGAGCAATATGATTCTGGTTTAATAGTAAACCAAAACTCATATCGAGCGAACATCATTCCTTTAACAACTACTGGAATATATCCCTTAATACATTCTAAACAAGAGCAACTTAATGTTTGCAAAGATACTACCTTGAAACTTAGATAAAAGATACATGTTTTGCAACTAGAATAAGTTTTCAATTTTCAGTTTTGCCTTCGTTTAAATTTTTAGTAGAATTTTCAATTAAGAAAGCTAAGTGTTGAAGTATGAAAAATATGCAAGTAATAGTTTTATGTTCTGTTTCAGTTCACCTAGTTTTCAAGTTTTTAGTTTGAAAGAGATACACATGATAGTTCAAAGTTTTTATTTTGTTTAACTAGTTAACAACTAGTGACATTCCAATATACCCAGAGCCCCCAATGTTGAAACTCGAGCTTTGATACCAAATGTAATGCCCCGCCAAGAGATCCAAAAAATTAACTTAGAATTTCACTAAGTTTGGTAACATTTTTTTTTTATAACATGAAATTAAATACCACATATAACTTGTACATAATAATGGAAGTAATAGCAATATCCATCTAAAAGTAAACATAACATACATAACCGATTTCATTCTTTAAGAATCTCTTAACGTTGAGTTACATCTAAACTACCTAACATACATGAATCCATCTAATACAACATCCACATGAATAATAATGATAAGTCCAATGTTCATACATTACATTTTCAAATGCTCAATCATCCACTGTACATGTCACAGGGTATGAAGGCTTAAAAGAATATACATATGTGAAATAAGGTACATCGTCCTATTCCAATCCATGATACATCAAAGTAGAGATAATCACATGATACATCATCATAGAAGACATATACATCCATCATAAAGATCAAACAAAATAAACTAAGTGCACGGTTCCTCTCAACCTTTAATAGCTTCATTAGACCATCGTGGGCCCTAGCCATCCCTCCGTGTGTAACATCTCAAATCACCGAAGAGATCATCGGTATTAACATAGTAAGAATGTCACTCCTAACATATACAACATCATATGTAGAAAGTAATCTAACATGAAAATATAAGCATAAGATAACATTATCTAACATATGCTAATCATCAATGAAAGGATACATATCCACCATCACGAAGGACGCATCAGCCACAATGTCTCAATGAATCTCAAATAATAAGAGTAAAAAATAAACTACCACCCGACCGCGTGGTACCTAAGATGTCCACTCTCACCATGCTGATGAGATAATCTCAAGTCCCAAACATGCTATCATAACACACAACAAAAATATCTATAGTCCAAGAATCCTAAAAGTATACTAACTCAAAGGTTCCAATCACACACAAAATTGACATCTAATTCTCAGAGGCACACAATGACATGTAGGAAACTTACTCTGCAAGTGAGAAAGTGTCATCACAATTATCACGTACAAGTTACCCTGAAAGTTAGCTAAACTCCATGGGTCCTTACTGATCTCATGCAGCCACTAGTATCCTCTCATACTGACGAGGCATACTACGGAATGCAAGGTCGCAACCATGTGTTCTCACTAATCCCATCCTAGCTTGTACAAGCACTTAAGGCATGGGAGAGAACCAAAACAATGATCTTTTTAGGTTCATTTAATCTCCATTTAGTGTGTAAATGTTATCACTTATTAACCAAACTTACAATGAGTTACCCTGGCAGCCACTTAGGGCCCCAGCTCCCATTGCAAGCCACTTCCCGACACTACAAGTAGATTACCTACTCTAAGCTCATGGAATCATAAATTACCACAGTCCTGTACAAGCGACTGTAAAGAAAATCCAAAAGATAATCTATAAAAAGAATCATCAAATAACTATGATAAAAGCATCAAATATCCATAATAAGAATTATCAAATCATCAAGATAAGAATCATCAAATCTCCATGAGCATTTGAAAAGCATCCATAAAAAATCATGACCACAACAGTTCTCTATTGGCAACTGAAGGCATCACTAATAATCATAAGTATTCATTGGTTCTCAATAACCAAAATATATTTCAAAATAAATCACAATATCCATTGGTTCTCAATAAGCAACCAGGAATATTTCAAAATCATACTGATAGAAGACTCCAAAATGGTTGAGTCAAACATGTCACAACATGACATCATCAAGAAATAAATTCACATTTCAGTTCCATTATGGTGACTAAAAAATAATCCAAGGATAACTGATTGATGGCTCAAAAATGATTAGCTCAGGTATCTTATACACATACATCTCAACTTCACACATAAAGACTGATGAACAAATACAAATATTTCATAGAGCATACGATCACATTACCATGGTTGGGCTTATAAAAATTGAGATGAAATAAGATCAACATGCCATCACATCTCATAACTCCCGAGCCTCTGGTAACAACCTAGGACTGGTCAACATTAGTTAACCCAAAACCCAAAACAAGAAGCATATAAAATATATGATGCAGACACATGTTTTGGTTTTGCTAAAATCTTATAGTTGAATCAAGTGTAGGGATTTCCAATTTTTTTGTTTGCAAGTATACTTTCAAGTGTTTTAAGTTTCATCATTTGAACTACAAGTCAACCCATTTGTTCCCCGATAGCATTATCCTTCCATTATTAAGAATTATATTCTAAGAATAACTTAAGGATAACTATTTACTCATTAAACTAATCATCAATAAATTTTTTTAATTTATCTATGATCCATATTCTAATTGATTAACCTTTCAACTTTTCTAAGATCATTATTCATTATATTATAAAAGGACCAATTATCATTCTTTGAATAAGAGATTATAACTTTATTTATCTCAATCCATTAATATAAGTACACCATCCATGACCTATTAACATCTTATTAGTTTTTAATTAGAAACTTAATTAAGTATTACTAAAGTTTGAGTCTTTGAATTTAATCGTCACCATCGTTGACAACCATACAATATCTAAAGTCACAATTCAAGTCATAAGAATAAGACCTATCAACTTCAATATAGATAATCTACAATCTCGTTAAAAGAATTATATCAAATAAATCTCTATTACATAACTTAATTATTAATTAAATCTAATTAATTCTCATTAATTGATTTAATTAATAATTGTATAATCATAGCAACGTTCTAATTAACATCAGTTGACTAATAACTAACTAGAATTCTGTAAGTTAAAAGTCAACTATAATTCAATACTCAAATAATCATATTAATAATTCAATAATAATAACTTGTTAATATTTAATGACAAGCTATATTGAAAATTTTATTATTAAATCTTTAATGATCATATACATCACTCTACAACAATGTTCTCATTTATATTTTAATAATAACAAGTTATAATAAATCCTCAATACCAAGTATTATTATCTCAATAAATTTTTCCTATGTATGTTGATTCAGTTAACTGATAATCCTCCAAATTATTAACCAATTCAATTTTATTAATATCTTTTACAGTACTTCAATCATTAACTAATCTCCTTTAGAATAAGTTAATAACTATTTAAACTATTTATACTATTATTTATTAATAGTTTGTTAGACCCAACAAACATTAATAAATAATAAATTTATCACAACTATAAATAATCAATCTAGAGAACTTTTACATAGAACTTCATTAGTTAACTCTTAATACCATTAAGGTATTCAAACGTATTAACCAATAATATAATAATTCAATCTTAATCCAATATCATTTAGAGTTTCTAAATTTAAATCAACATAATATAAATTATCATCTTACAATTATTTAATCAATATTAAAATCAACAATTAGACTCCATTTTCTAATTGTTCTAATAATATTTTGTCTATATAAAAGTTGTTTGAAAAAGATCCCTATCACAAATCAATAAGATTCATTGTAGATTTTAACATGAATAATTTTCAAATTCTTAGCATTATCATTTTCATTAAACAACTCTAAAATTGTTTAATAGTATTCAATATACATTATAAAAAATTTACTATATAAACCGTATTAAAATCTCTTTTCTTTTAATCCATTTACTTAGATTGACTAATAATTAACTACACTTCTTCTATTATTAACTAATTTTAATTAAATTTGATTTAATTAGATTAGATAATAGAGCATATAAAACTAATGCATATTAATAAGATTCTAATAAGGAAAGATTGTAATAATATCTTTAATTCATTTCATGCTTTGATATATATATTATTTTTATAAAGTTTAAACATAAAAAACTATTAGTTAAGAGAAATGGAGAAATATCTGTCTTTGAATGAAACAGTCTCAGTACAATGGTCATATCTCCCTAATGAACCGTTGGATCGGGCTGAAATTAAAATATGTTGGAGAGGGCCAAGTTGCATCAATTTTGACCAGAGCGATCGAGTAAATTCGATCACGATAAAAAGTTATGAATGATTGAGTTCGGGTCTATCCAAGGGGCAGGGACAGAACAATTTGTGATGAATTAAAAATTTTCTGTTAAAATAATTGTTCTCTAAATTTAACCATAAAAGGGTTTGTTCATATGCATCTAAAAATATAATTGATAGAAAGATTACATCTAATCATTCGAATTTTCACCATAAAATTTCTATTTTAATTCCAAACCTTGTCTTTCTAATTTAATATAAATTCGAACCCCAAACCCGATTAAAATCTAATTTCTTTCTCATTTGAAACTAGGGTTTTTCTATTATTTTCTTCTCAATCAAATAAAATATCTAGATTCTAATTTCAGATAGTAGATTCAATCACAGAGAGTATTTAGACACATAAAATAGATATGATGAAGACAGGAAGAGAAAGAGTGCAAAGGGAATATGAGAATATCACGAGTGCAGCTAGACACTGATGCTAATTTGCCATGCCTTAAAAGTCCATAGAAAATTCCTTCCTTCTCCATCATTCGCAATTCTTTCAATAATCCAAGCCGATCGAATCCTCCAAGTGATTAGAAGTGCTAGAAGGAGCATAGAAGCAAGTAGAAAATATATGAACATATGAATCTTCTCCCATGCATGTAAGCTTTGAAGCTTCTATTTTAAGCTTGTAGCTTGTAGCTTCCATTCAGCTTTTATAAATGCTTGAATATAAAGAGCTCTCAAGAAACTTTTGGAATGCTTCTTGAAATAGCTGGAAGGTGTCACCAACTAAGTATGGGTCTTTTCCAACATTTTTGATGAGTCATAGAGTTGTAGACACCTTGTGTTTAATTGATGCACTAACCCCCGTGTTGTTGACACATGTTAATACCCATGCAAGCTTATAACTCCAATTTACTTTACTCTTTCCAATTTTATTTATTTATTTATTAAGTCTCATGCACTAACTTTAATATCTTTATTTTTCAATCTTAATATATTTATATTTTAATCATATGAGATTTAGAATCTTTTAATAATTTAAAATATATTTTTCACTTTTAAATTTTATTGCTAAAATATTTATTAGCTTTAATAATAATATTATTTAGTCATTTATTTAAAAATGAGCTCCAAATATATTATTATTAAAATAAATATTGTCACATTCCAAATTTAATATTATAACTTTTATCTTCCAATTTAATTATTTTATTTTTAAATTTAATTATTTTATTTAATTAATTAAATAAAATAAATATTAAAATATCATATTAATTTTTTTATTTAATTAAACTATTAATTAATCTTTTAATTAGGCTTAATTAATAGAAAATACTCCAAAGGCTCACAAAGGTAAAAATATGAAAAACTCATCATAACCAAAATACATACAAATCAAACCAAGGGGTTTATATCACGAATTACATCATCTGATGCATTCGGAGGGTACTCAACTTAGATACTTGTCTTAATTTTTCAATTAGAATAAATGGCTGAAAGGGTTGGGATTTGGACTTGAGAATTTATTTCCCCTCTCTTATCATTGAGATAATGTGATAGGGTACGCTCATCCTGGCAATTCAGGGAAGTCGATACCCAGTACCTGCAACCTGCATAAAAATCATGCATGTACAAGCACAATATATACTAAGCTAAACAGGCAATGGTAGGAAGTGGTGCATCGTGTAGATCTCGACTAGCAGGTGACTACGACTCCCTTCCTTAACCACATCAGACACACCATACAAAAGCAAACATGAACAACATACACATGCAAGTATGGGGTAAGTATCCATAAGAAAACACATATGATAATAAATCATCTTACTAATCATCATTAATAACTGCAAACACTGAAAATAATCATCATACATACATGAAATGTAGAGTCTAAGTAATCTCATCACATATTAACTGAATTTATAACACAATATCTAATAATCTCAAAACAATGTTGCTAACCATCAACATAAAACTAGCTCTTAAAAGAGTTCAACAATGTTAGCAAAACACGAACTAGGGGCAGGCACTACATAGCCTCTACATGGTCCAGAGAATTCGTCTTTGACAAGGCTTCAGAGTTCTTGTCAATTTCTTTGAATCCCAATCCTAGCTTTCGAGGCCTTTGCTTTGCCTCAAGAGGATGGGTCATGCCTTGTTCCTGAATGCGTAGGCCTTTGCCACTGTATCCCATCTTTGACATTAGCTTCCCACTGATGCCCTTCGTGTGCTTTTCAAAGCTTCCAATGGAGTGATGTTCAGGTTCTTGCTTCTGTTCTGATGCAGAAGATGCTTCTATCCAACCACTATGGTTGGTAGGAGCTTGAAACTATCTCAAGTACTCCAGTTGTTCACAAAAAGCACAGTGGTTGGCATTCTCCTTTGAGCCAAAATTAGCCCATGTGCCATGGCCACAAGGGAATCCTTGCTTCGGCAAAGACTTCACAGCTGACAATGCAGACATACTCCCAGGTGGAGTGAGTGGAGAGTATGAGGAACTTCCAGGTGGGGTGAGTGGAGAGTATGAGGAACTTCCTTCTACTTATGGGCTTGGTGCATACATGCCCACACTCTTTGAATGAAGATGACTCCTTCCAATGTTCTCTCTTCGAAAAATCTCATGCAATCTATGCTTTTCTTGATTAGCTTCTTATAGAAGCCTTTTGAGATTTCCATTCTCTAGTCGAAGTTGATGATTGGCTTCTTCCAATTCCTAGATTCGATCATCTTCTTCTTAATGGTCTTGAATGAGCAGTTCCACTTTCTCTTTGATGGAGTAAATACTCACCATCATAGATGGAGTTAATTCCATCTTAGATGATTCTCCCTTTTCTGATGTCATTGTGCAAAGTACACCTGCAATCACTTCGTATACAACTTGCCAAACCAGGCTCTAATACCAAACTTGATCTGATTAGGACCAAGGCAATGTTATACTAAGTGGAAAATTGCAGAATAAGTGTACAGAAGCTTAATGTATAATGTTTAACTTAAAATACATTAAACATTAAGAAATGACATAAAGTAGATGGAAGGTAATTACAGAGAACTGAATATTTTCAAAACCCCTAATGTGCTAATGCAATGTATAAATGAAAGTTAAGTAAAAACTTAAAAGCACATTAAAGCACATGAAACAGAGAAAGAGAGAGAGAACCAGTTTGATCCCAATTTTTCCATTCATTTCTATTTGGTGGGCATTCCAAGGAGGAGGAGAGAATTTTAGAGGAAATTGTTGGAGAGAATTTTTGAAGCCGCTATATGATGTTGTTCTGAGTCTATAGTCAAACCTTGTTTTTAGGCAAAGTCTTTCTGAATCTTCAGAAATCAATCTTGCACCTTAGGAGCTTGTTACAAGACAATTTTTGATTCAGGATTTTGTACGACTTTGTGGATGGACTGTAGCAAATTGTAATCAACTTTTAGAACATAATTTATGCATCGGTCACTCAGTTGAGATAGACCCAGAGATGTAGTCCATTTAGCCGGACGAACTCCGAGATCAAATTGGTTCTCTCTCTTTCTTTGTTTCATGTGCTTTAATGTGCTTTTAAATTTTTACTTAACTTTCATTTATACATTGTATTAGCACATCAGGGGTTTCCAAAATATTCAGTTCTCTGTAATTACCTTCCATCTGCTTTATGTCATTTCTTAATGTTTAATGTATTTTAAGTTAAAAATTATACATTAAGCTTTTGTACACTTATTCTGAAATTTTCCACTTAGTATAGCATTGCCTTGGTCCTAATCAGATCATGAAGAGTCATGCCTCATTGTGGTGGGAGCATTTGCAAAATGATATACAAAGGAGAGGAAAGGAGAAGATCAAGACTTGGCTAAAAATGGTGAATAGGGTGAAGAACAAGTTCCTTCCTACTGATTACAAGTTAGCTTGTTGAGAAAGATGCAAAATTTGAGACAAAGAGACATGACTATGAAGGAGTATACTAAGGAATTCTATAGATTGGACATTAGATCTGGACATGTGGATGATGATGTAGAGAAAATTGTAAGGTACATAAATGGATTGAGATTTGGGATTCAAGATGAGATAAGATTTGTGGAATCAAAAAGTATGGAGGAAGCATATCAATATACCTTGAAAGCTGAGGAGATCTTGAGAAAGAAGTATGAAAAAAGACAAAGAGGTAGAGGTAGATCTTATGGAGAAGGTGGCAATTCTGACAATTCTGTGCAAGATAAGGAAAAATTTGAATGGAAGAGTGATGCCAAAGGAAAGACCAAGTGGAAAGGTGGCAATGCTTACCGAGGAGGTACTAGTTCTTACTAAGGAAGAGGTAATTCTTATTCTAGAGGTGGTTTTTGTGATAATTATTTCAGATGTGGTAAAGAAGGGCATAGATCCTTGGAGTGTAGATCCTCTAAAAATGGGAAAGGTAATAGAAATGTTGTGGTTTAAGGAGACACTAAGGGTTTACCAAGTGGACTTGAGGCTGGAGAAAATCTAATGGTGAGAAGAACCTTATGTAATAAGAGAAGTGATGAGGAATGTATCCTAAGGAGAAGTATTTGCAAGACCAGATGTAAGATGGTTGGAAAATAATACAAAGTGATCATTGATAGTGGAAGTTCTACAAATTTGGCATCCAAAGAGATGGTTACAAAGTTGCAATTACAAAAGCTAAAGAATCCTAAACCCTATCATGTTTCATGGATCAAAGATGAGCATAAGATATTGGTAAGTGACCAATGTATTGTGAAGTTCAAGATTGGACTTTGTTTTGACAAAGTTCTATGTTATATTATGCCTATGGATAGTTGTCATATTTTGTTGGGTAGAACTTGGAAATATGATAGATATGCACTACATGATGAAAGATTAAATCAATATACTCTTTGAGTGAATGAGAGAAAGAAAATATTGTTGTCTTTGATTGAAAATCCAGATGAGGTTAATTGTACTACTATGAGAATTTACATGGTTAATGGAAAGAAATTTGAAAAATAAGTGAAGAAAAATCAAGTCTATTTTTCTATAATTCCTAGGTTGAGGTGGAGTTTTACCAGTAGCAATTGAGTGACAAAAAATAGTGGTGATCGAGTAACAACTAGTAATGACTGAGCAGAAGAAATAGGTAGAAGTTGAGTACCAATAGAAATTGAAAATTTGGTGAATGAGTATAAATAAATTGTTGCAAAAGGTATTCCTGATGGTTTACCACTAGTAAGAGGTATAAGTCATTTTATGAATCTAATTCCTAGAACTATTTGTTAGGATAAAACCACAGACAAAAATAAAAACTACATGCAAATATAACGAATAATAGAAAATAATAGATCACACAGAAATGAACACAAGGCACCAAGATTTAATGTGGTTCACCCAATCCCTGGGCTACATCCACCAAACTAAAAGTCTAATATTATTACAATCCAGTGATTACAACCTGATTACAGTCTGTAATCCCTTACATCTCAATACCACCGCAAGAAGCAATTTTGCATCACAACATAACATAATGAAAAATACCTAACCCTAAGCCCTTTTATACAAGTATTTTATGTTGTTTTATGGTTACAACATGTTGGCCATATGTCGGCCATATGTCAGCTACAATGTCAGCCACGGCCCAAAAATTTATGAAATATGTACAATACTTTCCTAATCAGTCACCACAATCTAACAATCTCTCACTTGGGGACTGATCAGGCTCCACACTAAAAAACAATCTCCCACTTGGAGACTGATCCTATAGCAATAGCACTACCACATGTAGCTCCTACTGGATCAAACCACCCTAGACTCTATCATTCTTTTATTCATTTTAGTCTAGAAGACCAACCAAAGCTGAAGAGGAGTTCAGCTTCTCCCTTGTTACAACCTTTGTCAACATATTTGCTGGATTGTCATTTGTATGTATCTTCTCCAGCTTTAACTATCCATCCTCCACAAATGATCGAATGAAATTGTACCACAACTATATGTGTTTGGTCTTAGAATGCAGAGCTAAATTCTTTGCAAGATGAATGGCACTCTAACTATCTGTGAACAAATAAGTATCCTTCTAAGGATGTTCCAATTCTTCCAAGAAGAATTGAAGCCATATCATCTCCTTGGCTACCTCTGTAGTAGCTACATAATTTGCCTCTGTAGTGGATAAATTATTAATCTTTTGTAACCTAGAAACCTAGCTCACGGCTACCCCACCAACAATAAAGACATAACCTATAGTACTCCACCTGGTATCAATATCCCCTACCAAATTTGAGTCAACATAGCCCTGTAAATTAGTAGTAGAGCCCCCAAAGTGTAAATACTTATTAGATGTTCCTCTCAAATATCTAAGAATCCATTTGATAGCATTCCAATGCTCAATTCCTGGATGACTCATATACCTACTAATAACTCCCATTGCATGTGCAATATCTAGCCTAGTACATACCATAGCATATATCAAGCTTCTTATAGCTAAAGCATAGGGTACCTTGGACATCTTTTCCTCCTCTTCTTGTGTCTTGGGACACATCTCCTTAGTCAACTTCAAATGACCAGATAAAGGTGTGCTGACAGCTTTAGCATTCTCCATAGAGAAATATTACAACACCTTCTCAACATAATCAGCCTGAGATAACATCAATGTTTTGTTCTTCCTATCTCTGCAAATCTTCATACCAAAGATTTTTTTTGCTGCCCCCAAATCCTTCGTGGAAAATTCATGTGCTAACTGGAATTTTAGCCCCTTAATATGATCCATGTTAGACCCAGCTACAAGCATATCATCAACATATAAGTATAAAATAATGTAGCTATCATCATCCAACCTCTTAAAATAAACACAGTAATATGAATGATAGCTATTATATCCATGCTCATGCATAAAACTATCAAATTTCAGATACCATTGCCAAGGTGCTTGCTTCAAGCCATATAATTTTTTTTTCAATTTGCACACTAAGTTCTCCTTACCTTTGACCTCAAAACCCTGTGGCTGACCCATATATATTTTCTCATCCAAATCACCATGAAGGAAGGCTATTTTAACATCAAGCTACTCTAAATGCAAATCTTCAGTAGCCATAAGACTTAAAATAGTACGGATAGAAATCATTTTAACAATAGGAGAAAATATCTCATTAAAATCAATTCCATTTTTCTATGCAAATCCTTTTACAACTAACCTACTTTTTAAATATTTTCTTACCTCCTTTCTCTTCTTTCAACCTGTAAACCCACTTATTCTGTAAAGCTCTTTTACCTACAGGCAACTTGCACAAATCCCATGTCTTATTCTTCAACAAAGAGTCCATTTTCTCTTTCATTGCAGACTCCCACTGAATCTTAGTATCCACCTGCAAAGCTTCATTATAACTTTTAGGTTCACTAGCATTAGTAAGTAAAATAGAATACAAAGAGGGAAAAAATATTTGTGGAGGTCTAATTTGCCTTGTTGACCATCTAACATTCACCGGTGTGTGTGATATTTTTTGTTGCGGTTGTTGCACATCATGAGGAATGGCTAGAACATCAGCTTTTGGAGTATCATCCAACACTACATAATCATCTTCTTTCTTCTCATGTTACTACAATAGATCTTTGTACAACACTTTCTCATTGTATATGACATCCAGACTTCTTAGAATTTTCTAATTTTCAAAATCCCAAAGCCTATAACCAAATTCATTAATGCCATATCCAATAAAGACACATTTCTTTGATTTAGCTTCCAACTTGGTTCTATTTTCAGAGTCTATATGAGCAAAAGCTTCACAATTAAAGGTCTTGAGTAAAGAATAACTCACCTTCTTACTAGTTTGTGCCTCCTTTGGAATACCAAAACCCAAAGGAGTAGAGGGACCTCTATTAATCAAATATATAGTAGTATTGATAGCCTCCACCCACATGTGTAAGGGAAACCCAGCATGCAACCTCATGCTCCTTGTGTGCTCCGTTATAGTCCTGTTCATGCGTTCAACCACTCCATTTTTTGTAGAGTTCGTGGAAATTTTTTTTGCCTATGAATACCATTAGTGGAGAAATAATCTTCAAATTCATGACTGTAATACTCACCACCATTATCAGATCTAAGATATTTTAATTTCTTACTAGTCTCATTTTTAACCAAGCATTTCCATTTCTTAAAAGTTTGAAATACATCAGATTTATGTCTAAGGAAATAAACCCATACTTTTATAGTTGCATCATTAATAAATGTAACATAATAATGAGATCCACCAAGGGAAGATACCTAAGCGAGTCCCCATACATCTGTATGCACAAGCTCTAATTTCTCCTTTTTGTTTTCCTTTCTAGTCTTTCAAAACTCACTCTCTTTTGTTTTCCATACACACAACTTTCACAAAAATCCATGCTAACACATTTCAAACCTAGTAAAAATTTCTTTGAATGAAGTACTTTCGTGCCTTTCTCACTCATGTGCCCAAGTCTGTTGTGCCACAACGCTGTATCAAAATTTCAAGCAGCTATTTGTTCTCCCTGCTTAACTACAACAATTGTTCCTGAACATTCATTTTTCTCTGAAACAAACAAAGTATAAGAAATAATATGACTTGTACAAAGATATAAGTTTCCTACTTTCACACCTTTTGCTAATACAAGGGAACCTTTTGAAACTTTCTAATATTATCATCAAAAGTAACTACACAACCCTCATCACCAAGTTGCCCTACTGAAATTAAATTCCTACTCAGCCTTGGAACATTTTTTACCTCATGTAGTAGCCAATGATTCCCATTCTACAACTTAATCTTAATTTTTCCCTTTCTAACAATCTGACAGGGTTCATTATCCCACAAATAAACAAGCCCAAAATCCCTTTGGACATAATCAATGAAATAACCTCTATGAGGTGTAGCATCAAATGAAGCACCAGAATCTAAATCTCATGAATCATCAACACTTTCTAAAGACAAAATCAAAGCATCCTCTTCGAATTTGTTACTTACCACATTTGCCTCCTTGTCTCCATCTAATTTATCTCCTTCATTTTTCTTTCAAATCCAATAATCTTTCTTTTTATGACCTGGTTTCACACAGTACTAGCAGTCATTCAATCATCTCGATTGAGACCTCTTCCCCTTTGACTTTTCTCTTGATTTTCCACGATTTCCAAAGTTACTTCCTCTCTCAGTTGTTTTGCCCCTTCTTTGTGCATTCAAAGAACTTCCTAATATAGATCCACCTAAGGATTTCCTATGACTTTTCTCACTCAAAACAACACCTATCACATCATCATATTTTAGGGTACTAGATCTAGGAATAGAATTACTCACTGCCATTACCAAGCCATTCTAGTTTTCAGGCAAAGAACACAAAATCAAGAGAGCCCTAATTTCTTCATCAAAATTGATACCCACAGAAGATAATTGACTAGTAATAGTATTAAACTCATTTAAATGATTTGCAACAGATCCACCTTCTACTATTTTCATATTAAATAAATTCTTCATGAGAAATACCTTGTTTGAAGTAGAGGGCTTTTCATACAGTGTCTCTAGGTTTTTCATCAACTCTTCTATCATCTTTTCTTTTGTAATATTAAATGCCACTAATGGTGCCAGGCATAATCGAATGCTTCCAAGTGCCTTTCTATCCAAAAGATTCGATTCATCATTTGACATGGATCCCTGATTCTTGGCTTTGCATTCCAACGACTCCCATAAATCTTTCTGATAAAGATAGTCTTCCATTTGTATCTTTCATAACTGGAAGTTCTACCCATTAAACCTATCAACCCTTAGCTTACCCTCATCTGCCATCGCTCCCACTCAACTATGAGACTCCCACTTAACTATGAGACTTTCTTGCAGAGGATAACTAAAGACAACCTCGGTTTGATACCACTTGTTAGGATAAAATCATAGATAAAAATAAAAACTACATGCAAATATAAACAATAATAGAAAATAATAGATCACACAAAAATGAACACAAGACACCAAGATTTAACGTGGTTCACCCAATCCCTGGGCTATGTCCACCAAACTATAAGTCCAATATTATTACAATCTAGTGATTACAACTTGATTACAGTCCATAATCCATTATAGCTCTATACCGCTACAAGAAGCAATTTCACATCACAACATAACATAATGAAAAATACTTAACCCTAAGCTCTTTTATACAAGTATTTTATGTCATTTTAGGGTTACAACATGTCAGCCATATGTTGACTACAATGTCGGCCATGACCCAAAAATTTATGAAGTATGTACAGTACTTTCATGATCAGTCACCACAATCTAACACTATTTTTCCATATAAAAAATGATATAGATTGACACCTACAGTGAATGAAGAACTTAACATACAAGTGCATGAGTTATTGTAGAAGGTTTGATCAGAGAAAATGTTGAGTCCATTTGTTGTACCTACTGTATGAGTACCTAAGAAGAATGGAGAATGAAGAATGGAGATTGTGTACAAATTCTAGAGCTATTAAAAAGATCACAGTGAGATATAGGTTTCCTATGTTGAGGATGGATGATATAATGGATTTTTTGAGTGGAGAAAAGTATTTTACCAAGATTAATTTGAATAGTGGTTATCATTAGATCAAAATTAGAAAAGGTGATGAGTGGAAGACTACAAAAGGTGATGAGTGGAAGACTACATTCAAGACAAAAGATGGTTTGTATGAATGGTTGGTTATGCCTTTTGGTTTGAATAATGCACCTAGTACTTTCATTAGGTTGATGAATGAGGTTCTCAAGAGATTTTCTAGGTAATTTTGTGATTGCTTATTTGGATGATATTTTTATATTTAGTAAGACTAAGGAAGAAAATCTTGAGCATGTTAGGCGAGTATTGCAAAGATTGAAAGAGGAGAGGTTGATGATTAACTTGAAAAGTGTTCTTTTATGCAAGAGGAGATTGTGTATTTGGGATTTGTGATTTTAGCTAATGGTTTGAGAATAGATCCTGAGAAGGTTAAATAAATTTTGGAATGGCCTACAATTGAGAATGTGGGCAAGGTAAGATCATTTCATGGTTTGCCAAGTTTTTATAGAAAGTTTATAAAAAATTTCAATTCTATTTTTTATGCTATGACTGAGACAATGCGAGGAGAGAAAAAGGATTTCAAGTGGACACATGGAGCTGATAAGAGTTTTGAGACTTTAAAACAAAAGGCTACTGAGTTACCTACATTGGCTTTGCCTACTTTCAATAAGGTATTTCAAGTTGAATATGGTGCAAGTGGTATTACAATAGGAGTTGTATTGAGTCAAGAAGGTAAACCTATTTCTTTCTTTAGTGAGAAGTTGAATAGTGCTAGAAGGAAGTATTATATGTATAATCAATAGATTTATGCAATTATTCAAGCCTTGAATAAGTGGGGAAATAATTTGATTCCTAAGGAGTTTGTGTTGTATATTGATCATAAAGGTTTATAGTACTTAGGAGGTCAACATAAATTGAATCAAAGACATATGAAGTTGGTTGAGTACTTGCAGAGTTTCACATTTGTGATTAAACATAAGAGCAGAGTCACTAATTGAGTTGTTGATGCATTGAGCAAAAAAAATTCTTTGTTGATCGAGATGAAGGTTGAAGTTCTTGGTTTTGATGAGATGAAAGAGTTGTATGCTAATGACCCTTATTTTTATGAGGTGTGGAGAGAGTGCACAATACCAAATCTATCAAATCACATGAGTAATTTTGATGAGTATTTCATTCAAGAAGGTATGTTGTTCAAAGAAATTCTATTGTGTATCCCTAAATATTCTATGAGAGTTAATTTGATCAAGGAAAAGCATAGCGGTGGATTGGTTGGACATTTTGGAATTGATAAGACATGGAGTTTGCTGAAGGATAAGTATTATTGGCCACATATGTATAAGGATGTTCAAAAATTTGTAAATAGTTGTGGAGTTTTTCAAGTTACAAAAGAAGTAACTCAAAATACTAGTTTGTATACACCTATTTATGTTCTTAAGAAACCTTGGAGTGACATCAATATGGATTTTTTTCTTGGATTACCTAAGACAATAAAGAGGTATGATTATATATTTGTTGTTGTGGATATATTTCCTAAGATGACACATTTCATACCATGTAAGAAGACATCAGATGCTGAGCATGTCATTGAGATTTTCTTCAAAGAGGTTATTAGATTGCATGGATTACCAAGAAATATTATTAATGATAGAGAAAATAAGTTTGTTGGTTACTTTTGGAGGACTTTGTGGAAGAAGATGGATACTGAGTTAAGTTTAGTTCTACATTCCATCCACAGATAGATGGATAGACAAAGTTTGTGAATAGAAGCTTGGGTAATTTTCTAAGATGTTTAGTTAGAGATAAACCATATAATTGTGATTTGGTGTTGACACAAAATGAGTTTTCATATAATAATTATGTGAACACGAGTACAAGGAAAACACCTTTTGAGATTGTTACTATTGGTCTTATTTTCATTTCAAGTCTATTTGAATATATCTCTAAGTGAATGTTTCAAGTTCTTTTTGTGAGAATTATGGTTTGGTGTTTTAAATTTTGCTAGCTTCACAAAAGTTTCACTAGAAAGATTTTGGGTTATGTTCCTTTTCAAATTAAAATGAGTAGAAGAAATCATTTAAATTCCCCCTTCCTATTTTCAGGAACCTTTTAAAAAAAATTGTTTGCATTGTTCAAGTATTTCCTAAAGATTCTACAATCCATTTTAACTCAAGCTTTTATCTTTAATTTTGCAAGTTCATGTTTTTATTTAAATAAGTGATCGAGTAACAATAACCCTTGATCTTTTCAAGATCAAGAGTTGTCATTTTGTCACCATGAAAAATATGTTGTTACTTATCACTAGAAACATAGCAACCAAACCCACAGGACCTAATTAATAAATTAACAAGGTTTTAAAAAGTGAATGGCCCACACTATCTAATCTTCCTGTGATTGATGGTGGTCTCTTTGTCTCCATGGGAAAATGTAAGGTTTTTATCCTTGGTGACATAGCAACCACCCATAAAAGGAATACTTTGAAACCAAACCTAAAGATGACACTATAAAGTTACATGTCAAGATGGTAGGATGTCAGATGCCATAGAGGATTCACACTGAAGGAAATGTATTGTTGATCTGCACCTTTAGATCTCCTCAAGATCAACCATGGTCACCTTGTGGCCATGGGAAGTTGCTCATTTTTTATCCTTGGTGAGATAGTGACCAAAAGGAAATACCATAGAGCCACCATATTTACAATGAAATAATCATAAAGTTCTAACCATCTGATGCAATCATCATCAATGATGGTCGCTATGTCACCAGAGGGAGTTGCTCAATTTTTACCCTTGGCAACATAGTGAGAGCATGACACATGTCCAGAGGCACAAGTGAGTCCAATGTAAGTCATCAACTATGAAAGATGAAGCTTATGTGGAAGGATTTAATTAGATCGATCACCAAATTGGAGGGTTGAAGATGAGTCATTAAAGGTTTTATTCCTCAATCATTAGATTTTTCAAAAATTTACAACTTGTTTTTAAAGTTGAAAGGTGGTGCCACCCTATTTCTCTATGCTCTGTTTATTAGAATTAAGGCTCAGTGTATGAAGTAAAATCAGAGATATAGTGCATGATTTAGAGATTTTCTTCATGCAAACACATTTCTAATTTTTTTGATAGCTAAGAACATGTTGAAGAGCTATTTTCCACTTGGTTAAATCGTGAAAATTTTTCTATACCATTGATTCACTGTAGAATTCATAAAGAAGAAAATAGAGAGCCAAGTACGTCTCTCAGTCCATAATATAGTTCAAAGAATTCTAGTTTTTCTGAATTATTATCAAATATGCCTCCAAAGAAGGGTTTTTTGGGAAAAGTAGAATATGCCAATAGGAATATACATGATGATTTCTTGGAATAATTAATTGAATCCACAAACAAGTCAACCCAAATAAAAATAATAATTCCTATGAACCCTAGAATATGCATTTTAGATGGTTTATATGATAAGGAAAATTGGACTAGGGATGCCTTTACCTCTAAAATAGGACTCTAGTTGTTCAAGAACTAGTTCTTAGAAAGGAAATTGTTTCCCCCCATGGAAATATTTGGAATTTTGATTTGGGTAAGTTAGTAGTCCTTGGGGTTTTCATGGATTCATACCTTCTCATAGCTATAGCCCTAAACTATGATCCAGTAGCCAAGATAGTGAGGAGAGTAGATGGGGGATTTTTTATAAGAATTAATGTAGAAGAGATTCAAGATATTTTTGGTTTGGAGCCAGCCAAATATTATCATGAGATAATAGACTTTTAGGGATTGGAAAAATAATACTTGTCTTGAAAGGATCAAGTCAAACAAGGTGCATTGAGAGGGCATTTGGCTACAATTGGTAATTTGACCTTTGTTACATCATCAACTAAGGAGACTTTTAAGAAATAATTTTATAGTAAGGCCATTGACATTTACATAACTTTATGTAGGGTTTTTGACAAAGATGAACAAGATTTTATGCCAATAAAGTTCATGTATATGATGACACAAATTTCTTCTTTTGGTGTGGATATCATCTTTGATTTTGCATATTATTTAGTAGAGGAAATTTACATAGGTCTGAATAGGATTGCAAAGAGCAAAGTTAAGAAAAAATTTGGCCATTATTCATTATTGATGCATATGTTTTTGTTTAAAGGGGTTACTTACTTTGAAAAATAGATGGTTTTAAATAGAGAATATGAGAGACAAGCTCTGCCAATCTAGTTATGGAGTGCAAATATGACCTGGGATGTAGAGGAGGCTAGCTTTGTGAGATTTGATAGGTACTTCACATCCAAGTTGAGGAGCCTCATATTAAGGGACAATCCTAGAATTTCTAAGGCAATACTAGATTTTATTAGGCCTATGGACAACCCTACTAGTTTGAAGGTGTCTCACAATTTGGTAGACATCATACCATACCCTATGTCTATAGTTTTTAGAGTGTATGGATTCTAAGGGACTCTCCATATACTTCCTTACCAAGTACCTCTAAAGCTAGGGATAGCTAAAATGCTATGGTAGATAGGTGGATTGGAGGAAGCACATTGACTAGTCAGTCTAGGGGCTCAATTTTCCCAAGTTGCATAGTTGCTCACTAGTTCATAATCGCCAAGGGTGGTTGGTTATTTTTTTACAAAATCTTGAACTCCTAAAAAATGGTTGTCTTTCATGACCATGTGAGGCCTCACCCCGACCCATTGTAGCTTAGTTGATACTTTATTATTTTGATACTTATGACTCGATATGTCGGGACATTATTGATGCACTAAACATTATTATGCTATTTTATGATGAGTGATGCTTTACTTCTAGATATTTGATTTAGTAATTTAATACTTTATGAACATGTATAATGATGAAGTAAATGAATGTAGAACTAACACTTTGATTTTTGCAATTTTAATGGTCAAAATATGAGTAGAATGAGATAAACAATTGATTATTAGAAAGATGGATGTTTTAAATTTACACAATTTTCTTGACATGTAATTTACATATATGCATGTGATTCTTGAACTACTGATGTGTGCAATTAATGTGCAAGATATTTAGCCAAAAAATCTAATGGAAAGATGAAACTGAACCCCTTGCTATTTCTGCTAATTTGCATTATCTTTTTTTGAAGGTCGTTATATAGTCTTAAAATTCTCCTAGCTTTTGTTGGTTTCTATTAAGTCTTTAAGGCCTAAAAATATTAAATTTAAGTATCCTAGGGGTAAGGTTATGGGTTGGGAGTACTTTCCACCCCCTTAGCCTCTTAGGTTGACTTTTAGGGTCACTCAAAAACCTTACTTTTGGTTGATTGCGAAAATTGATTTGTCTCCTTCATGAGTTGGTGACTCAAACTCCACCTTGGGGTTACCTAAAGTCTAGTTGAGTTAGGGGCATATTTGGAGGCATTTTGGAGAAGTTTTGGAGGTTGTTACCCAATCTCTAGTTTTAGAGAGAAGTTTGAAGATTGAAGAAAAGGAAGGATAATCTCTTCTCAACTTGTCATTTTACCATAACTTTTTTTTTGAAGGTAGGGTTCTTCACTCTCTTGATCATGTTCATGATATTGTTCATACTTTGATTCATGCATAAGACATTGTGTTGTTCTTATATTGCTTGCATGTATGTTGAGGTTGTTTTGGGAGGGATCTTAATTTGTTCTTGGATGTCATTCTTATGCTTTTTTTTTGAAATTTTGAGGGGATTTCATGGGGATGGTTTTGGCATCACTCACCTTTGGATAGGGAATAAGTGGCCATGTATGGGGGAAGGGCCTTAGTTGGACTTCAATAGTGTAGAGTCTCCTCTCATGGTGAGAGGAGGGAAATAGGGTAGGGTGTATGAGCCCCTACTTGTCATCACATACCTTGTATGAAAATTTGAATTCTTGAAGAAGGGAAGGAATAAAAACCCTTGTTATATTGGCCTCAAAAGGGCATTTGTAGAAAAATAGAAGTTGTTGAATTTTAGCCCTAAAAGGGCTATGTTATGGTACGGTGATTGATGTCTCCTATTGAGAAAATCTACCTCCCCCCTATTTTGGTTCAATGTAGAACCTATTGTGCAAAATTGGGTTGGGAATGCATGCTTGAATTGTTCATCATATTATGTTGTTTTACCTCCATGTTGGTTCTTGTCTTTCCATGGTCTCCTTGGTGCATTGAAGATATTGGAAAAGATCTCTTATGAAATTCAATTGAATTGTAACATTATGTAAAAATGTATTTAAATTTTGATGTATTTGGCAAAGATGTCAGGTTTTCTTACTGGTTCTTTCCCAATGGAGCCTTGAACCAGGTTAATTAATAGAGAGAAAAGATTGAGAAAACCTCCTTGCATTGTACCTTATGTTGTTCAATTGATGCATATGAGTGTGAAAAAAAGAAAGAAAGATTTAACGATGATGTTTTCAAATTTTCAAGTTTCAAATATGTGTGTGAAAATGAATTAGTTATGTTGACATTTTCAATCCAATTTCATAGGTTCTAGGAGAAACAAACAACACTACATTATGGATAAACAAATTGATCACCTTCCTTGTTAAACTATGTATGTGGAAAATCAAATTAGATTCAAAGAAAATGATGTAAAAAAAAAAATATAGTTGCAAAAGATAGACTTGAAAAATATATGCATCCCCTCCTTGTATTGAAATGTATATATAAAAAAAAAGGTGTATTTCCAGGAGAAAAATGTCTCTTTGGAATTTGTATGGGGAGACAAATTTAATTCCCAATAGACTACAGAGAATATTCCTTAAAAATGCTCTTTTAAAATTATTGTTTAAATAAAAAAATAAAATGGAAATTTAATTTTAAAAATATATATACATAGAAAATATTCTAAATGACCAATATCCTAAGCTACTATGCTTTAAACCATAAATGCTATCACATCCTAGCGAATCAAATCTTGGAAGGGGGCAAGGTATTAATTTATGACAGGATTATTAAACTCCTTACATTCCCATGTTCCATGCAAAATTTTTGAGCCCAGGCTGACAAGACCCTTACTTTGGTCCAATGAAAAAGGGTGGGTAATTTTTTTTTGGGGTAGGTTGTGTATTGAAAATGTTTGCATTTAAACCTCTCAACTTGCCTCCACCTTTTATGCCCCCCCAAATCCTTGCTATGGATGGCGTGCAGCCAAGGTCTGCATGGGAAAGTACAAAATCTGCCATGGTCAGTGAATGATGTTTTATAGGTATGAGTGGGAAATTTGGGAAGTGCCCATATGCAAGTGGCATGATGTGATGTCAAGATGAGAACCCAAGGTTGACCACGTGACTTGCAAGGAAGTGGCTTTAATCCATATTTCATAAAGTTGTTTCAAATCTAAACTTGCCCACTTAACCTTTTTGTAGTGCCTAAGGTAGAAGTTTTTTTTTTGGTGTACGTGGAGAGGAGGGAACAAATCCGCATGTGGCAGGCTTGGTCAGTGCCTAGCCACTTTGTGCAGTGCACTTCCTCTCATGGGATGGCAATTAGGAGATGGGACATGGGTTGGTGGAAGGTTGATGTAAGTTTGAATGTGTAGAGGATGGGAATCACATGGGTAGTTTTAAGTTAGGCTTGTTTTATATTAGGGTATGTTAGGATAGTTAGGTATCTAGATATTAGTGACTTTGATTATGATGTTAAATTAATTAAGTTTTTAAGTTAGGTGTCAAAAAAATTAGTTTTAAAGTTGTTAGAATTTTAATATGTATATTTTAAATCATGAATTAATATTAGTTAGTTTTGTTTATTAATTTAGTTAAAGTTTTAAATTTAATTAAGTTTTATCTTGGTAGTAATTTTAATATTTTTTTTAGTATTATGATTAGATTAGTAAAGTGTAGTTAGTGATATTCTTTTTGCAATCGATAAGTGTTACACTCTTAATTAATGTTTAGTAAAAAAAAAATGGGTTAAATGTAAATTTAGTTTATTTGTTAAGAAAGTTAATCATTATGTTGTAAGCATAAAAAGTTATGTTAGAGCAATTAAGATAATGTAATTTGTTTTGCGTAGTTAAATTTAAGACCAATTTAAATTGTTGTTCAAATAATTTCAATATATCGTTGAAATCTTAATGTAATAACAAACCAAATGTGGATACCAATTTAATAATGAGAATTTAACTTTATCGATGTATTTCTTCTCATGATTATAAACTTAAGATGTATATAGTAACCTATTCTTGTACTTGTGAATCAAATCTTAAACCTTAGTGAACCTTATTATTATTAATAATTTTTTTTTTAAAATTATGTGTTTTTGCCCTCGTATTTTGGGCATGACAGACTGTTTCAATGACAATGAAGAATTTTTTGATGTTTTTAGATGGAGGGTTAAGACTGGTGCCAAGGATCATCAACCCTACTTCCCTAAAGACATAATAAGAAATGAATTCTCTCTTCAAGAGTAAGAGATTAAGATGGAGAAGTGGAGAGTTTACTCTAGGGTTTTAGAATTTTATTTATTATTTTGATAAGGATTACAAGCTTCTAAAGGATGCCAAGATAGAGGTAGATAAATTAAATAAATTGATGATCACTTTTCCAAAGATCATGGAGGCTATGAATGAGAAGAAAATATTAGTTATTAAGTCCTATCCTAATAAGGCCCAAGAGGTCATGAGAAAGTTTTCCTTTATTGATGTAGTAGGATTAGTGCAGCTAGTTATTCAAAGGAGATCTAGTTACAATAGTATTCAAAATAAAAGGTCTACAGTGGACAAAGGAAAACAAATAATTGGATCTATTGGGTATTGTTTTGGAAGAAAGGTTTGATGAGCGCATGCATAAGAGGTAAAATATAGAAGAGAAATAGGTGCCTCAAAAAAAGGAGTACTCACCACTCAGTCCTCATTACATATAGGAGATGAACAACTCACTAAGGAGTAGATGGAACAATTAGAATCCCAAGGGGGAGTTTTTATCACTGTTTCAAAATTAGAAGAGGGGAATACTCAAGAACCTCCCATGCCAAGCCTTGAGTCAACTATTGCTAACTATAGAGAAAGGGCGTTGGACCCTATTATAGAACAAGCTAGCCATGAATTTATTTCTGATGATATTTTTGTTAACTCTAGAGCCTTCTTTTAGTTTGCATAGAGGACAAATATTCAATTGTTTGAAGAATGAGGTAATAAGATTAAAACAAAGCATCCTGAGATGGAGGAGGCAGATCTATAGAACCAAATAAAAGAGGAAAGGATGCAAGAATTTAAGATCTTGACCCCTGAAGAGGGGAGAAAAATGATAAAATCATCTATGGTTTTACTTTTGCTAAATTGGGACAATACTAATGTAATGGTCTTTAATTCTATTACCAAGAAATTAAATGCAAATGAAAAGGTGAAGAAATAGTTGAAAGGTGCCAAGTTTAGTGAGGATCATGTTGCATTAGTAATTTGGTCTATGAGAAAAGGATCTAGAGCTAGCTCCTCTTAGCCTAATGATATCAGCTTGATTGAAAATTTAATTGTGAAATAGGTAGAGGATACTACAAGTGAAGAGGCTACAGAGTTAAATGTTGGAACAACCAACCTTACCCTACCCACAAGCCTAAGGGAGAAAAGGGATAGACTAGAGCTATATGAAAAATATGAGAAGGTTATGGTAACGTATAATAAAGAGGTCTAAAAGAGGATAGAACTTGAGAATAAGTTGATAGGGCACCAAGGAAAATCTAGTAGGCCTAGAATCACTTATCCTTATCCACCAATAGAGCCTTTTAAATCCACTCTTATTGAAATTCTAGACACACCATAGATACCTTAGTATTACATTGTAGAGGATTATAAAGAAGAAAAGAGTAAAGTATGGGCATTGCATGTAGAGCTAGATATCTATCATGAGGATAGACTAAGGAAAGCTATCATGTATTTAGTTGATAAAATTGATTGGCCAACATTATATAAGAAATCAGCAAAAATAATAAACATATGAGATGAGCTAAAAGGAAGCGATAATATCCTAAAGCCAATTGTTAATAAATGGAACAAAAGGGACAAAGATATCACTCTACTATTCTTTTTAGTTATCAATTTATCTTTTGAATAGATAGAAAGGAATTTTGATCAACAAATGATCTCTCCAATTTTGACATTAAAAGAATTACATTGCAAAAGAGAATCATAAATTATATTGATAAATATAAGAGTAGAAACTTTGTATTTTTCCCTCATGCCCTAGATATAAAAAGGATAAGTTGAAGAATAAAGAGGAATGGGCCCAGGAATTGGATGGCCTATTATGTCTAAGGATGAATAGGGTCATAAATGAGAAGGGTAATGCATGGTGGGAGAATACAACTAAAGAATTTGTAAAAGTACAAATATTTTATGATTCTTTGAAAGAATATTTTATTGAGATTGATAAATTAGGAGAATATGTTATGAAGAAATAGCATGATATTCTTAATTTCAATTGGCCAGATGACACACTTTTTGACAAGTGGATGGCAGATTTTTTATGCAAAGTAGTTGAAGCTTCATAAAATTGATGATGATAAAATGGAATGGGATGGTGTGTAGATAATTGACAAATTGGAAAAAGTAGAAGAAGATAGAGGAACACAACCAACTGTAGAGATAGATAGAGAGGTCCAAATTGATGACATGGTAGTAGGAGGATTAGATGTAACTATTGCTTTGTCAATGCATGATGATGTGGATGGAAAGCCTCGAGTTGAAGTAAGTCTACAAAAATCAAAATCAGGTCTATCATAAGCCTACAAAATTAAAGCCAATCATAAACTCCTCAACAACAAAAAGTACAACAAAAATGGTCCCTACAAGAGAATATTCATGATAAAAAACATTATGTTACACCAATTTTTGTCTTTTATGATAGTAATCTTGTAAATATATTTTTTTCTTAAGGACAAATGTTAGTCTTCTCTATGCCCAAATCTTGTTACATCTTACACTATATAAGTGACATTCCAAGGCTAGAGAAAGGGTCTAACTTATTGTATAACTTTTAGTTCTGTTAGCTTATTTCTGTCTAGTTTTCTTGATGTCAACTCTATGATATATTTTATTTGAAATTATGAGAATACATTAATATTCTAGTATCATGGTGTCTTGTTTTGAGTATTACCCAATGTTATATAATTTTCAAAGAGAATTAATAAAAAGATGAATTGTCATCATATCTTTTCTCTTTGAATCTTGTCTCCATCTTTATGGACTAGTTATTTTCAAATTGTATGAGTCAAGCTTGTTCAATTTAATGCAACTAAGATAGGTTGTATGTCAATTCACTATTTCTTTGATTCAATTAATTAAGTGCTTCAATGAATATGATAGGATTTCTAGGCAATAGGAAGGATATGCATAAGAATGGGTTTTAGATAAAATTGTTGATGATATTGATTGCAATGATATCAATTAGGTCAAAAGGTTGGGTAGACTCTAAATCCCAATGGATGAGGCACTGATCAATTATTTTAGTTAATATATGAAGATATCATAGATAAGCATCAAGAACAATCTTAAAATCAAAATCAAATTTACTTTAAATGTATGAAGAGTGTCATAGTTGATCACTACTTGTTTACCTTTAATCTCCATGTTTTAGTTTGTTGATGTTACCCAAAATTACTTGTAAAACTAAGAAGAATTGTGACCAATATTCTATAGGGATGAATATTGTAATAAAATGTCATGGAATGAATGAAATATGAAAGTAGTATCAAGCTTTGAAATCTTTTTATCCCTTAGGTGCAGTCACCTTGGTTTTGTAGAGCCAAAAGAGTAGAAAATCTTTTATGATTTTGTTGAAGTTGGGTCCAAATCTGAAGACCATCTAATTGACCATGGGAAATAGCTAATCCTTAGGTTATTTTGATCTTTACAATCATGATATCAAGTATTTGTTGCTTGTCAGTGTAAAAACACCAACAATTACTATAGTGCAGCCTAGAGGAATATTAGATTTGAGGGATGTTGTTGGTGAAGAAAAGAGAAGTGTTGTAGGGGAAGAATTTGTAGATTTTGTGGATTCTCTACATAAGGAAGTGAAGTTAAGCTTGGAACAAAGTAATCAAAAGTATAAGGAGAATGTTTATGAGTCTAGAAGATATCATGATTTTGAAGTTGGTGATGAGGTGATGGATTATTTGAAGAAAGGTAGATTTCCTAGTGGAACATACAATAAGCTAAAGATGAAGAAGTTTGGAACTTGTAAGATCTTGATGAAGTTGGAAAGTAGAAATTCATATAAAGTTGAGTTGCCTAATGACATGGATATAAATCCTATATTCAATGTTGCTGATTTGTATAAGTATCATGAGTTAGATGATCAATTTGTTGTATCATATGATTACCCTAAGAAGAAGATTGAAGAGGTTGAGCATATATTGGAGTAGAGAGTTGGTAAAAGCACAAGAGGAAAATATTACTATGAGTATTTGGTGAAGTGGAAGAACATACCAGTTGAAGATAGTACATGGATTTATCAATCTAAGTTAGATTCAGCTTAGGCTGTGACACTTTCATGATTTAGGAGAATCATTTCTTTCAACCCTGGTTGTTTGATGCAACAACATCCTAGGTCACATTGCTACCCTCCATGTTTTCTTGTTTCTTTGTTGATGCCAAGTTGCAATGACTAACATTACCAAGTTCCTAGTTGGTGTTGAGTTCCTGGTTGATGCCAAGTTCTTGGTTGATGCTGAGTTGTTGGTTGATGTCAAGTTCTTAGTTGATGTTGCATTCTTAGTTGGTGGTAAGCTCTTAGTATGTACTGAGTGTCTATTGGTGTCGAGTGCCTATTGGTGCTGAGTTTGTGTATGTACTGAGCATTTCTAAGTGCTATTATTTTCCTTGGTCCTTCTTTGATTAAATTCTCTATGTTTTGGTCCTTAGTGGGAGAAAATTTTTGTATTTAATTTATATCATGCATTTAATGATAGGATCTTGTCTAGGGATGAGTGTTGACTATTAAGGTCAACCTTTCTTTAATGTAATGTTATAGAATCTTCTATAAGTTGTTTTGGAAAGTATAAATAAGGTGCTTAGGATTGGGTTAGAGGTAGAATTTTGGTGGAGCAAAGAGGCTTAGAAAGTTTGATTATATGTTCCTAAAAGTTTGAATTTGAAGTTGGATCGTGGATCTTGAATTGTAATTTGTATATGGCCGTAACCTAGAAGGCCTTATAATTGGGCATGTATGTTGTTTACTTGATGAATCAATAAAGTATTGTTGTTTCTCTCTCCTTGGTGTTGTTCTTTGTTGTTTTCTTCCATTGTATTTACTCTGTAAGTTGATTTGGATAGTTGGGTGAGCCCTTGGCCCTAGCTATTATCTTTCCTATATATTTATGTATACACTCACATTGGAAAATTGTTACTAAGGGGGTAGCACTGACTACATTGAAAGTCAAGATATAAGAAGAATGAAAAATAATGGAGACCATCCCTTGCCATAAGAAAATGCCCAAATTGAATTGCCAAGAATAGAGCCTACATACTATAGTGGGACATGAGATAATAACCCCACCCCAAGGAAATAGTAACACATTATATCTAAATTGGCCACAAGAAGGAGAAAATATCATTGATCCATGAGGGAAAATAGGGTACACTATGCCAAGGGCCAAAAAAATAATAAACAACCCATAAGACAAGAGACTAAGTGTAAGAACCATGAACATGTTATATAATTGACTCCAGATTAAGGGGAAGGAGAAACCCCAACATGAAAAGTGGAGATCAAGGAATCCCACACAATGGGACTAATTCCATGGATTGAGTTGGATAGGATTGAATAGAGAGAAGATCCAGTGCTTGAACATCTTTAACACATTTTTTCTCATTTATTTTCCTCCTCGACTTCTTCCTTATAGGAATAGAGTTGATCAAATGAACAATAGTTTAAGAAATGAATCTAGGTTCCATGATGTCAAGCTCATCAAAAGCATTCTTTCCTTCATCCTCACTAATAGGATAATAAGAGAATTCCAAAAATTTATAACCAACTTTGATCTTAGAATCCATCACAAAATTCTTTTCCCCCTTAGTAGAGACCACTGCAACACCTAGGTCAAAAACCATTGTTATATGCACAAAGGGATGTGGGTGTCATGTCCCCTTTTCAAATAATTAAAAAATAATAATATTTTCTAAGGCAGGCAAGCCCAAAAAGGTGAAGTTTCGAAAAAAGGGGATAATCTTTGGAAGCGAATGGATTAATAAATGAAAATTATTATTAAAATATGTTTTATTAACCCCTCTTGGACGTGAGTTAGGGTTATGCCCTCTTTTAAGGAGTTTGGAGGCATTTTGGGCTCATTCCAAAACTTGATTTTTGCTCATTCTTTGTTATTCTTTAGAGGCTGCCAAACCTGTGGAGAAGAAGACCCAAGAACGGGAGTTTGCAGGTTTCTAGGGAGACCCAAGAATGGGAGTTTGCAGGTTTCCAAGAAGGCTAAGGATGGGAGTTTGAAGCCATTCCATGTGCATGCTCATACAGAGTTTGCCTTTGTGCTGAATAGTGCAGATTGGTGGGTTTTCGGGTGTGTTTTTTGTATGAATTTGGTATTTTCAGTTGAGTATTTCATATCAGTTTGGGTTTCTGCTGTATTTTAGACTTTAAGATGCTAAAATAGAGCTTAATATATGTATTAGGACATGATTAAACTTATGAGATAGATTATTAGTGTTTTTGTGGTGTTTCTGGGCATTTTTGTGTTAATTTCGAGAGCCCGATGAGCATAGTTTTTCTCCCACATTTGTGAATTGTTGTGTAAAGGCTATACAGATCTAGAAATTTCATTTTGTAGGCTGTTATTCTGCTGAAATTTTTTTAAAAATTTCTATTTTCAGATTTATTAATAATAGGTGAAGCTGTGAAGCTTTTGGCACTATTTTTGGCATACCCGATTTGGGGTTTCTTGAGAAATTTGGTGGATCTTTGTGATATTAGTTGTTTGATATTGAAAATCTGATTAGAGGTGTGAAATATCATATAAAATCAGTAAAGGGACATTTTAGTGTGGTTAGTAGAAGTTAAAGTGACTAACCTATAATGGTCAATATCAATTGGTTTAGGTGATTGGATTTGAGGACTAGGAGTTGAATTTTAAGGAGCACACACATAGTGGTTGTTGACTCGAGCATAATCACTAGAGATTTTGCATAGGGGTGAAGAAATAAGGATAGAAGCTTAGAGGGCTCCATATCATCTACCTTATTTTGAGTCTAGTGGGAAACTAGAGGGATGAGGCTTGTCAATACCCAATGCTTACAACTGTGATAGAAGATGCAAGATAGACCTTCGCATTCAACCTCTTAGTGTTGAGACTAGTCGCTAGGAGAAGTGGAGAGGAAAATGGATATAGGGATTGGAGAAATAACTAAGACCTTGATTCTTTTAGATCAACAAAATTCAGCCAAGCTTGTGACAATGTCGATAGTCTGACCAAAGGAGTTGCTAATAACATTCAAGATCTAATGAGACCATAACTTGAATGGGAGCTTATATAAGAGATCCAAATTGAACTATGATAGGGATCGACAAAGCTGGGATAAAAAGTAGGATATTATTCCTAAAAGAACATGAATTGATATTAGATCATCTAAGATGAGGATTACAACACCTTATCATGAATATTTGGCACCAAATTTGTTCACAAAGAAGTGCTTTGGGAAGGAGATCTTGAATACATCATGCCCCTAATTACTAACAATCCAATTATGAATCTAAGCTATGGGTAGAAGCTTCCCAAGGATTTTATCAATTACTGCATGACTTTGGACGGCATCAATTATGTTATCTATTGTGTTCTCCAGATCAATTTTGAGGAAGGAAAATCTTTGGCTACAAAACCAATGCACTTTGGTAGAGAACCCATCTTCTCCTTACACACACATACACATATATATGTACACACACATACACATATATGTACATACACATATGTATATATACATACATACACACACGCACACATAGATATATAAATATACATATATACATACATATATATACATACATACATACATACATGTATGTATGTATGTATGTATGTATGTATGTATGTATGTATGTATATATATATATATACACATACATACATATATGGATCTAATGTGTTACTATTTCCTTTGGGCAGGGTTGTTCTCTCTTGTCCCACTACAATGTTTAGGCTTTGTTCTTGGAACTTCACCTTGGATGCATTCTTATGGCAAGGGGTAGTCTCCATTATTTTTCATGCTTGTTGAATCTCAACTTTCAATGTAATGGGTGTTAGTCCCTTGGTAACAATTTTCCAATACACACACATGCACACACGCACACACACACACACAAATACACATACACATATGTATTGGAAAGTTGTTACCAAGTATATGTTGGAATAATTTAGAATAACTGAGAGGGGGGGGATGAATCAATTATCCAAGGTCCAAATGTACAGATAACAATTTTTAGTACTTAACAAATACATGTACATGCATTGATTACATCATCCAATATCTCAATCCTTAGTATATTACTATCCTAGGTCAAATGAACTTTGTAGAAATGTAAACTTGAAATACTACAAATTCAATCACACAATTTTGCATAAGGATTTTATGTGTAAATCCAATTTGGGAAAAACCACCAGTAACATGCTACCAATTTTCATTCTTCTAAAGTGAGCCCCATGAAGAGCCAACCCTATTAAAGGTTAAAATGCACACTATTAAATGCAACCTTGATTAAATAATTTCAATCACCCTGTTAGTAGTGAACCTTGTTAGAGGACTTTAGAACATTTCATTAGAATCTCACATACTTAAAAGATTTACATGACTATTAAGTCAACCTTAATCCAAAGGATTTATCCAGACTGATACAATTGCTAGAAAATAACAGTGGGATTTGACCTAATAATAAAAAAACTCACTTCCAGATTACAAATCTCTTATTCAGCTCTCCATACTTCTTGGCATTCATTCCTATTCTTCTCTAATTGCTTATTCATGCTTCAAGCCTTCACCTCCTTAAGCCTTCATGCTTAGTATGTCAACTGTAGGTTCATTCCTTTGACTACTAAATGAAGAAAAACCTTTCTCATGTACTTCACACTATTGCTTCTAACCTGGTATCTCCTTATATAGAGAATTTTGATATTTTGTCACTTCATCACAATCGTCCATCTTAGGGATAGGTTAGATTCATTGAATCTACCCTCTTTTCCTTTTTGTTCCCTTCTAGAAACTTCCCTCACAATCCTATTCAAATTCATCTTCAAATGGTTTATCTTGAATTCTGCGCCACCATCTCATCATACTTATCTTCAAAATGCTTCACATAATTTGAACAAGAAATTAACTCTATCAGTTCAAATTCATCAAATCTTTGATCAAAATGTTTATACTATCACTCATAAATAACATGTTGTTTTCTTGACAATGACACACTTTTAATGCTCAGTCAACACTAGGTTTCTCAGCATGAAATAAGTCTTCACTCACTTGGTCATTACTGCCATTCTTCTAATGCTCAACATATACTACACTTTACTTTTCTTGGCACATACTAAACTTCCTTTGGTTACCACATACTGAATTTCACTTTTCTCGGCCACAACTAACTTTCTACTTCGTCTGAACTAAATTTCTCATCTTCCACTATTTACTAGGTTAGGATTGGTAGATAAATTTATTTTCTTAGTTTTCTTCTTGCCTTTTCTTAAGTATCCTTTCATTGTAGCCTTAAGTAGATAAACAATACACAATATCATCAAAGTATTACTTGGTCTTAGTGCTCCTTTTATACATCATATAACTCAACCCTTCTCTAGGTACTCTTGTTATCCCTTGTTTTCAAATCATCTTCATAAATAAATCAAATGATAGCATTTAGACCAAAGTTAGCAATTGTCTTACCAGCAAGTAGCAGGTTTGACATCAGTGAAAAAATAATGATTGTTCCTATGATAGGTTTCTACGATCTCCCTCATTTCTTGTTGAAAAGAGATTGTTTGAAGTGTGAAACCTATCATGGAACAATCATTATTTTGTCAATGGAGTCAAACTTTCTAATTGATGATGAGATAACTACTTTTTAGTCTGAATGCTATCATTTGTTTGATTGATGAAGATGATTTGAAAAGTGAAGATAACAAGAGTACCAAGAGAAAGATTGAGTTATTTGGTGTATAAAAGAAGCACTGAGATCAAGTAAGACTGATGATATTATGTATTTTTGATCTTCTTAAGGATAAAGTAAATTGGTTACTTAAGCTTAGTCTAGAAGAAGAATTTTCATAAAAAGTGTCTTCCAAGCGTGGTTGAGAAAATAATGTAAGCTGAGCAAACCTAGTTCAAGCCAAGCAAAATTCTACATGTGCCAAGAGTCAAGAAAATATAGTAAGTGTTAAGAATTAGGGAAATAATAGTAGTGATCGAGTAAGGAAGACTTAGTTGATGTTGAGCAACCCAGTTTTGGCTGAGCATCAAAAGAGTGATATTATCGAGTGAATAGTGTAGAAGTCGAGTGACAACAAAATGTACTAAATTAAAGATTCGATAAATATGAGTTGACTAATTTTATTTCTTGAATTGCATGAAGTGTGTGGAAGATAAGTATGATGAGATGGTGGCATGGAATTCAGGACAAACTATTTTGAGGGAAATTCAAAAAGGATTATAGAAGTTTCTAGAAGGGACTAAAAAAAAGTGGGTAGGTTCATTGAATCTTACCTAACCCTAAAATGGATGATTGTGATTAAATGAAAAAAGACTGAGATTCTCTATTTATAGTGATAGCAAGCTAGAAGAAAAGGTTTTCATGTGTGAGAACCTAAGGAAGACAAGAAGTCTAGGGTGTTGCTTCATATGATGGCCAAATAGAAGAGTCTACAATGGGCATGTAAAACAAGAAGGCTTAAGAGGATGAATGCTTGAAGGGTGAACACACTATTAGAGATGAAGAGTATGAATTCCAAGAAGAATGAAGGACTAAAATAGAGATCTATAATTTACATATGAGTTGTGTTTATTATTAGATCAAATCCTATTGTTACTTTCTAACAATTGTATTAGTCTAGATAAATCCTTTGGATTAAGGTTGACCTAACAGTCATTTGTAAATCTTTTAATTGGGTAACACTCTAATGGAATGTTATAAAGTCCCCTAACAAGGCTCACTCCTAATAGGGTAATTGAAATCCTTTAACTAGGTCACATTTAACATGTGTATTGTAATCTTTAATAGACATCACTTCAGAAGAGTGAAAATTGGTAGCATGTTACTGGTGGTTTTTCCCAAATTGGGTTTCCACATAAAATCTTTGTGTCAAATCGTGTGAATGAGTTTGTGGTATTTCATGCTTACATTTTTGTAAATCTATTTTGATCTAGGATAGTGACCTACTAAGTTAAGGTATTGGATGTTCTAATGGATGCATGACTGATATGGTTTGATGGACATGAATCTTTTAAGTACTGAAAAGTTTTATTAGTACATTTGGACCTTGGATAATTGATTCAACCCCCTCTTAATTATTTTGAAGAATTCCAATAATTAGTAATAGAGCCATTGGTTCTTGTAAGGAAATAGTTTGAAGGTACTAAAAGCTAAAGATTAGGATGTACAAAAATGAGGTTCTCGAACTAAATAAGGAAAATATTTCTACATTGAAAAGTTTGATGAAATTACATCTAGGAGGACTTGGAGATTATGCATAATCTAACATTAAAATTGAGCATGTTGATCCTATTGGCTCCTCTACTAATGATGATCTTAAAAAGAAGAAAGAAAAAAATTAGGCAATGTTAGAGATTGCATTTTCCCTAAGCTATTAGATTTTGATGACATCAAATGATTTAATTCTACTAAGAAGATGCAAGATGCTATAGAGACAAACTATGGAGAAGACAAGAATTTTATGAGAGCCAAAGCTGAAAGTCTAAGAGGAAATTTTGATGACATGCAAATTCAAGAAGGTGAGACTATAGTCTAGTATTATACACAAATCATAGATGTTGTGAATGTTATCAAAGGAGAAAATGATATTATTGAAGATGAGAATGCAATACAAAAGTACTAAGAACCTTGATGCCTATCTATGTTATTAGATTCTCTGCTATACCAAAACTAAGGTGTGTTCCTTGTAGTAATCTAACCCTTGAAGGACTGATGAGTAGACTCCTTGCTTTTGAACTTTATAATTTTGATAATTTCAAAACTAAAATTGTTGAATCTTCTTTCAAAGCTAAACTGACAATGAAAGAACCTAAAGAGAAGAAGAAAAAGGTCAAGCATATTTCTAGTGACAATGATACATATGAAGATGATGTAGAAGAGCTTGAAGCATTGTTGGCTAGGAGATTTCACAGAGGAAAATATAAATACATAGGTAAGCTACATATCATGTGTTTCAGTTGTAATGAGGTTGGTTATATTACTGCAAGGTGTCTAGAGAAGAAGAACAATAGAACTGGAGATAAATACAAAGGTAAAAAAGATGAGAATAAAAAAGACTATAAAGAGAAAGGAAAGAAGGCTTACTAAAATGTTGAAGAGGAATCAAAAGATGGATTCGATGGCTATGATGATGAAGTCATGTATGCTTCTATGAAAGATGATTATGATGAAGATGAGGCAACTACATTTGTATCCTATGTGAAAAAATGTGATAGATGAATCATTGACAGTGGATGTTTACATCATATGACTGGAGACAAAAGTAAGTTCATTACCCTTGAGTATTATAATGGAAATAGTGTTATATTTGGTAATGATGCACCCTATTTGATAAAAGGTAAAGAATCAATAAAATTGACAAAAAAGATCACATGTGATAATGCTTACTATGTACAAGGACTTAACTATAACTTTGTTGAGTGTGTCATAATTGAATAGTTTAGGTTGTAAAGTTGAATTTGATAACAAGAAGGCTAAGATCTATGGCATTGATGGAAAACTAATTGGAAATGGAGATAAGACTAGAGTTAATCTATTTTATCTTGACATGAATTATGCTAATTGTCTTGTAGTAGAATTTGATGATGTGTGGCTATGGCACAAGAGGTTATGTCATGTTAACTTAGTAACTATCAATAACATGAAAAGAGTCAGAGGTTTCTCAAAACTGAAGAAACCTAATAATGTGATTTGCAAACAATGTCAGTTAGGCAAGATGACAAAAATTAGTTTTAATAGTAAGATTCACTTCTCAAAAGAAATTCTACAATTAGTTCATATTAATTTATGTGGACCAATTGATGTGCAAAGCTACAATGGTGACAAGTACATTATCCTATTTGTTGATGATTATTCTAGGATGATGACAGTTATGTTTTTGAAACAAAAATATGATGTTTTTCAAATGTTTAAGTGGTACTTGGAAAGAATTGAGAAGGAAACTGCAAAAGCTTAAATTGTCCTAGATCTAAAAGAGGTGGAGAATTTACATCAAATGAGTTTGAGATATTCTATAAAGATAGAGGAATCAAAAGACAAAATTTTGCACCTAGGACCCCTCCACAAAATGGGATTTCTGAAATGAGGAAAAGATTTGTATAAGACTATGCTAAAAAATTGATGATGGAGAAGAATATTTCTTTGAAATACTAGAGAGAAGCTGTAAGTACAATTGTCTATACCTTGAACTGAGTATAAGCCAATAAATGTACAAATTCCACACCTTTTGAACTATGGTATGGATACTCACCCAATGTAAAATATTTTAAGGTATTTGGAAGCAAGTTTCAAATTCGTAATGATAATAGGAATGGTAAACTTGATGCTAAAATTGAAGAAGGTATATTACTAGGTTATTCTACAAGAAGTCAAGCTTATAAGTACATGGAGCTGAACCTAAGAAGGAACCTAAAGAGTACAAAAACTTCATATAATACTATGAAAACATGAATGTTGATGAAGCTGTGAACTGAGTTGTAAATCAACAACAACAAGTATTAGTGACTATCAAGTCACACATAATGGATGTTGAGTTGCATTCAGGAACCAAATTGCATTCAAGAACTAAATTGCATTCGGGAGTTGAGTTGCAGATAGAAGTTGAGATACATTTCGATACTGAGATCAATGTACATGAAAGGAATGCCAATTTACCTGATAGAGAAGTGCATAGTGACTTTGAAGTTGATAGACCTATTGTAGAAAGAAGAGAAAAACCAAGATTGTCAAAGTATGTTAGAAGAAATCACCATGCTAGAAAAATTATTGGAGATAAATAAGCAAGACCAATGACAAGGAATAGGTTGAGAAGTGATACATGTTTGTTAAGCATGCATGGTAAGTTAGGGGTCATTCCCCTATTTGAAGCTCACCAAAATGAAGTTTAGTGATGCATCAACCAAAGTATATAGTTGATACAATATTGAAAAGGGCATATTGCATATGAATTAGTACATGAGGTACACTAATATTCACTAAATATTGTCTTTAGCATGAGATGTCAAAGAGGGAGAGTTTTCTATCATATTCACGTAAATTTTATAAAGAATTTTCTTGAAGATGTTAGAGAGAGAATGAACTTGGTCTGATATCAAAGAGGCATAATTTTCTATCAAAAGAAGATGCTAAAGATAGAGTTTGCTGACAAAGGGAGAAACTAAAGGTAGAAGGAGTTCACATTGATAGATGAAGTTATCATGGATGAGAATCAGAATGATACTAAGGATATTTTCCTTACTTTTTTTTCTTTTATTGTATTGTGACATGTTGTGTTTCCATCAATGCCAAAGATAGAGATTGTTGAAAACAATTGATTAATTGTGTATTGTATTTGATGTTACACAAAATGTCATACCATTGCCAATTCATGTATACCAAGCTCACTGGGTGATGAAGACAATTTCTTATGTCTATCGAGCATTCCAGAGTTTTCCAAGTTCATAAAACATTATCTACCAAGTTCACTTAGTTGCCAAAGGTAAGTTTGCAGAAGTTGAGTGTTAACTGAGCTCACTCGGTTAATGAAGAAAATATTGGATGGAACTAGTGTTAACTAAGCTCACTTAGTTACCAAAGGAAATTTGTGAATATGTAGTATTAACTGAGTTCACTTGGTTAATACATGAAAATCATTTCTAAGTTAGTGTCTCCCAAGCAAGATCAACTAATGAAGGTTTTTCTTATTTTGAAATATTGAGTTGAATTGATTTAGTTGTTGGTTATAGTCAACTGAGGAGATGAATATTAAGAATTTTAAGTTATATTCAAGCTGACTTGACAATGTGTAAGATATACAAATAAGGTCAAGTTGAGGATTTAATATGTTGAACATAATTGAATATTTGATGATGCTTAGAGGAAGCGAATTAGAAGGATTAAAATAATATCCTTGTTGAGCTGCAAAGATACATTTGATTAGGAAGGATCAAGTACACAAGCCAATTAAGATTTGTAATTAGAAATTCAATTGCATCACAAATCATGTCATCTCATTGTTATTTTCTAACTATTGTAGAAGTGATCTAAATCTCTTAATAGAGTTGGCTTAACAACTATTTGTAAATCTTCTAGCAAGGTGGAATTTCTAGATTGAAGTGTCTAAATACCTCTATCAAGGCCACTCCTAATAGGGTGATTAAATTCTCTAATAGGGTCACACCTAACAATGTTTTTTGTAACCTTTAACATGGTTGGCTCCTAACAGGGCTCACACTAGAAGAGAGAAAATTAGTAACTAGTTGCAATTGGTGGTTTTTCCCAAATTGGGTTTCCAAGTTAAATCTTGGTGTCACTTGTATTCATGCTATTTCTTTTATGTGTATGAAACTAACTTAATCTTAAAGTTAATCACATTAAGGTTAGTATATTCAGTTATTGTCGAGTGACAACATTTGCTAGTATAAACTAAGTGCATGTGCATTTTTTGAGTTACAACATAATATAGTTTAATTAGAATTTTGATTTGTATTGACATCTAAGGGATCTAGGATTTATTTTTGTAGTAAATTGATTCACCCCTTCACCCCTCCCCTCTTAGTTGCTCCTCTTATATTTCTAACATATAGGACATAAGTTATCTAAAAATGATGAATATGCTGACATGAATCAAACATTGTATAGATTAATGATTGGAAAAATGCAATATGTTATTCATAGTAGAATTGATATTGCATTAGCAATTGGGATAGTTTCTATATTTTTAGAAAATCCTAAGGAAAACCATATGATGGTAGTGAAAATGATATTGAGATATCTAAAAGGTACATAACATTATGGATTGTATTACAAAAGGAGTGATAGATTTGAACTGAAGGTATTCATTGACTTTGATTGGGTAGGAAATATTAATGATGAAAAAATTACAAGTGGAGGTGCATTATTTCTAGGAAAGAAATTAGTGTCATGGATGAGAAATTAACATAACTGTATTTCTCAATCAACAAATGAGGTCAAGTATATGGTGGCTACAATTGACTTTTCAAACATTATGTGGATCAAGAAATTATTGAAAGAATAAATTATAGATCAAGTGGTTATCTATCATGATAACACAAGTACTTTTAACATATCAAACAGTCTTGTGATGCACACTAAAACAAAGCACTTTTCTACCAAGTATCACTACTTTAGAGAACTAGTTCAAGACAAAGAAGTGAATTTAGAATATGTACACATGAAAGAAAAAAATTGCTGACATATTCACTAAATCCTTACCTAAATATGCTCATGAATATCTTAGAGATAAATTCAAGGTGATTCCCCTAAGAAAAACAACTTAAGGCAAGACGGTGCTATGCATCAAATGTGCTAATCAAAAAATCTTACACATTGATGCAAACAGTTCTACTTTAGGAGATGCCTAAGGCAATCAAGTAAAGAAGAAGAAGGAGAACAGATAACATACCAGTCATACAGAGATGCAAATTCAGTCCTAACATGTACTTATCTACATAATCAAGATGTATGAAGAAAATTAAGCCAAGAGAGCTACTGTCTTTGGAATTTTTTTGAAAGAGGGAGGGAATTACTAAAGAGAAAGAGTATAAAAAGGAGAATTTACAAAAATAGACTGGAAGAAATATCTATGATAGAGGGATTTTGAACTCAAAACTTAGAGGGATTTTCTAAAATTGCATGGATGAGAATCATAATGAAACTAAGGATATTGGTCACTCATGAAACTGAACTCTTCTGGATTGCATGGTAACAAAGAGAGATAAATATACTTAAGATGTTTGAGGTGTTACCATCAATACCAAAGAGGGATATTGTTGGAAACTACAATTGAATTTTTTTTTTATATTATCATTGATGTCAAATCTATTGATGAGACATGTTACTATATAATCTAAATATCATATCTACTTGATTGATGAAGAGGATTTGAGAAATTGATCATAACAAAAGTACCTAGAGGAAAGGTTGAGTTATGAAAAGGAAGATGCAATGGACATTTTATTAGTTAGACTGTGGAAAGATAATTTTATTATTTATATCATGAAGACACATGAAGGAATTGAAAAATTACACAATCTTGCAAGAGGAATAGAGTAAAGATTAAAGAATTTTCAAGACTATGCCGAGTGATCCTAGTGTCAACCAAGCTACTATAAGTGCTAAGAAATTTTAGTGTTGATCAAGCATCAATGTCGACCAAGTGATAGTATTGATGCCAAGCTAGAATCTCTATAATGACCAAGAAATACAATGACGACCAAGTATTAGATCTTAGTGTTGGATGAAGAACAACATTTTTAATTGATTGTGGGAAACCATGATTTCCATCCAACTCAGTTGATTAATTGGGATATGGAAAGCGTGTTGAAGATAAGACCAATGTGTTGGATCATTTAATTCAAGGAGAGGATTAGGTAAGATAACTAATGAATGGATTTCTATGAGAAGTTTATAGAAAAGAGATGAAGATGAATAGATACAATGAATCTACTAGATTAAATTGTACACCCTAAGATCTACGATAATTATGGAAATGGAAAAGGACCATAATTATATATTTAAGGAGGCACAAAGATGAACTAAGAAAAAGGAGAGAGAAGAATGTGAAGTGTTAAATGCAAAGAGATAGGGATGGGAAATTGTGTGCATTTCCAAAAAGATGGAACAAAGCTACTAAGGTTGATAAGAAAATATAAGTAGAAGGCTCAAGTTTTTTGTGAAAAGAAGGGTGATTTCTTGAAGGGTTTCCAAGCGAATCAAGGACATAGTTGACAAGGAATGCATATAAGGGAATTAGCACATGAACTAGATTGAGATCTAAAATTGCAAAGTGATTTGTAATCATACAGATTAAACCCTACTATTTTCTTTCTAATCATTGTAAATAGTTTGTATTGAGATTATTTTAATCAAAGGTTGACCTAATAGTCATTGAAGGACTTAATAGTCTATGTAAAATCCTTTAATTGGGTGACATTCTAATGGAGTGTTCTAAAGTCCTCTAACAAGGCCTCTCCTAATAGGTTTATTAAATCCTCTAATGAGGTCACATTTAGTACTGTGTATTGTAACCTTTAATGGGGTTAGTTCCTAACAAGGTTCACTTCAAAAGAGTGAAAAAGTGGTCACATGTTGCTAGTGCTTTTCTCAAATTGGGTTTCCATGTTAAATCTTACTGTCAAGCTTGTGTTGAATGTTTAATGGTGTTTTACATTTTACAAGTTTACATTTAGAAAGTCTATTATATTAGGACAGTGAACTACTAGTTAATATTGTTATACAATTTATAATAGAGACCGAGCTACAAGATAATGTTGAACAAAAGATGTTTAAGTGTTTTATTGTTCAATTGGTACTAAAGTACCTTGAGTAAAGTATTCACCCCTCTCAATTATTCTAAAATTTTTAACAAGAACATCTCAAGGTCCAATATGGTATATCTGAGAAGAATGTAATCACACATGGAGAACATGCAACATGGGATTCACTATCCAACTAATCAAGGAAACTAAATGCCATAGTACACAAAGGCTATTACTTAGCACTAACAAAGGTTTAATGCAGATACATGGGAATGGAGTGTCATCTTACAACTCATAGAGCCTATTTGGCATCAAAATATCCTTCTCTCATCAAGGATGATTGATAGAGCCATATCAACATTTGTAGATGGAAAGGCTATAGTGTACCATGTGAACACCTCAAACAATAGAAAAGTAATATGCCATACCAATGTCTTAAAAATGGAAAGGTGTGACATACCATATCTATGTCCTCAAGTGATGGGAAGATCATCAATTACATAAATCTCTTGTTAAGATAAGATCCCATTCATTTATTTAGTTAGCATTTATTAAGGACTCCTTTGTATCCCAACTCATCTTGGAGAGCCACTCCACTCCACTACTTAGATACTAAACAAGATCATCTCATTACAATAATGAGGCACCAAGAAAAAACATAAATAAGAATTAAAAAATTGGAAAAAGGCATAAAAGGCTCTTGAAGTCATAAATTACCAAAACATGGTAAACTTAATTGACATCAACTCCAAGAGTTCGGGTCACTTGAACCTCAACATAGGAGAATAGTTCAACTACATTCCCAGATGTAGTATCACACACCATACATGCACATATCACATGCAAGGTCAAACTCAAACATGATAGGTACCAACACACATGAAAAATCAAGGAGGATATCTCAACTCCAAAATACTCAAGGCAAACAATTGAGTGAAAAACAAAGAGACACAATAACAGATATCTCAATCAGCCACTATGTCAAGAGAAAAAACTCTCATAAAATCCAAAATCATCTTGTTAGAACAAGAGGAAGGCACTCAATTCCCCTAAGCAACCTAATAAGCAATTTCCAAAAAAATGTGACTGAGAAAAAAATCAATATTATAACATTGAAGGAACACCTTTGGATTGAGGCTTAAAATACTCAAAATGTCCTCTATCCATTCCAAAATGATGAAACTTCTCCTTGTAGAAGAGGCTACTAGATTCATATATCAATCAAGCCAAAACGTGACGTAAGATAGGTTTTGGGTGGCATGCAAAATGATGTAGCACATAAAAAGGTCAAATATCAAACATCAAATAAATTGATCAGATTTTAAACCCATTAGTCTAAATCCACTAAAATCACATGTTTCAAATAAAATCTTGAATCTAGATACTTCGTGGAAATACGACAACATAACAACATAAAAAAACTTGAAACCCCACATGGGCAAACAACAAAATCTTACACATGTCCAACCAGGTGGAGGCAAGAAAATAAAATGTGATGGATTTCTAGTTCTCAACCCATTAATTAATATCAACTTACTTCAATAAAAAATATGAATCAATTCAAAAGATATGAAGAGCCCTACCTCACAAGATTGATAAAAACCAACAGAAGGGAGAAGTAATTAAAACCACCACTGAATATGATATTGAAATCTTTAGAGAAGTTGAGAAATACCAACATGAATCTAAAGAATTACTTCACACACACATCTAATAACTAGATTTTACCCAATAAGAAAAATATCAAAAATTTTCAAGAAGGTTTGGAACAAAGTCACCAAATTCTCATAATTTAAAATATGAGAGGTGAGAATAAAACTAACTTTTTGGCATTCAGTACTTTTCCAAAAGTAAACTTTGAAATAGATTATTTAAAGAATTAAATAATATATTTGAGATTTTCCCAAATAAAATAAATCAATTTCAATTAAATAGAACCCAACTACACTAAATTAGTCGACAACTAAAATAAAACCTTTCAAATCCCCAAAATACATTAAATTAGTATTTAAGTGGAATCCTTCCTCAAAAATTGCAAGAATTCTAATGCATAGACATTCACTAGTCTATCACAAATGCAATATGAATATGGATTTTTCCATTATGTACCAGATGGATAATATTTAATAATCAGTTATGATGCCCATATAGGGATGACATTGGCTTTGTATGGAAGGTCAAAGTTACTATCTCCTAGTGCCACCACTGGGGATACAAGCACACTCTCAATTATTGCAATTTAGGATGAATGTACCTGGTACTTGTTGAGTAAACATGAAAACATCAAGTGCAGATTCTCAATATAAATAGCCAAAGTACAAACACAAAAAAGTCACATAAAGGATAACATGACACTGTATAGATCTCGCAAGCAAGTGACTATGAATCTATTCCCTCTTAGTACAAATACCCATGGAAAATCCATGTATAACAATGGTGGAATACAAAAAAACATATAAAAATTGTGGAATACAACATAACAACATATAACATATCATTAATCATTTAAACTAAATCATTTAATTAATCATTTTACAATTGTTCTATGCATATCCCATTAGAAGTAAACAACTAATACCCAACAACACATATGACACAATATATAATGAAATCTCATAAAATCACCCTGACATAACATCCATAATTTTGAATGTAAAATACATAGATAAAAACATAAATAATTATTAAGATATTGTTAAAATACCATTAACCACACAATCTAAGATATAAATCATTAGTATTGTAGGAACTAGAATAAGGCACAATAATCAAGTTTAGCATACAATACAACCATTGATGATCACATCATAAGGGTATAAATAGAATAACTTCATGATACCATCAAAAAATAGGTAAATGTTGATACTCACCTCATTTAAACCATTAGAACACATCATAAATATCATAATCCAAATATCAATCAAAACCACAATATTCATCTTGAAAAGGACAAGATAATCAACTATATAGGGTGCACCTCACAAGGTCACATAAAAATATAGCACATGGGTGATCACCACATCTCAAGCTTAGCTAATTGCACAATAATATTGAATCATCAAAGTCACATCAATCAGGATAAAATACAAAATGAAAATGAGAGACAAACTACATCTGGAGTGACTTCTCATGGGTACCTTGACTTGAAAGTGGTCGATGAGGTAATGTAGAAATATTTTAATAAAATCATAACCAATTAAATACATGGGTGACAAAACTTAATAAATGATAATAAAATACCTATACAATAACCAAGTGTCTTGAGGAAGCTTGTGTGAGGGTGTGGTGTCTAGATAGTAGCTAGTCTTTTGCGCAAGTTGGTGCAAGGATACAATATGTGGCTTCCCAAGGGAATTAATTTACCATAGCATTTTACATGACTTGAGCTAGTATAAGCTAAGAGATTACACTCTACTAGAGTCCATACATAGTTATCTATAGTTTTTTTTCTAACGAGTGACCTAATATATTTCATTTCATTCATGATCATTGTGTTTTTGTGTCATATTATGTTTAACATTTGTGTAAGCCTTAGATTATTTTATCTTATGTTTTTGTGTTTGAACCACTATCTCCATGAGTATTGAATGCATGGTTTTCAAATGGTTGGGAGAAATCACTACCTATACCATTGATGGGGATTGAAGAACAATGATGTCCATCTTCTAGATGTAGGATCTTGTTAACTTATTCCCCCATCTCTTGTCCTCTTGCCTTCACTTTTGTATTTGAACTCTTGGTGTAGATTATTTTTGTATTAAGTTATTCTTGTATCCTAATGGTTGACCTAGATGTTTTACTTTTATGCATTTTTTTTGCAATTGAGTGGATGATGCCTCAGTATTCTTGTATCCAACACTCCTTGATGTGGAGTTACCTCTTATTTCATGGCATACATTGATGCCTATATGCCCTCTCTTTTTTTATTTAGAGAATCTTATTCATTGCATGTTTTTGGAATTGAGATTACCTATTTTAGGCTATGTTTGATTTATTTGTGTGGTGTCAAAAATAGTTTATTCCTATGATAGTTTTAGGTTCTCCATGTCATAGAGCTCATTGAGATATTTTCAATGCTTTTTGAATAGAGTCAACTTAAATGCATACATGAAAGTTATGGCTTCTAGAGTGAAGGCCATTTTTATTGCATGATATAAATATTTTACGATACCCATTAGTGGCATCACATCACATGATGAAGTGTTAAAATACATTTCATCACACCCAATAGTAAAATTTCATCGCATCATTTATTAGTGAAATTTCCCACTAATAAGTTATTTTATCACACTCCTAAAGGAGTTTAATCAAATTATACTAATTCTACTTTATCACACCTTGTACAATGATAAATTCTAGACTTTTTCAAAGTTTGTGCTTTGTTTTTTTGGATACCCATTTGGAAGTTATATCTTCCTAATCCTAAATAGATCAACTATCAAACTCTTTTGGGATAGTTGCAAATTTGTCACATTAGCTTTGCATTTTAGCCAAAAATGAACTCGAACGGTTTATCATATTGAAATTTGTACTTGGGTATTGAAATGAATGTTGTATCTAATGTAATTATAGATAATGAAATAAACCTTGTATTTTATTAAGTCTTTTTGTTTGTGATCACTATGATTTTTATCCATGTTTCTATGCTTTAGTTAACAAAAAAAATTTAGTATATGTTTTATCCTCATTTTTGAGGATTCTCAGTTGGGGCATTACATGCAAGGATGCAAGGGGTATGGAAAAATAAAAGTTTATTAGCATGGGGAAATGGAATGGATAATAATGATATGCATGATTTGATTTTCAACTTGGTGAAGTTTACAAATATACATCGGCATTAAAAGTCACAAAGGTATAAAAGAAGATGACATGATTATTAGAACATAAAGTCCAAAAATATAATTGAGAGGGGGGGGGGGGGATTAGTTTTCCAACTATCGCAACAATTATCAACCTTATTAATCCTTCAACTTATGAGTAATATAATCAGCAACCATAAAAAGATATTGTTGGAAAGTCTTAATGGGAAGAGATCTTCTGAGAGGGGGGGTGAATCAAAAGTACTGGTCTTTTAACAACTTTTATACCCTTAATAACATATAATTGAAATTGTCATGCATGCATATAAACATTAAACAATCATGTGAAACAAACATGTATCATCACATAACACTTTGAGATTTTGGTGACCCAGAAACCCTCCAAGAATAAGAAGGTAAAACTGGAGTGGGGATGATACCCACAAAATTACTACATCAATTGATTACAACCAATTTTGATGGTTTGCCCTCTGAAAGGCTTGCTCTGTTAAAAGCTACAACACACTGTTAATATGTGACCCTGTTAAAGGATTTTTCCACCCTGTTAGGAGTGTGCCTTGTTAAAGGACTTAAGAACATTCAACTTAGAATGTCACCGTGTTAAAGGATTTACATAAGGCTATTAAACCTACCTAACTCAATAGGATTTTCAAATTCCTAATACAATTGTGAGAGAGTATTAGAATAATACACCTAAACTAATGCAATCTCTAGTGCTGATCTTCAGGTTCTTGATCTGTTGATTTATCCTTGATCTCTACTAGATTTGATCTATTGATTGTGTTCCTTGTTCTATTATGATCAACTCGATGTGTAAATGATGTCCTTTCCACTAAATCTTTTGACACCAATGCTCTATAATGACCTCAATAAAAGGCTCTTCTTTTCCTTCTTTTCTACTACACTTATTCAATGGCGTTAGGATTCCCTTATAAAGATTAGTGGATCGTTATGCATCCTTGGATAAAATATTCTCACTCAAACCCTAGAAATTTACCCATTGGCTACATGCAATTCCAATTTTCTGATTGGCTACATGAGGATCACATAGGTAAATGGAAGGATTTGATCTTATCTCCTTATCCCTTCATGAGTCATGATAACCATTTTACATCTTGGTTTGTATTGGCACAAACTCTTATGCTAATTTTGCGTTGCTTGGCACATGAGGTAATATTGATGCTTGGCACCATCTATTCTAGATTGCTCGGTATCCACTGTGTTTCTTGTGTTACTTGGCTCCTACTAATTCCTGAATTAGTCGACTCTTATTAACTTCGCAATGCTCAAAAATTCTAGTCTACTCGGCACATGTTGAGTTCTGTATAGCTCGGCATATACTAAAATGTGTTTTGCTCAGCACCAATTGTAGTTTGCTCGGCACATAAAGAAATTTTGGCTCGGCTCCCATTGTATACTTGGCATGTATGGTTAACTGTGTTGACACTCATTTGTCAATCTTATTTATTGGATCAACAATTTCCCCCTTTGACATGAGTGTCAAAAATACTTAACTTATGACTCCCCCTGAGTTGATTATGCCTTGTCATGTCATGAATTCTGATGTCTTGTGCCATTGTGCCTAATGTGCTCTATTTCTTATCTTGTTATCTTTTTATCTTCTCCTTTAATATATTTCTCCAATATTATCTCCCCCTTTTTGACACTGATGTTAAAGGGTTTTAAATGGTAATGCCATGCTTGGCCAAAAATGTCTTATTTACCTCGAGGAGTATTTGGAGAGCTACATCCCAATTATTCAATGCAATATCCAATGACTTGTGTTGGATTACAACCTCTGCAACTAGATCAACAAGCCCTTCATGAGTAGAAATATTTGGATCTTTCTTCAGGATTGTTTCTGCATACATTTTCTCATTGTTTAATATTTCCAAGTGAGGAGTGATAGAGGCTTGTATCTACATCAGCTTTTCTTTAATAGTGGCCTCTTCTACTAATAATGCAGCTAATTCCCTCTGAGTGTGAAGTGTTCGAGAAAATTGCTTTTCACTTTGTGTAGGATTTGAGGGTAGTTGCTTGCTGGAGAGTTTTAATGTGCTCTCAAGGTTCAAAATTTTTGGGTTTATTTCTTGTGTGAACCTAGAAAAATCATACAATTTTCTATAAAAAGAAAAGATATTCCTTAATACAATCTTTACATTATCCAATTTCTTAGCTAGGTCAACCTGTCTAAAAATTATGTTATTAGCTATCTTCTGGTTGACTTTGCCTTCAAAATTCTTATCTGACCATTCCATGAGTTTTGCATTTGTATCATGGTCTTCATTATTCACTTGGTCAACTATTTTTTTCATTGCCTACTTGTATTTGTGGTCTTTGCTCATTGCCTCTTGCCTCCTTCTTTTATCTAATGCACTTTGTATTTCATTCATCTTTTCCTCATTTAGAGTGCTTGAATCATAATAGGGTATTTTAATTTCTTCATCAAGCTTAGGAATTCCATAATGAATGGTCCTGGCTACCCTTGTAGAACTTTGTGTACTGAGATGTAAGGTCATTATTTCAGTACTCAGCTTATGAATGGGTTTGGTGGGAGTTCCTATTTTTGGCAATTCAACCAAAGTTTGTATTGTAGACTCCTCTTTATCTTGTGTTTCTTCTTTATCCTCTTCTTCTTTCTTGGCTTCTTCTTCTTGTGTCACTGCTGCTGGAGGTATACTTGTTGTTTGTACTGTTATACCTGTAACTTCCTCTATTGTTGCACTCGACTCCTGATGAGCTTGTGTGACTATTCTTGGTGGTGAAGGAGGTGGTAGAGATGAAAGCTTAGTAGTTTGAATGATTTGAGGTGGTTCTTGTGGTGACACCTTGGCTTCTTTGAGTTTATCTACTAAATTTTGGAGATCATCTACACCGACCAATATGGGACTTGTACACAATTGTGCTTGTAGAATTGTTTGGTCAAGGATCTTAGTAAGATCCTCTGCAGTTAATGGATTGATGTTTTGACATGAGGTGTCAACAACATCCTTAATCTTTATGATTTTTTTAGGTGTGGTAGTAGAGTGAGGAGAACTAGGAGGCGAAAGTTGTGTGGCTTGCACACTTTGCTACTCATCAATACCTTTGTCTTCATCTTTTCCTTCCTCCTCTCTTTCTTTCTTGTTTTCCTCTTCTTCAACCTTTTTCTCTTCTTTTGTCTTCTCTTCTCTCCTCTTCCTTCTTTCCTCAGGTTTAGTAGCAGCTTCTTCTTTGTACTCCTCTTCAAGGACATCTTCAGTCTTCTTATATAAATTCTTCCATGCTCTTGTAGTTCTTTGTAAAACTTCTTCAATTTTGTTTTGTAGGATGGATAATGCCCTATTCTTAGGTGTAAACCTAGTGTTATGCCTTTTGAATACTTGAGTTATCTGTTCTTTGGTTAAATTAGGTAGTATGCTTGCTAGGGTTGATTCCCTCATCTCCTTCTCCATTTTTAGACAAAAATGCCATCTATCTTCTATAATTTTAGACAACTCCTTTGGCAATTGTCCATCTAGTTCAAGAGGTGTATACTTGAACTGTGCCATTAATGCATAGACTAGTTCTTCTATGCTATTTTTTTCCTCTCTTTTGAACTTATTGAAATCAATCTTTTTCATTTCACTTAAGTCTCCATTCCTAATCTTCTCACATAATATATCAACTGAAGACTTAAGAGGATGACTTACCTATTCCATCTGATCTTCTTCATTAGTATCAGGTTGAGCTACATATCTTTTCTTTTTCCTTGGCTCTTCCTATGCCTTTTTTATGATCTTCTTCTTCTTTGTGGCTTCCTCTTTGGTCTTTTGTGTAGAGGCCCTTGTTGTAGCTCTGGTTGTTGGCTTCTTGGGTGTTTGCACGATAGCTTTCTTTGGTGAAGGCTGAGAAGCAGGAGGTGTCTTTGCCTTCCTTTTGATGACTCTGCCTTTGATGGGTGCTTCCTTGTCTTCTTCGGCACTCTCATCTTTTTCTTCACTTTGGCCTTGTGATAATTCAAGTGGCCCTTGTTCTGGCTCACCTTCTTCTTCTCCTTCACTAATCTCTTCTGCTTCGCCTGTTGCACTTGATTCTTCAACACCAAATTTCTTCTTTATCTTCTTTACTAGCTTGTCCTTTTTCTTCATTGTTGTGGCTATCTTGAGTTCTATAACAACTCTTGATTTGACAGTGTCATATGTCCCAAATGCCTTTGCAAATTTGTCCATTTCCTCTGCAAGTAATGTTGTGACGGCTGCAGAAGCTTGGTCAACATCAAGCTCATATCCCAATGGTCTAAGCCATCTTACTCTTGGAAGGACTTCTTGAATGTAAGTATAATCAATATCAACAAGAAAGCATATGTCATTTACATGCTTTTCTACCAATGAAACTAGTATCCTCATTCTTTTCTTCATTGTATTCTTGAAATCATCAAAATAGATAGACATTTGATCATCAAAGCTATCTCCCATTTGTGCAATGAAATTATTTATTTGATCAACAATGGTTTTATTCTGACTCCAGTTGACTTTGCCAAATGAAGGGAATTCCTTCATTACATAGAAGAACATACAAACCAACACTAAACCAAATTTACATTGTGCTCCCTTGGAATCTCTAATAGCTCCAATATTTTCATTAATTTGTTGCAACATGAGCTCTTCAAGGTAATAGGTGTGGTCTTTCTTTACAAGCTTATATGCCACATCCATTGCTATGTAGGGTACACTATTCAACCTACTGGATTGATAAAAATTATGTGATATGATCTGTACAACAAAGTCTAGAAGGGGATTAGTTATGGTATCTATGGTCATGCCTCTATTGTTCCATCTTGCACCTATGTTCTTCTCAATTGTTTCCTTCTTTTCACTTCTCAATGTCTTTGGCCGATCTAGAGTTGGAAATCATGTAACTCTATGAACCATCTTCTTGGTAATCTTGACTGGTCCTTGTTCCAACCAGAATGATCCATCATGGATTCTGCTAAGTATTATGCATATCCACTCAATTTTGAATATGATTGAAAAAACCAGGGCTTTGGTTAAACCCTTCTTCTCTATGATAGAAAACTCATCTTTCAATATACCATTATCATAGAGTTTGTCAAAGGCATTAAATGTTTCCAAGTCTCCTATGACTCCTATTTTGCAATTATAACACTTTCGCACATCCTGGACCATAACAACTTTTTCAAGGATGGTGGATAGGGCACCAGCAGGATCATTTTTATATGCAACTTTTGCTATGGGCCTAAACTCTGGTTGCTTAACCTTGTTACCGACAAGTTGAATTTTGTGGCTCTCTTTCCCTTGGGTTGTCTTTAAACTAGATGCCATTTATAATTGAACTAGGGTTTGACGATTAAAGAAAACTTCACAAATTGTAAAACTCGGCACTTGAAGGAAATACCTGGATAAATGCTTAGATCACTTGGGTAGATGATGAATCGCTACAAAACACTGGTTGAAAGCTTGAAAATTGCTCAATCATGCTCTTGGTAATCACTCTTCATTTGAATGGCTCAAAAATGAATCATTTTTCACCTTTAAATGACACAAAAACCTTGCATTTAATGCATTTTTGTACCTACACATGTCACTCGACTTCTAAAGGTTTTTCAACTCGGCATCCACTAGGCAGCTGTACTTACTTGGCATCTACATACTTTGTTGATAACTTGGCCTCCTCTTGACTTCTTAACTCGACATCCAAAGCAGTTTCACTTGGCATCGAAGACAACTCGGCATCATCATTCAAGTTTAGGCTTAGCATCTTTTTTCATGCAAATTTATACTTTGCAGTGCTTCTTCATGGTTTACGGCTTATGTGTGATACTTCCTTATATGTATCAGCCCTATAGGTTTATATTGTGATTAGTTGGATGAGAAATGATCATTTGCCCTTATGGGTGAAGTGATCCTTTCATTAGATGTACTTGATCCATCCTTTTTTTGCCATCTCTTCTTCATGTCTGTTCTTATGTGTTCCACATCAATCTTTTCTTTGCCCTTAATTACTTCAGCCTTGGGTGCCTTGGCCTTTGTTGGAAAATTTATGTTGACATGTCTAGTTTTCAAGCAACTGAAGTAAGTAGTTTGGTTCAACCATCTTTTATAGTTCCCCTTGAAATGTGTTCTTATGCAATTCTGGGGTATATGTCCATACTCTTGACAATAGTGACAACTTTGCCTTGTATTGTAATCCCAATTGTAGTGATGTTCATAGTTGTCCCTTCTTACATGCTGATTTGGTGTCCACATAGGCTTTGATCTACATTCAAAGGTTCTATGTCCAAACTTCTTGCAATTATGGCAATGTCCATCAAATCTTTGTGTCCTTGTGACTTTGGTCTTGCAATCTTGTGTCATATGTCCTTGCATGTTGCACTTGTGACAGTAACCCTCGCTTTTGGGTGTGTTGGGCTGATTGATCCTTCTACTCTTGCAAAAATTAGCAGTATGCCCTTTTTTATTACAGTAATGACAAATAGGTTTAGAATCCTTACCTTTGTCACTCCTTTTCTTGACACTCTTTGATGATTCCCCAACTTCAGTGATGTTGTATCCAAGTCCTGATGTATCATGGGCTGATCTTGGGGATTTCAACAACTGTTCAAAGTACTTGATGGCTTCACTTGACTTGTTGAGATTTTTTGCTATTTCTTTTTCTCTATTCAATTCATTTTGCACTTGTTCATTCTGTATCCTCAAAGTAGAGATCTCAATATCTTTCATATTGAGTTCATGATGAAGGTTCATCATTTGGGCAAGTGTGTCCATCTACATGTTTGAGATCCTTGTTAATTCAGTGCATTTTTCTTCAAGTCTATTTGCAAGATTTCTTTTGTCATCTTCCATCATAACTCTATCCTCCACTACTCTTTTCTTTTGTTCAGTGATTTCACATAGCATCATGGCTTGTGATTTATGTTCTTTCTTAAGAGTTCTTATCTCTTGTGCTTGAGCTCTGTTTTTCTCCATCAATTCTGCTATTGCTGCATCAAATTCTTTGGAATCTCCTTTGGCAAATACTTATGTGTGTTAATCTCCTTGTAGTGAATATCATTTTTGGCTATAGCTATTTCCTTCCTTCTTTTTAAGGATTTTCTCAATTCCTCTCTAGCTTCCTCTACCTTGTGTAGAGCAAAATGCACATCTATCACCTGGTTCTCAATGATCTTTCCAAGTTTAAAGACTTCCATATTCAGATCTTTTCCTCCAAGTTGTTAGGCTTCTCCTTGAGAGAACTCAACTCTGATACCAATTGTTGGAAAGTCTTAATGGGAAGAGATCTTCTGAGAGGGGGGGTGAATCAAAAGTACTGGTCTTTTAACAAATTTTATACCCTTAATAACATATAATTGAAATTTTCATGCATGCATATAAACATTAAACAATCATGTGAAACAAACATGTATCATCACATAACACTTTGAGATTTTGGTGACCTAGAAACCCTCCAAGAATAAGAAGGTAAAACTAGAGTGGGGATGATACCCACAAAATTATTGCAACAATTGATTTCAACCACTTTTGATGGTTTTCCCTATTAAAGGCCTGCCTTGTTAAAGGCTACAACACACTGTTAATATGTGACCCTGTTAAAGGATTTTTACACCCTATTAGGAGTGTGCCTTGTTAGAGGACTTAAGAACATTCAACTTAGAATGTCACCCTATTAAAGGATTTACATAAGGTTGTTAAACCTACTTAACTCAATAGGATTTCCAAATTCCTAATACAATTGTGAGAGAGTATTAGAATAATACACCTGAACTAATGCAATCTCTAATGCTGATCTTCAGGTTCTTGATCTGCTCGTTTATCCCTAATCTCTACTAGATCTGATCTTCTAATTGTGTTCCTTTTTCTATTCTGATCAACTTGATGTGTAAATGCTATCCTTTCCACTAAATCTTTTAACACCGATGCTCTGTAATGACCTCAATAAAAGGCTCTTCTTTTCCTTCTTTTCTACTACACTTATTCAATGGCATCAAGATTCTATTATAAAGATTAGTGGATCATTATGCATCCTTGGATAAAATGTTCTCGCTCAAACCCTAGAAATTCACCCATTGGCTGCATGCAATTCCAATTTTTTGATTGGCTGCATGAGGATCACATTGGTAAATGGAAGGATATGATCTTATCTCCTTATCCTATCATGAGTCATGCATAACCATTTTACATCTTGGTTTGTATTGGCACAAACTCTTATGCTAATTCTAAGTTGCTCGACACCATCTATTTTGGATTGCTCAGTATCCACTGTGTTTCCTGTGTTACTCGGCTCCTACTAATTCCTGAATTACTCAACTCTTATTAACTTCACAATGCTTGGCACACACTATCTTCTGGTCTACTTGGCACATTTTGAGTTCTATATAGATCGAAATATACTAAAATGTGTTCTGCTCAGCACCAACTGTAGTTTGCTCGGCACATAAAGAAATTTTGGCTTGGCTCCCATTGTATACTCGACATGTATGGTTAAGTGTGTTGACACTCATTTATCGTTCTTATTTATTGGATCAACAAATATTCGTACAAAATAACACCAAATATGTTAGCTAGGGAAACCCTTGATTAGAGGAAAACCTTGATGGGGATGGTACCCACAAAATGATGTACTAATATAAATATTCCTTGTTAGAGGATGGATCCTATTTGGAGTTAATAAAAGCATTCGATACATATCAATCCCTATTAGGAGACTCAAAATCCATGTTAGGAGATTCCAACCCTATTAGGAGTTGTAGAAGACATGGACTAACTATCCAAATAGCTTCAAGGGCCAGACCAATGAAACCACTATCCAAATGATCTCAGTTTTATTCCTTGCAAAATAATAGAAATGAACTCTACTGTTGCTTCCTCCTCCTTTGTCCCATCAATCAGATTGCTCTTATTGTTTTGATCTTGATACTAGATGACCAACTTCATATCCAATAATCCCTTGGATTGTTTACTCACATTTACCAAATAATCTACTCTTGTTTTTACTCCTTAATCACAACACATAATTCACACTTTACCAAAAGGAAAATAACCTTCATTTATGGCATGTCCTTAAAAAAATTTCTTGCATCATCCTTGAGGCTTTCCCAATTAATTATAATAGGACCACATTAAGATAATTAATAATTTCTCAATTACAAAACACTGTTGGCTCACAATCTTTACAACTTCTCACATGTACAATTCTAGACCTTGCACACTCACATACATCATCATCAGACTATCCTTTGTCACTCTCTAACTTCACATTTCACGATTCCATCTCTGCTAGGAGATACAATCCATTCATCAGTATCTTCTTCTTAGATAGTCTATCTTTGTACTTCTCTTTGTAAATTAAGCATATCTTCTATACATCTTTGACTTACTTCATGTGTACTTAACCTCATCATTAGGAAATAGTGTAGAACACATCCTCAACCATGCTTTATCTAAACATTAATCACCTGTCTATACAAACTCGATCTATGCCCACTACTTTGCCAATCTTCATGGAAACCATATTATGTTGTCATCAATGACAAACACAGTCATGAATGCAACATGTCAAACATACTATCCATCTCCACATGCTCTATAAATTCTTAGGATACTCGTCCAAGGGAATACCATCAACATAGATGAAAAACATCTATGTTCCAAGAATACCAAAACAATACTTTGTTGTTTTTCTCATCCTTTCAAATCCTCTCCATCAATCAAATTTGAAATCCTCTAGAACACTATTCTATTTTACATACTAAACAACTCGCACCAGTTGTTCATACACTAAATAACTCTTGCTTTCTTTACCAGTCAATGTTACTCACCATTGACATCATTAATACTTTATTTCCTTTACTCATACATGTTTGTATCTCAATCTTATAGATAAGAGATCTCAATCTCTCCCCCATACATCAATCTCATACTTAAATCTTTCCTCCATTAGAGGATCTTCTCCCCCAATCATCATACTTCTTCTTCATACACTTCCTCATTCATACATAGGAGATTTTTTTCATGCATACTCTCCCCCATTGACATCAATGAAAAAGGCTTCATTATGTCAATCATTTGTTCCAAGTATTCAACTATATTGAGTGTCCAAAGACAATATTATGAATCAACTACCTAGATTCGTTGATGGCTCTGCTCATCTTAGATACTCCCCCATATAGAAAGCATCAGCATTTAATCTAGTCAAACAATAGTGCTCTGTACCACTAGATTGATGCAATCTCTGCATCATCCATTCTAAAGTAGGCAAGGGCATAACCCCAAGCATACCTCTCAAGTACTCAAAGTTATCTTTAGGAAAAGGATTCAAAAAGATGTTGCAATTTGATCTTTTGTACTAGAAAACTCCAATCTAATTTCATTCTCTACAACTTTATCTGTCAAAACATGTTGCTTAATAGATATATGCTTAGTCTTAGACTACAATACATGACTTTTAGACATAATCACTGTATTTATGTTGTCACAATGTATGATAACAGGATATGAAAATTCTATCCCAATATCCTTCAACATTTGCTTCATCCACATAATTTGATTACAATTATTTGTTATTGCTATGTACTCTCCTCCTATTATACTTTGTGAAATACAATCTTGTTTCTTTCTTAGCCAAAAAACCAATCTTCCTCCAAGAAAAAATGTTCCACCACTGGTTCTTTTTCTATCATCCATATTGCCTTACCAATCTACATTAGTATAAGCACATAAAGTCAAATAACTTGATCTATCATACCACAATCCATAATTAGGCATACCCTTCAAATATCTAAATACCCTTTTTACTACTGCATAATGATACTTCTTAGGATCAACTTGAAATCTAGCTACAATCCCAATTGCATTTTCTATATCTGGTACGATGTGAGTTAGATGTTGCAAACCTCCAATCATTAATCTATACTTCTTTTGTAGAACTATAGGCTTCTCATCTTTTCTAGATAACTTGTGACCAATTACCATTGGTGTACCAACAAGCTTAAAACTTTCCAAGCCAAATATTTTCAAAAAATCTTTCAAATACTTATCTTGTGAAATGTAAATACCATCATTGTTTTGCACAATCTGTAAACCTACGAAAAAACTCATCTCACCAATCATGCTCATCTCAAATTCATTTTTCATCTCTTCAACAAACTTATCACTTGCTTCATCATTACCTCCAAAGATTATGTCATAAAAAAATATCACAATGATCAACAAACCATTTTCAATCTCTTTCAAATATAAGTTAGCATCTTTCGTACCTTTAGCAAATCAAAGTTTTGCCAAATACTTATCCAATCTTTCACACTAGGTTCTAAGTGCTTGCTTTAGACCATTCAGTGCTTTCTTTAATATACATACCATGTCTTTTCCTTCTATTAAAGGAAATCCTTCATGTTGTTCAATGTAGACTTCTTCTCCAAGTTTTCCATTTAGAAAGGATGATTTGACATCCATTTGATACACTTTGAACTTCTTACATGTTGCATAAGCCAAAAACATTCTCATTGCTTGCATTCTAGCTATAGGGGCATATGTTTCCTCATAATCTATTCCTTCTTTTTGTGAATAATCTTTTCATACCAATGTAGCTTTATTCCTCACAACTTCACCTTGTTTATTCATCTTACTTTCTAAATACCCAATTAGTTCCTATAACATTCTTGTCTTTAGGTCTAGGAACTAATTCCCATGTCTCATTCTTCACAATTTGATCTAGTTCTTCCTTCATTTCTTGAATCCAATGATATACTTGCATGCCTCATCTACATTCTTAGGTTCAACTTGAGAAATCAAAAACAATTCCTCATTTACTCTATTTCTTGTCATCACCCCTTTTTCTTTGCTTCCAATTATCTGCTCTGGAGGGTGACTCTTTGTCAGGTTCTTGTTAGGTGTAGGAGTTGCTATTTGAACTCTTATTTCTTCTCTTGGTTCATCTCTCTATTCTCCTCTTTGTTCAATAATTTGTACATCATTATGCAAGTCATTTTTAGTCTCAAAGAAAACTTCTACATTCTCTCTAACAATTCTAGGATTGTCTTCTTCCTTATTAGAATTATAATCCATCATTCTCTCTTTAACTCCAAACTTTTCATCAATTTTCACATTTTCACACTCAAAAATTGTCTTCGTTCTATGATCAAAACATTTTTAAGCTTTTCTTTTCAATGAATAACCAAGAAACATACCTTCATTGCTTCTTGGATCAAACTTACCAATATCATCATCTCTCTTTATGTAACACTTCCAAAAATTCTAAAGTACTTCACTAAGGGTGTATGACTAAACCACAATTTATAAGGAGTCTTATTTGTACATTTTATGATATGTACTCTATTCATGGTGTATATTGATGCATTAACTACTTCTCTTCAAAAGGTCTTTGGATACATCATTTCTCTTGTTGCCTCTTGTATTGTTATGTTTCTCCTTTCTACTATCCCATTCTGCTTAGAGGTCTTGGGTGATAATAATTGTCTCTTAATTCCATTTTCTTCACAAAACATGTTAAACTCTCTAGAAGTAAATTCTCCACCTCTATCTGATCTCAAACATTTAATCTTTACACCAGATTCATTTTCAAATTTATTCTTAAATATCTTGAACTTCTCAAATTCTTTAGATTTTGTTTTAATAAATGTCACTCACATCATTCTAGTGAAATCATCAACAAAAATCATAAAGTACCTTTCTCCATAGAATCCTCTTGTTCTGGTAGGGCCACTCAGATCTTTATGAACAATCTCTAGCTTCTCTGTGGTAGTGAATTTCTTGCTAGGAAATGATACCTTCTTCTATTTAGCTATTACATTCTTTGCAAACAACATTAGTAGGCTTCATAATTTTAGGCAAGTCTCTGATTGCAAATGTACTACTTGCCTTCACAATGTTATCAAAGTTTATATGAAAGAACCTTCTATGTCATAACCAATTGTAATCCACTTTAGCAACCAAACATGTCATCATAGAAGGATTCAATTGAAATACATGACCTCTAGATCTTGTGCCTATTCCTATTAGCTTACCATCCTTATCTTTGGTAATACAAGTCTTCTTTGTAAACTACAATTGATAACCTTTATCCACCAAGTGTCCAGTACTCAATAAGTTATGCTTTAAACCATCAACAAAGTAAACATCAACAATGTTAATTTTTCCATCAAGAGTAATAAATCCCATCCCTGTGATGTGACAATCCACATTGTTTCCAACTCTACCAATACCTCCATCATGATTTTTGAATTTAACAAACTTGTTCATATCACCAATCAAATGATTGAACATCCAATGTCTATAGTCCAATCAGATTTCTTTTCAACTTGAGAAACTACATATTTCTCTTCTTTGATTTTAATTTCATTACTTTCTTCTTTTATAGCCACAAATCCTAATTCATCATCAGTTTCACTCTAATCTCTTTCCTCAGATTCATCATCCTCATTTGCATACAAACAATCTGTAGGTCTTCTAGGCTTGAAATTTCTCTTATACTTTTTCTCTCTTTTAGGACACTTAGATGCATAATGACCAAATTAATTACAAGTCCAACATTTTAATATTTTCTTACCATCTGGTTCTTTTCTCACAAGCAAGGTTATACCTTCTTCAATCTTTCCGTCCTCTTCAGATCTAGATCTATTACTACTAGCATAATCTCCATGGGTGTTTGCATTTTTGGACAAGAAAAGATGAACACTTAAGGCACTAAAATCTATCTCCACTCTTGTCAATTATTTAGACTATCTCAAACTTGATTTTTTTACTTCCAATCTTCCAAGCAAAGTCAACTTGGTGAACTTTTCAGTGCAAGTATCGATAGTTCAATCATCTATGATACTTGCTTGAATGGTGGTGTCAAAGTTTTCAAAATCTTCCACACAATGTAGTGCCTCTCCCATTTGACTTTTGTAAGTCGTCCTGATGGATGCACCCTTCTTGATCTTTTGTTGTGATGGATCATGATTGTGACCCTAAGTGGTCTACATCGTTGAGGTGTTTGGATTTATGTTTCTTTATCAGTTGCATTGATTATGCTTTTGACTGATCTTTGAGATTATGATGTGATTTTTGGTTCACTAAGGTTTGTGCTAGTGGTTACCAGGATCGATGTGGTATCATGAGGTTGTTCCGTGATTACTTTGAGATGTGTGCAGAGATTGCACTATGTTCTTTTACCATGCTACACTGGACTAAGTTCCTATAGCAGTGGTTAGTCATGTTTATAACTGTGTTTTCTTATGTGTTTTAAATGCCTTTTTAATGCAGAGTAATCAATCTTTATTAAATGCATTAATGATTAGAAATGGATTGTCCATGTTGATTTATTTGGTTATGTGTTGCAAGCATTTACCTTGTTATATTTCTGATTAGAGAGATATTTTTTACTCATGTTATGTTTACATTTGAGAAGACCCGAGGGTCAGATGCTACACTTTGATTCCAATATCATGGATTTTAGACTACTATGTTGTTCAGTTAATCATATTGCATGATGATGCCATTTTGAGATGACAGTGTGTTTTATGATGTTATCTGGTTATCTGGTATTTGGACATATCTCTTATTATGTTATGTGATGGATTTAATGCTATGGTTATTTACTTCATTCCTGCGTTGTTATGCTTTATGCGAACGTGAGTGATGTAAATAAATTATTTTAATATAATTAAATAAATGGTTAAATTAGGTGATTTAACACATTATTGCTTCGGCTATGTTATTATATGCAATTGCACTTGATCGTGTTGTTTAGTGTGTAGGATTTATATCCCTGGCAGTGGCACATGGAGTTAGTGATTCAACCATTCATATTTTACCAATGTCGTCTTTGTATGGTCGACGTATCCTTAATTAAATGTTTAATTTAAACCTTTTGGTGATTATTAAATTCGAACTCATTTGCATTATGTGATTAGACCAGTAAGCGTGTTTGTGCATTTAGAGGTTCTCATTGTCGCGAAAGTTGTTAAGGTGATTTCTGTGTTTTTGGGTTTTCAGGCTTTTTAATTGATTTATTTTTTTTCTGGCAGCTTTGCCATAGATGAATTCCTATTTATAGGAATAGCCTATTTTCGTTTGGGTTGATTCGGGGGTTAACTAGGTTGGCTAGTTAAATGCCCTAATCGATTATTCACCCGAAAAGTGAATAAGTATCCAAAAAGGAATTTAATTCCTCACTTCTCACTTTCAAATTGGAAAGTTGGAGAGTAAAACCCAAAATCCTCTTCATGAGGATTTACTGTTTTGTTCGTTGTGGGAGCTACGGGCATGAGATCGTCACGAGGTCAGGCTCGTTGGATCCAGCTCGGGGAAACCTTAGATTGCCACAATTTTCAGCTACTTTTGCAGGATATTTATTTTATGATTCAGATTCCCATTTTGCCCTTTTGGCTGTGAGGTAGGGCTTTCCCGTTTTATTGTTTCTGCTTCATTTCAGCTTTTGTTTTTGGTAGCTGTTTGTTTGGAGGCTGAGAACTAGTGTTCCCCTCCGCTTCTGTATGTTAGTTCTACCCGGTTGGGCAGGTATGAATATTTCCCTATTTTTTGGGATGAGGGTTTGGGATTTTGCACTGTTATGCTGGTCGTTTTTGCATATGGTGTCCGATTCCATTTATTTTTGGATTTTTGGGGTTTTTGAACCCAAAGGCCAAATGGGTTTTAATTTTGAAGTTTTCCAAATTTTTGGAGTTTTTACCTCGTTTTGCGTGCCACCCTATTTTCTTGAGTTTTCTTGGCACAATGTGGGTCGTGGACCTTGATGATCCATTTGGAGATCAGTCAGACCACTTTTGTACCTTTTTGTTGCATTGGGATGTGTGTTGCATCCATACTCCCGACGTTGTGTTCGGTTGAGTGATTTTATACTTGTTATGGGTTTTGTTAGACCTTTGCTTTTGTTTCGTGAACACTAGGATTCGTGTAGAATCTATACTCTCGGATTGAGGCTGGTTGAGTGAGTTCACGATGTTTGGTCTTGTTACATCATTGGGATTCGTGTAGAATCCATACTCTCGGATTGAGGCTGGTTGAGTGATTTCATAATGTATGATTTTATCGGCTTTGGGATTCATGTAGAATCTGTCCTTCCTGTGTTGCTTTCAGTTGGGTGTTTTCTTTGCATTATGTTCTCATTCCTGTCCTTGTGTTATGATCTTCGTGATGGTGGTGTGCCACACACGAGTACGTGCGCGTACATTTGTTGGGTGACTTGCGAGGCTCGATCTTCCGTGGATTTGCCAAAAGTTATGATCATTTGGGGTTGGGATGGGAGTATGCATGCCCATGGGCACTTGTTGTAGGATGAGCATGGGTAGGGTAGGGTAGCATCTGGAGGGGGCTTCTATCTCGCAGCTCGGCATTCATGGCACTGGAGGTTGACGAAGGATAAGAAGTTTTAAGCAAGTGATAACTAAATAAAATGTGTGATTGTTAATAAAACTTAAGATAAGTAAAATGTGTGAGCACCCGATTAAGTTCGAGGATATAATGTGTGAGCACCCGTTTAAGTTTGAGGACACACGATCTGAGCTTGGGCTTTTCGATGCCAAGTGACTCTCCAGGATGTCAGCCCCTACTTAGTAGCCTTTTGAGTGTCTAACCAGGACCTGTACTCCTTGCATTGTCTTAGGTTCTTGGTTGCAGCCATCATACTGTCTGGCGTGAGTGTTAGCCATGGATGTTCTTTTGTGTGTTTTTGGTTGGATCATTATCTCCATCAGCACGACGGGTGTGGACCTACGGGTTCCACGTGGTTGGGAGGCGTAGCTACCTTTACCACTGCTAGGGATCAGTGTACAGAGATGATCTTTTGTCCTAGTGCGACCGTTGTTGGATGTCTTCACTTGGTACTTCAGGTTTCGGAGTATGCTTTCTTGTGATTTATGCTTTCATTGGGATGCTTGTATATCATGTCTAGATGATGTTATTTTATTTGGCGCATTCCCTTATTATGATGTTTAGCATATGATTAGATGATGTGATTTGCTTTAGTAGTATATCTGTTGCTTACTGCTGTTTAGCATGTGATAGGTGATGTTATCTACTGTAGGATTATCTTATGCTTTACTACTAGCATGTTAGATTTCCTTGTGCTTATATTGTTGCAGGTTTTTAGTAGTGATGTCCCTATTACGACAATACCGATGATTTGGTCAGTGGCTTGGGATGTTATGCGTGGGGGATGGCTAGGATCCACGATGGTCTTATGATGCTATTGACAGTTGGGAGGAACCGCGTACTTAGTTTGGTTGTTTTGTTCTTGAGATGTATTTCTGTTCATTGCAATGATGCTTTTGTTCTCTGCGATGTTTAATTCACTATGTTCTTTGCTGCTATAGTTTTGATGGTTTGGTGTTCTTCTTTCTGTGTTGTTCTTGCACTCGAGTGTTCATTCCTCGAGCCTTTGTGGATCCGGTACTCCCCGGTGTGGAGGTTCTTTTGTCGTTTTTTCTCTGTTTTTGAGTTCTGGAAGTGTTTTTACTTTCTACGGGCGACATTTGTTCAGCATTGTGCGACACTGATAAAGTATCGCATGCCCATAGAAAGAATGTCGTATGATACTATAAAGTGTCGCACACATTACTGGAGAAGTGTCATATGACACTGGAAGAGTGTCGCACGGCTTTATGAGAAATTTTGCGCGATACTTTTCTAGTATCGCACGCCTTCTTGAGAAGTGTCGCATGCAGTAAGGGAGAAGTGTCACCCTCCCTTAGTGAAAAGTGTCGCACGCCTTTTGGTTAAAACCTGCGTGTGCCAACAGCGAGAACTTTTTTTGTAGTGTTTTGATCTTTTTGAGAGTTGATCTGGATACCCTTTTGGGCATTCTTCAAGCCTATGTTGTTGCATTTTGAATTCAGGAGGTTTTTTTTGAAATTCAGTTTTTGGATTTTTGTTGTAGTCCTTCGGGATTTAAAATATATCGTTTAAGTATAAGTTGAATTCCTTATACTTAAGATATATTTTAATATATGCGACAAATCGTTTGAGATAGGTTTCAGACCTCCCGGAGATAAGTTATGGATTCTAGGAAATTTTAGGGCTTCAGAAATCCAGACTTAGCCAATTTTTAGGGCTTCAGGATTTTAGGCTTAGCCAAATTTCAGGATTTTGCATTTCACCCCAGCTTGGTGTTTTGTTGATGAGTGGTCATTTCTTGTGCCCTCATCTTGTTGTGGTGGTTGTTGGCTTTTGTTTGGGTGTGTCAGTTGGGTAGTGGCGTTCGAAGATTCGTTGGTTGCCGAGATTGTGTTGAAGTCTTCCATTGTGATCTTTGTGATCCATGTATGATGTTGTCTTGTGCATTCATACTTGTAAAAAAAAAAAATATGTTGGCTTGATTTGAATCCTTGTTTCCAAGGATCTCTGGGCGGGGAATTACACACAATATCATCTTTCTCCTTGGATCCACTACAGGATTTGATTCCTGCAACAATCTCAGATATCCTATCAATATAGCTTTTCACATATTCATCTTCCATCATTTTAGCATCTTGAAATAGACATATCCAATTCTGTAATCTTACTCTTTTTGCATGTTTGTCTCCTTCAAAAGTAGATTCTAAAGATTTCCAAACCTTATGAGATGTTTCTAGTGATTTTATGTAACTGTATTCATTTTCAAGATGACCTCTTAGAAAGGATTCTTTGGCTTGCATATTGTACATAAATATATCTCTTTCTGCTTCACTGTATTTTTCAAGCTTGCCTTCTTCCACAATGGCTTTATTACTCTTTGTCAAAAGCCAATATCTTGTACCCATACATAGCAGATGAGTCTTCATCATTTCCTTCTAGTTGTCATAGTTGATTCCATCAAAATTAGGACTTTGTTTTCTGAATTGGTTTGAGATTGATCTCCCAAAGCTACTAAGCTTTCTCTTCAAGGACCTGATTCTTTGATACCAATTGTTAGAATGTAAAGTACACCAATATAAATGAAGTGGGGGGAATTAGTTATCCAACTATTGCAGCATTATCAACCTTATTATTCCTTAAGCTTATGAGTAATATAATCAACAAACATAACAAGATACTCATACACAATAACACCAGATCATGTGTTAACTAGTTAACTAGGGAAACCCTTGATCAGAGGGAAAACCTAGGTGGGGATGGAATGAAAAAAATTATGTACTAATATAAATATTCCTTGTTAGAGGATGGACCCTGTTAGGAGTCAATAAAAACATTTAGTACACATCGGTCTCTATTAGGAGACTTTGAATCCTTGTTAGGAGATTCCAACCCGATTAGGAGTTGTGCCAACACTATTAGGAGTTGTAGAAGATAGATGGAGCCATTGTCCAAACAACTTCAGGGACAAGACCAATAAACCCACTGTCCAAATGATCTTTGTATTATTCCTTGAAGAATAATAGAAATGAACCATACTATTACTTCCTCTTCCTCTATCCTATCAACCAAAATGCTCTTCTTCTTTTAATCCTGATACCAAATCCCCAACTTTGCATCCAATAATCCCTTAGATCGCTTACTCACATTTACCAAATACTCTGCTCTTATTCTCACTCCTTAATCACAACACATAATTCATACTTTACCAAAAGGAAATTAACCTTCATTTATACCACATCCTCAAAACAATTACTTGAGTAGGTCTTGAGGCTTTCCCAATTAATTATAATAGGACCACATTAAGATAATTAATTATTTCGTAATTATAGAACACTATTGGCTCATAGTATCTACAACTTCTCACACATGTGATTCCAGATGTTGCGCACTTACTAACATCATCATTAGACTATCCTCTATCAATATCTAGCTTCACATATCATGATTCCATCTCTATTAGGAGATACAATCCATTCATCAAAATCTGCTTCTTAGATACTCTATTTGTGTACTGCTCTCTATAAATCAAGCATATCTTTTATATGTCTTTAACTTACTTCATGCACACTTAACCTCGTCATCAGGTAATAGTGTAGAACACGTCCTCAACCACACTTCATCTGAACATCAATCATCTATTCATACAACCTCAATCTTTATCTTCTACTCTACCAGTCTTCATAGAGACCATACTATGTTGTCATCAATGATAAACACAATCATGAATGAAACATGTCAATCACACTATCCATCTCCACATGCTCTAGCAATGCTTAGGATACTCCCCAAAGGAATACCATCAACATTCATGGTAACAATGATAGACACCAAGGATTAGGGATTAAGGAAGTGGGACATATGCTCTTGTTTTACAAGAGTTATGGTTATTAGAATCTTTAGATTCTTGTGAGGAAAAACTGTATTCGAATGAGAAACGTGAAAAATAAAATATTATTGAGGAAATGATGGAGAGTAGGGATTGGGGAGAATGGACAATTGTTGCCATTTGTTAGAGGAATGAAGTTTGAAAATTCACTAGTGACTTTGGGGAAGAAGTAGGATTGATATTAGGAGATACTTATGACATTCACTCTAAGGAAAAGAAAGTGGAAGTCTAATGAGGTTTGAGGTTACATTAGCCCTGGATCACTTTCCAACAAATCCTAGGGATAAAACTTATTAGATTGACATATATCAAATATTAGAGAGAGGCATCAAAGAAGAAGAGGGGTTGCTTTGGAGTTACTAGGTAGTTTATTTTTCATAAAGAGAGATGAAATTTGAAGCCAAGATATAATTGTGAATATAAGCTTTGTTGCTCCTCAATGACATTTTTTAGTAAAGCAAAGATTACATTTATTTGTTTGTATGGTCTTTAGAGGTAAGAGTTATAGTTGTAAGCACATCATGCAAGAATGAAGTAAGTAATTAGTGAGGTTAATTATTAGGTTCATGGTTCAAAATTCAAATTTGATACATAGTTACAACTAAGATAAGCCTTGTACTTATTAATTTGAAATATCAAACTTTTATCTATGGAAGTTTAAAATTAAAATTTGTGACCTATTGTTAAAAGATTCCCAAATATGAGTGAATTTAAGTGTAATAGTTATGAGGAATAATCAATTGTATGCAAACAAATAATTTGCTCCCATTTTTTAGTGGATCTAACATATGACTTTGAGGCCCTCTCTAGGCACGCACATGCAACCACTTCAAAATGATCACTACTCATATAACAAGTTGCAACACATTCACCATTACTATCCCAAACCCCAAACAATAACTTTAACCTCACAACTCACTTACAAAACATGCTACAATTTTTGTCAAGTATTAATATACCATTAAAATTTTGAGAGGCGTGAGGTAGGATAATGATCATTCTCTACATAAATTTGTGTTATGATTAACATGTATGTCTATTGAGAAGTAGCCAACATATTTTTCAAAGCATGATGAAGTAAGCATCATATTTTACACTATAGTTAGAAGCATTATGATCATTCAAAATAATTGGTTGACACATTAACAAATAAAACATAGACTATGAATTTGAATATATTTTAACATACATGTATTTTGACTTTTCTAGACCATCATATTTAATATGAATATATATGCATTATCAATTTAGACATGGTAAAAGCTACTTGCTAAATTGTAAGTACATGATTAATTACTCTCTATTTTCAAAAAAAAAAAACAGAAATAAAAAGAAGAAGAAGAAAGATTAAGAATGCTTACGTAGATACATTATCAAATTTATAGAGAAAAACTACTCTCCAAAATAAGAATCTCTAGCCAGTAAATTCTTTTAGGGCCCGTTTGGTTGCTGGAATACAATCGGAATAGGAATAGGAAATTAGAATATGATTTGTATTCTTTGTTTGGTGCATGGAATAGGAATAGGGAATAGGAATACGTATTCTTATTTTAGCCCCAAAATGAGCTTTTGTCCATTCCAAAAAATACTTGTAATTGGAGTTGCTATTCTTGCATTCATTTTAACTTTTTCAAATTTGATTAAATTTTCAAATCCGCTTTGACCTGGGGTGAGCGCTGGAACTTTGTTTTCAATATTTTCAAATATTTTAGCGATTTTCCAATGGCGTCGATTGCATTTTCAAAAATATTTTCAAATGGTGCCAATTGCAAGTTAACCCTATTCCAATTTAAGCTTGCATAACCAAACAAGGGATAAACAAGATTGGATTGCATTTTTCCATTCCTATTCTTCATTCTCCATTCTCATTCAAATTTTCTATTCTAATTCTCAATTCCTATGTTTGCAACCAATACGTCTTCTGGAATAAAAAATGGGGCTACGTATTCCTGTTCTCTGTTTGGTTCAGTAAATATTTGATGGGAATTCGCGGACCCCAAAATTTATTTTTTCTAAAATAAATAAAAGTGAAATAGGAATACGTATTCCAATAAAACCTAATTGAGTGGAATTGCAAAACCCCATTTTTGGGCGAAAGTTGGAATACGTATTCCTATTTTACTTCGTATTCCAATTCTGTTTTGGAGCATCCAAACGAGGAATTCAAAATTTTAAGAATTTACATATGCCTATTCTGCTTGTATTCCCATTGCCAAATAGGCCCTTACCTAAAAAGATCAATATGGCGAAAGTTGGAATACATTTTCCTATTTTACTTCGTATTCCAATTCTGTTTTGGAGCATCCAAACGAGGAATTCAAAATTTTAAGAATTTACATATGCCTATTCCGCTTGTATTCCCACTGCCAAACAGGCCCTTACCTAAAAAGATCAGATATGTACGCACACTTGAGAGAACGAGATAATGAGAATGAGATAATTCCATTAATACTCAGGCTCCTCTCCTCTTCCTAAGTCATTAACGCATGTAAAAATGAGCCCAATACAGAAGCAAGGACTGTTTTGCAGTAATATAACCTAGGTTGAGCTCAGCAGGTAGCGGTTTCACTCGTCCAAGCACAGTAATGGTGAATGAATTACCGAGACAGAAAGGAAAATCGCGATTTTATTTTGAGCTGGAATTCCTCTATCGTCAGGATTTAAAGAGCAATCCATGGTGTCAATGATAATTATTGCCATATGTTCTGTAATGGGAAAACTCAAGATCTGCCTCGCTCTGCCCTTTGTCTCGGGCGGATCAGACATAATATATCACTTCAAATCAACAATGTCACATACATTAAACCAACAATTTTACTTGTTAAAGAACATTGTTTCCAATGAAATGTAATCGAAAACCATGATCAAGCTGAAGCAGTCGTGCTTCAAAACCCTTCTCCGATCAGTATGTTGTTCCAATTCACACATTTATTTCATTAATACCACGAGCTTAGATGTTGAGAGAAGTGATCCTGGAAATAAGAAATTCACAGAGAGATGCCAGAATGCGAATGAGCTATGGGAATATTTTGTTCGTATGAAAAGACAGCGCAATCCAATTGATTCGTACACATATGCTCGTCTCCTGCAGGGATGCACAAACACGGAATCTTTAGATAAAGGCAAATTGGTGCACACCCAGATGATAAAATCCAGTGATAATGATATGGATACGGTAGTGTGGAATACACTTCTTAACATGTATGCCAAAAATGGATTTATCGAAGATGCACGCCAAGTGTTTGACAAAATATCCAAACGAAACTTGGTTTCTTGGACTGCTTTGATAGGAGGATATTGTCAGCAGGGTTACGAGGATGAAGGATTGAGGCTGTTTAGGGAGCTTTTGAGAGTGGGGATTGAGCCGAACCAATTTACTTTTTCGTGCGTTCTCAAAGCGTGTGCTAGTTTGGGATCTCTGGAATTTGGTGAACAGCTTCTTTCTTGCATTTTTAAGGTTGGATTTGATTCGGATGTTTTTGTGAGGAGTGCCCTTGTTGACATGTTAGCTAAATGTGGGAATGTAGGGGATGCGCGCAAAGCATTTGATGAAATGGTTGAGCCGGATATGGTTTCCTGGTCTGCTATAATCGCAGGGTATGCTCTGGCTGGGTTTGCGGACGAAGCCATGGAACATTACTGGAAAATGCTTGCGGCAGGCAATAAGCCAAACCAGTTTACTTTCTCTAGCATGCTTAAGGTGTGTGCTGACGTTCTTGCTATTGGAATAGGTAGGCAAGTCCATGCCCAAATTATTAGAAGTAAATACCAATCAAATTTTTATGTGGGAACTGCCCTTATTGATTTTTATGTCAACTGTGGGCAAATGGAAAATGCTTTTGATGTATTTGACAAAATGCCTGAACGGGACACGGTCTTGTGGACTAACATGATTGTGAGATGTACTCAGAATGGGCAGTGTGAAGAGGCTTTGATGATATTTAGTGAAATGCAACTAGCAGTAGCAAAACCGGATCAATTCACTTTTGCTGGCGTTTTTCATTCATGTGCTAATCTCCATGCTTTAAAAGAAGGCAAGCAAGCCCATGCCCACATGATCAAAATTGGATGTGAGTTGGATGCTTTTGCGGGTAGCGCCCTTATTGACTTGTATGCCAAGTGTACTACTATAGAAGATGCTTTGAACGTTTTTGATGAAATGCCAGACCGAAATGAGGTCTCTTGGAATACACTGATTGTTGGGTACGTGCAGCTTGGGTATAGTGAATTGGCGGTGAAGCTGTTTAGTAAAATGCAGGAGGCAGGAATGAAGCCAAACCAAGTTACTCTCACAAGTATTCTTCGAGCCTATGCCAGTCTAGCAGTTTTGCAACAGGGCATGCAATTGCATTCTTATATCAGCAAAACTATATTTTCGTTGGATGTTTCTGTGGGCAATGCACTTGTTGACATGTATGCCAAATGTGGGAGTATAGAAGATGCCCGGAATGTATTTGAAGAAATGCCCAATCATGACTTAGTTTCGTGGAATACAATGATTGCAGGATATGGTTATCATGGACATGGTGAAAAAGCCATCCAACTATTTGAAAATATGAAAGGGTTTTGTTTAGAGCCAGACCACATTACCTTTATTGGCGTTCTCTCTGCATGTAGCCGTGCATGTTTAGTGGATGAGGGACGCCGCTATTTTGATTCCATGATTCAAGATTACCATATACCCCCAAGAATGGATCACTATAACTGCATGGTAAACCTTTTTGGCCGATCGGGACACCTTGATGAAGCAGAGGACTTCATAGAAAGAATGCCAGTGAAGCCTGGGGCTGCTGTATGGCAGAGTTTACTTGCTTCCTGCAGAATCCATAAGAACATGGAGTTGGGAAAAAATGCAGCCAAACATGCTTTAGAATTGGATCCGCATAACGATGCAACACATGTGCTTCTCGCAAACATCTATTCTGCAGCTGGGAGGTGGTCTGATGCAGCAGATGTGAGAAAGTTGATGGATGACAAAGGACTGAAAAAGGAACCGGGACTGAGCTGGATTGAGGTCAAGAATAAGGTGCATTCTTTTGCAGCAGGAGATAAAAATCACCCACAAATAGATGAAATCCGTACAAAATTGGACAATTTGAGTATTCAGATAAAGGAGCAAGGGTATATGCCTGACACAAGTTTTGTCCTGCGTGATGTGGATTTAGAGCAGAAGGAACATTCTCTTAACTACCACAGTGAGAAGCTAGCCATTGCTTTTGGACTTATCAGCAGTCCTTTTGGAGCCCCTATTCGAGTTATAAATAATATTCGTGTGTGTGGTGACTGCCACAATGCCATTAAGTTTATTTCCAAGATTACTCAACGGGTAATTGTTCTACGAGATCTGAATCGTTTCCACCATTTTGAAAATGGACTTTGCTCTTGTGGGGGCTTCTGGTGATGCCAGAAAAGGAGTCTATAGTCTAAAGCATCGGAGTTTATTCAGCAGCTCTATTTTTGAGGAGGTGTCTGGGCTGGCTACTGTTATATGACGAGAAGAATTTTTTCAGGTATGCCACTAGAATTGCATCTGCGAGGTGAGTAACTAAGTACTTTACACATATTATTGCTTGGTTGACTGCTTTTATTTGCAAGATCCCGATGTAAATGAGTATTAAACAAACCATCCATGCTGATGAGATATGGGATATCGGTTTGTGTAAATCATGTCATGATTAGTTTGAAGGCTGAAAGCATCGATGCTTCATATGATTATGGACAACTCTGCACATGATTTGTTAAGTGCAAATCTGTGGAATTAGGTTTTGTTATTGATCTACTGACAAGTATGATGAGGCTAAGGTGTCCTTTAATGAATAGTTTATAAGGTACAATATTGGTGGATTTAGACAAATGATAAAAAGTTACTTATTAAGATGGATGACTTTTCAGAAAATTTTGATGCTTTGTTCTTATAAGCATTACCTGAATGCAAATGAGTACTGAGCACATTTAAATGTAAATGAGTATTGAGCACACCTATCATATTTGTAAGAGATGGATTTGTATAAATCATACTTGTGAAGTATGGATCAATGAGTAATTGATTCCCTATAAACTGACCAATAAATTATGTTTCCACTTTCTCTAATACATATGAAAAAATAAGGTTAATTTGTTCCACTTCTATAAAATCATGTTTACTTGAGTCTCAATTTTGTATCAATCATTTTAATTTTTTGAAATTTGGACCATATCTGGAGTTTCATTTGGTTTAGTCAAATCTAAGTCGAGTTTGTTTACCCTAATCTTAATCTCATAAAGTTTTGGGGGTCTAGATAACCATTCACATACATGGACATATGCTTTAATATTACCCTAGAAAAGAACGAATATGAGCACACTTGTATAAAATTGAATGATTGTTCAATCTTTATTACAAATTGCTCAAAGGCGCAATAATTTTTTGAATTTCTACAAATAGACTAACAACTAATTGGGTTTGTTTGTGGAGGGAAATCCATGGTTAATTGCATGATTTTTAATAGCATTGGACGTGAAACCTTTTTGAAAATGTTGGCACTTAACCCTTGTGTGCGTCATCTAAATGTATTAAGGGTTAAATGCACCATTCTTGGTCTTGGAAGATGCGAGATGGATCCTTGTGAACTACCATTCTAAATTATGAGTTGATAAAGATTGACTTGAAAATATGTACATGAAATTCTATGAAAATCACACAATTTGATATATTGTAGAAGCATTACTTGAATAAAAATGGATGAACTTGAGATCTCTATAATGAATGATAATAAAATCATCACACAATTTGGTATGTTATGGAATCGGTAATATAAATATTAAAATTGTTTGAGTTAGGGATCTCTATCACAAACAGTTCATAAGGCACAATGTGATAGCATTTAAGTGGGCTTGATTGTAGAGGAATATTATGATCAAAAAGTGTGAGTGAGGATAGTGTATAGATGGTGTGGCCTTCAAGGAAGGTCTAATGTTTCACTCTTATGAACATTACCTAGATGTAATGATTGTTAAATAGACGATTTATGCTCATAGGTCACTTTGTGAATTCATGCAAGGCAATGTAAATTGATTAGATACATAATTGTGTGCTCTTGTAATGCTTACCAAAGAATTATTGGAAACACAATTGTTTAAAAATCAATGAACTAGGGATCTCTATAATGACTAATTCATAAAGCATATTGGTTTTTGAAGGTTTTGGAAATGTGCTAGCAAGCTAAGTGGACGTGATTACGAGGAAACTCTAAGGTTCAGTGTGCTCAAACTAAGGTAGTACTACAATCGAGAAGTTTTGATGCTACACTCTTGTGAGCATCACCTAAATACAATGAATGCTAAGTAGAACATTAACTGTTATGAGATGTTGAGACACACTAATCATATAATATATGCAAATTGTATCAAAGTTGCTTAATGTAAACCTTAAAAAACATAACATAATTCTATAAGTATCTAAACACCATTTGTATAAAAGATATCAAATTAATTATGATGAAATTGAAATTAATATCCCATTTAAACACGTTTATTTATTTATTTTTGTCCCTGATATCCTCTATCCACTTCTATTTTTTTAATCTATATTCCATGTAACACCACTTGTGCAAAAGATATTAGATTAATTAAAATGGATGTAGTACTTTATGTGGTTGTATTTTGTTCCATGTTATTTTGATTCAAGTTAGGCTCTTGTTATTATGTTGTGATTACCCGCATGATGAGATGCATTCAATGACAATGCATTATTTTGGTTACCATATCATTGCTAATTTATATGATTATATTATATTGTTTTTAACCATTTTGATCATATGACATGATGCTTTATGATAATATATGGTATCTTTTACATTCAAGAACATTGTGTTTTAATATATTACAACAGTTATATTTGATTCATTGTTATATTATGTCTTATAAGTTGTTGGTTGTGTTAATTGCCAACTTTTATTGATATATGCTCATAGTGCCATAAGTGATTATCTTAATGCTTTATCGTTTAATTTTTAAATGATATGTGCATTAAGGATTAAAATATGGAATGACTAGGCCAAGACATTATAGTTACTAGAGCATTAGTGTTCCATTAGGCTTATCTTATCACTACTAAACATGCAACCATTTTTGCATGCTTTAGTAAACAAGTACTAGACACTATTCTACTTGAGCTTTAGGTTTGAGTGTGTTCTTGTTTCAGGCAATGACACGCGAGGTAGTTTCACAAACTTTTTTTATGTTTTGGCCAATATTGTCCCTATATGGATGGTGTATCCATAATCGTTATGTCATCCCTCTACTATGTGTTGGTTAATTAAAATTTAATTACATATTATGATAGACGAGTATGTGTCTATGCATTGAAGGTTCTCACAATTGTCACAGTTGAGTTAGAATTAAAATGTTGATTTTAATTATTTGGAGATTTAATTTTATTGCCAACTAATTAGCCCTCGCTAAATTCCATTTAATTGGAATTGATTTAATTATGTCTGGGAAGTCTGAATTTTCTTTAATTTACTTAAGTTATTTTATTAAAACTATTTGTTGGTGAAACGACTTTATATATGGAGGGAAAGAGTTTATTCCTCACTTTTTCTTTTGATAGATTTTGTTTTGCTCCAAATTAGTTTGGATGAAATCACTGTTTGCTTATTTTTTATTCATTTATGAATCCACTTGGGCAACGACTCCTTGGATTTGTGTTGTCATTATCATTCTTTTTGTGGAGCCATTTCCATCTCCATGAAGAATTCAATTTCTTTCACCCATCTTCATAACTTCCACTTTGTCTAAGGCAGGGATTTTCCTATATTCTATTTTACTCAAATGAAGTAAATCGCTTCATCTTTGTGGGATGATAATTAACATTCCCCACATTTTCATTGCTTTCCAGGTAAGTACACCAAGATTGGTGGGGGGGTGTACAAGTGGACGCCTTTTTTTTTTTTTCAAATGATAAAGTTGGCATATCATTTAAAATGATTATCTTAATGCTTTATCATTTAATTTTTAAATGATATGTGCATTAAGGATTAAAATTGAAAAGATGTGTAAAAAATTAAAAAAAAATCCTATTAAAGATGAAGTATTAACAAAAACTTACAACTCTATAACTAACAGTTTCTTTGTAGCACCCTTACGTATCTAAGCATGAGTTGGGTAACCTCTGACATAATGTTTATGATATATAAAAACATTTTACAAAAATGGATTTGCAAACATAAACATCTATGACAAATACACCATGAACTTATCTAAGTACAACTGTCCTATGCACTTTTGTTGTCCATCCTTGAGGTCCTAGGAAAACTATAGTCATAATGGGAGGTGGAAACACTGATAATGGAATAACATCAGCAATAGGTTCGTTCTCCTGTATGAGTTCTCTTGTCTCCTCAGAGCTAGTTCAAAGAGGGGAGGTGTTTGTGTGTTCCTTTGAGCAATGTAGCCAAAAGAGATATCTTTTTTCAACATCATAGGAACACCATTATTGAGTAGGTCCATGAACTTACTCTCCTCAATCTTCATAACCAAGGTTACCTACAATGAGATGTTATGATATATAAATCTCTGAAGAGACCCAGTAAGATTCCTAGTAATTTTAGCAAATATGTTATCATTTTTTTTTTCCAAAAAAGCCATTAAATCTCAACTGACAGAAGATACCAAAAGAAATTACAACTATTCTTGACACAATAATTTTCCAAAAATAAGATTACTCAGGTTAAAGTTCTATTCAAAATGGAAACCAAATTGTGTCCAAACTTCCTTGGAAAATGTAAACAATCAAAGACGATATGAGAGATGGTTTTAGGATTCCTACAATGAGCACAAATTAATATATCCATTGGTTTTAACAACAAGAAGCTTGTGTAGAAGGAGACACCAAACAAAACAAAGCTTTTTAGGTTCCACAAGCCTATGCCAAAGGTCAATAAGTGTAGTCTTCTAATATGTAGGGCTCAAGGAAAAATATTAGACCACATTGAAATGTTCAAAGATAGCATTGGTGGAGGTCAGAAGGCTGTAAATCAATCTATCTTTGGTAAAGAGAAGAGGAGTCCCATCAGATGAAGACATGTCAAAGCACTACATTATCATACAAAGACATGTTTGGGGAGAAGAAGAGGTTCACAAGCTCTCTCAATCATAACATAGGTTCTCTTTTGAGTCAGCCAGAGATCGAGTTTGGAAGATAGGTTGTCCCAACTGATCAACATGCCATTCTCAAGGATAAATTATAAATACCAAAAAGTAGCCCATTTCTTAGCAGAACAACCTTGCAAGAGTGCAAGGGATTTTCCCCATATCTTAGGTTCCACCAAAGTGACATTTCCCCCCATATTTTGTTGTACTTATTTAGTGGTTCATTATTAGCCACATGAGATCTTACCACTTCCCAACATTTTGAAATAGCTTTATACGCATTAAATCCTTTGACATTTACAAAAAATTTACCTAATAGGATATCACCTATATGCAAACCCTTCCAAAAAGAGGCTTTTATTGGATATCCCCTTTGCAATGTTGTTCCTTACTAGTTTTTTCCAAGGTTCATTTCCCTCTATAAATCTAGCAATCCATTTCAGTACTAGAGAGATGCCCTGGGTTATGAGGTCTTTCAACCCCGTTCGACCTATAGACTTAGCCAAAGTATACCACTTCCATTTGAGTGCATGTGATTTCTAGTTGCCCTTTCTATCAAACCAGAGAAAATCTCTAATCAATTTTTGGAAGTAATTAATTTGACTCTTGTTAAACATCCAAGATGAAGCATAGTAAATGGTATAAGCAGATTTTTCTGACAGACCTACACTCTCCCAACTAGGGATAGGTATCTATTGTTCCATTTGGTGAACTTCTTGTCAAGCGTGTTGTTAACCCAACTCCACATCCCTCCCAAATTCAGAGAAATTGAGAAAGATATCCCTAGGCATTTGGCAATATGATTGGGGCCTCCGCACCAATCTCAGGGGGATTCTTTCCAACCTAACATTATAGATTTGGGAAAGGAGACCTTACTACCAGAGTTATTACAAAATAATTCCAACTTAACCATCAAATTTTTAATGTTCTTTTCATCCATCATGATGTTTATGGATGTGCCATCAACAAACCACACGTTAGTAGGTTCTTCACCATTAGGGAGGGATATACCTCTAACTCTTGGTGAAATATTATTATCTCTTAAGACTTATATGAGGGCATCAACTGTAATGACAATTAAGGCATAGGAAAGTGAGCATCCTTTCCTTATAGATCTAGTAAGAGTGAATGGCTTGAACTTGGAGGCATTGGTTTCTACACAGGCATTGACATTTTTGAATAACATTTGAACCATAGTGGAAAAGAAATCAATGAATCCAACTATTTCAACACCATCATAATAAACCTCCACTCTATTATGTCAGATGCTTTTTCACAATCAAGAAGCATCATACCTGCCTACTGGTTAGATTCATTTGCCTAATCTAGGGCTTCCCAACATGATATCAAATTTTCCATTATATATCTTCCCTTCACAGATCCAGATTGGGTATGGCTAATATCTTTGGAAGCACATCTTGCAGTCTGGTAGCTAGGATTTTTGCCAATTTTTTTATGAAGCATTAAGGAAAGTAATAGGTCTCCAAGATTTCATCAAACTCTTATCTCCCTCTTTAGGAATTGACTTGATCACTACCACATTGATGTTATTTCCCAAGGAGTTCTTTGAGAAGGCTTCATTATAAATATTTAGCAACTCCTTGCCAATCTATTTGATGTTATGTTTGTAAAATTAAATAGGTAGGCCATTAGGGAATGGGGCCTTATCATTGTCAATACTCTGAATAATTTTGAGTATCTCTAATTTTGCAATTTCTTTATCCAAATTTACCATGTCTATTAGTTCTAACTTCTTAGAAATTAGGCCTACAAAAGTAGATATAGTGGCTTCCATGTTGTCGCCTATGTCTTCTAATGTGAAGAGATTGCAATCTCTAATAACTTGAAAATGCTTGCAAAATGTCTTCTTGGTTTGTTAGCTCCTGATTCTCTTCTCTAATGGAGTCAATTCTAATCTTAGCTACTTTTGATTTTAGAAGGTCAAAGAAATGTTTTGAACCCTAATCACCAATGCTTAACCAATTAATTCTTTCTCTATTTCTTTCTCCTTGAATGCAGTGGTGGTGTATTATTCTAAGGGCACTTCTTGCATAGACCACTCTTTCATTTAACTCCCCCTCTTATCTGGTTTGCAAAATAGTTTTTTCTTGGAGGAGCTCATTTTGAAGGTCGAGTTTTTGTTTTCTCCCATTCCTAGATTTTTTTCCTTCCTATTGTTTGTAATAAATATCTCCATGATACCACTTTCTGATTCCAGCCTCTATTAATGACCCTTAGTGCCCTATTTTATTGTTAAACCATCTTATAATATTAACTACAACTTCTGCATCTTTATCTCCCAATAGGGAGGTGTTGAGATAAAAACTATCTCTTACACTCTATTTCTCTCAAGATCTCCAATCATCGTAATAATAGCTAAGATTAGGTGGTGATTTGACATAGAGTATGGGGTTATAGTAATTGGTGCACCATGGGGGCCTCATACAAATCTAAAGGCCTCCTTATTGGCATAGACATAATCTAATCTACAAAATATTTTCTTTCCCCCAACCTGCACATTACACTAGGTAAACCAAATGCCATTGTGATCTTTGTAAACTCCTTCAAGGAGGTCTCTAATATTTAATTTGTTTACCATCTTGTGCCAATAAAAGTTTTCATTTCCTTTCCATTTGTTTTTTCTTCCTTTTGCCTTGTCACTTGCTAACACTGCCATAATAAGGAGACCCCTCATAATCCATGATACGTTGGGTAATTCACTTAACTAACTCCATAGATCTATTCTTTCTTTATCTAGTCTTTATGATTATTCATGAAACATCAACAACACTTTGAGACAAAACCATAGAAGGGACACCATGTGTAGCATCCAAGATATCAACAGAATCCTCATCCAAAGTGAGATCATTATGCGAAGGACTATTTAGCCCCTCCCCAATCAAGGCAACTTTTTGAACTGTATAATGATCATCTAAAAATCCCAACCACCAAGAAGGTGATTTCTTCAATCTGACCTTATCAATAGAGCAACGAGCAACAAGATGACCAGTATTATGACACTTCCTACATCTGAAGGAAATACCTTCATAATTGAGAAGTTGGATCCATGAATCACCTAGAGAAGGTAGCCTTATCATAGTAGGGAGCCCTTTAGAGATATCCATCTCTACAAGGATGCGAGCATACATTGTCCTAAAGACATTGGATGAAACCAAATCAACCATTAAGAAATCCCCAAGGCCATCCCCCATAGCCTCCAAGACTGAGTCTTGCCATAGATAAAGGGAAAGATTCGACAATCGAACCCAACGAGGAATCTTATCAAAGGACTCCTTAGTCAAGTTGAAAGCTGGAAACCAAGGTTTGGCCATCAGGGGGAATCGTTCCTCCCAAGAGAACCCACGACACAGGATAGAATCCCTATCCTCATCATTAGAAAATTTCATAATTAAAAAACCCCTAGCCATAGGGTAGATCTAAACTAAATTTGAAATGATTGGTTCCCAAAATTTGGATATCCAAACATGCAGATCTATAAGAGAGGGCCAAAAACCCCTAAAGCAAAACATAGCAGCAGTAGTAGAGAAATCTTCAACAAATGTGTTAACCTCATCAACAATGTCTAATTCAAGGTGAAGCGAGATTGACTTACAAACAGGAAGAGGCACAGCCTCCCAGTTAGCCACAACCAGAAAAGACCACTTCCTCAAATCTAGAGCAATACTTGCTTCAAAAGTTGCCACATATGCATAGGATATAGCAAAGTGACCAAAAACCACATGGGTAGGAGATGCTTCCACAATAGGAATAGCTGAACCAGAGCCATTGGCATTCACAGCAAGAAGGGGGCCAAAAACCCTAACAAAGGAAGTAGCTACAAGGAAATTTGCCACAGTAGAGGCCATTGCTGCACCATCATCCACCCCCACACCAACATAAGCAAAAGCATCATGGGCGGGAATGACAGGAGCCAAAGTGTTGCGAGTGGGAATGGAATTTTCAGACACGGGCGGGAGCCATCTCCTCAATCCTTATATAGTTAGCACTTATTATATATTATTATATAATTATATATCACATATATTATAATTATATATTATATATATTAGTAACCTAAGCTAACAAATTATATGATGGTGTATGTTCCTAGGGGTCCCCCTAGGGACATACATGTTGTGTTCCAATGAGTTAGTCCAAAGGGGCAATGAGATACCCTATGACCCCTTTTGACCCATTGTATGATAATATATGTTCCGTAGGGTCATAGGATGCCTAGGGACAAACATCTTGTGTTTCAATGGGTGGAAAGGGGTTATAGAGTATCCTATGACCCTTTTGGCCTACTACATGATAACATATGTTCCTAGGGGTCCTAGGAACTCTATAGACATACATTTTGTGTTCCAATGGATTGAAAGGGGTCATAAAGTATCTTATGACCCTTTTGACCCATTACATGACAACATATGTTCGAACATATGTTGTCATGTAATAAGCCAAAGGGGGCCATAGAGAATCTGATGATCCATTGGAACACAACATGTATGGCCCTAGGAATATGTGTTATTGTGTAATGGGTTGAAAGGGATCATAGGATTTCATTCCATTGAAACACAACACACATAATGATAAGGGTCATAGGAACCCTAGGAACATCTGTTCTCGTGTAATGGGTTGAAAGGGGTCATAGGTTATCCTATGACCCCTTTCTATCCATTGGAATATAAGAGGTATGTCCCTAGGGTCCTAGAAACCCTAGAAAAATATGTTTCCATGTAATGGGTTGAAAGGGTTCACAGGATACCCTATGACCCCTTTTTATCCATTGGAAAAAAAATGTATGTCCCTAGGGGCGCTAGGACCTTTAGGAACATATATTGCCACGTATTTGATTGAAACCTTTCAACCCATTTTAACACATGTTTGTCCCTAGGGGTCCTAGGACCCACAAGAACATATTTTGTCATGCGATGGGTCAAAAAGGGTCATAGGATATCCTTTAATCCCATTCAACCCATTGGAACACAACACATATGTCCCTAGGGGTCCTAGGAACCCTATGGACATATTTTTTCATGTAATGGGTCAAAATATATCATGACATGCCCTATGACCCATTTCTACCAATTCGAACACATGTATGTCCACCCCTAAGAACATATGTTTTCATGTAATGGGTCGAAAGGGGTCATAAGGTATCGTATGACCCCTTTCTACCTATTACAAAACCTTGTGTATGTCCTTAGGGGTCCTAGGATCCCTAGGGACATACATCATGTGTTTGAATGGGTCAAAAGATTAACCATGACTCATTAAATGATAACATATGTTCATGGGGTCCTTTGGAAAATATATCATGTGTTTTAATGAGTTGAAAGGGGTCATAGAGTACCCCATGACCCTTTTCAACACATTATATGACAACACATGTTCCTAGGGGTCCTATGACCTCTAGGGACATAAATCATGTGTTTGAATGCGTCGAAAGGTACCCTATGAGCCCTTTGACCCATTAAATAATAACATATGTTCCTACATGTCTCAGGACCCCTAGGAACATATATCTTGCATTTGAATGAGTCAAAGGGGGTCATAGAGTACCTTATGACCCCTTTCAACATATTTCATAACAACATATGCCTTTAGGGGTCCTAGGACCCCTAGGGACCTAGTTTATTTGTTCGAATGGCTCGAAAGGGGTCACGGGATAACATATGACCCCTTTCAACGCATTTCATGACAACATACATTCTTAGGAGTCATAAGACCCCTAGGGACCTATTTCATTTGTTTGAATGGGGTCAATGGATAACTTATGACCTCGTTTGACACATTTCATTATAACATATGTCCCTATGGGTCCTAGGTCTCCTAGGGACCTATTTTATCTGTTCAAATGGACTGAAAGGGGTCATAAGATAACCTATGACCACTTTTGACACATTTCATGACAACATATGTCCCTAGGGGTCGTAGGACCCTTAGAGACCTAATTCATTTGTTTGAATAGGTTGAAAGGGGTCATTTGATAAACTATAACCCTCTTCGACACATTTCATGACAACATATGTCTCTAGGGGTCTTAGGACCCATAGGGACCTATTTTATTTGTTTGAATGGGTTGAAAGGGGTCATAGGGTAACTTATGACCCCTTTCAACACGATTCATGACAACATATGTCCCTAGGGGTCCTAGAGACATATTATAATTTTATATATAGGTCTTTTTGACACATTTTATGACAACATATGTCCATAGGAGTCTTGAGATTGCTAAAGACCTATTCCATTTGTTCAAATGGGTCGAAAGGGGTCATAGGATAACATATGTCCCTAGGAGTCCTAGGACCACTAGGGACATATTGTAAGTGTTCACATAGGTTGAAAGGGGTCATAAGATAACCTATGACCACTTTCAACATATTTCATGATAACATATGGACCCCTAGGGACCCATTTTATTTGTTTCAATGGGTTGAAAGGGGTCATAGGATAACCTACAACACCTATCGACACATTTAAGGATAACCTAGGACCCTAGCACCCCTAGGGACATATTATAATGATTCATATGGGTCAAAATGGGTCATAAGATAACCTATGACCCCTTTCAATGTACTTCATGATAATATATGTCCCTAGGGGTCCTAGGACCACTAAGAACCTATTTCATTTGTTTGAATGGGTTGAAAGGAGTCATATGTTATCCTATGATCCCTTCCGATGTTTTTCATGACAACATATGTCCCTAGGGGTCTTAGGACCCCTTAAGACCTAATTCATTTGTTTGAATGGGTCAAAAGGGGTGATAGGATATCTCTGACCCCTTTTGACACATTTCATGATAACATATGTCCCTAGGAGTCATAGGATCCCTAAGGACCTATTTAATTTTTTTGAATGGGTTGAAAGGGGTCATACGATAACCTAAGACCCCTTTGGACACATTTCATGATAACATATGACCCCTATGAATATATCATTATTGTTAATATGATTCAAAAGGGGTCATAGAGTACTCTAGGACCCCTTTTGACCCATTAAATGAGAACATATATTCCTAGGGGTCCTAGGACGCCTAAGAACATATATCATGTGTTCAAATGAGTCAAAAGTGGTCATAGAGTACTCTAGGACCCCTTTCAACCCATTATATGACAACTTATGTTCCTAAGGGTACTAGGATCCCTAGGGACATACATGATGTGTTTGAATAGATCAAAAGGGATCATATGAAACATTGTGACCCTTCTCAACCCATTATATGACAACATATGTTCTTAGGAGTCCTAGGACCCCTAGGGACATACATCATGTGTTTGAATTGGGTCATAAGGTGCCCAGTGACCCTTTTTGGCCCATTAAGTGAGAACATATGTTCCTAAGGGTCTGAGGACCCCTTTGAACATATATCATGTGTTCAAATTAGTTGAAAGGGGGTCAAAGAGTACCCTATAACCCATTTCAATGAATTATATGACAATATATATTCCTAGTGATCCTAGGACCCCTAGGGACATATATCATGTGTTTGAATGGGTTGAATCAGGTCATAGGGTTCCTTGTGAGCCCTTTTGACCCATTAAATGAGAACATATGTTCCTAGGGGTCCTACAATCCCTAGGAACATATATCATGTGTTCAAATGAGTCGAAAAGGATCGTAGAGTACCCTAGGACCCCTTTTGACCCATTATATGACAACACATGTTTCTAGGGGTACTAGGACCCCTAGGGAAATGCATCATGTGTTTGAATGGATCCAAAGGGGTTGTATGGTATGCTTTGATCCCTCTCGATCCATTATATAACAACATATCTTCCTAGGGGTCTGAGGACCCCTAGGGACATACATCACATGTTTGAATGGGTCAAATGGGGTCATCGGGTTCCCTATGACCCCTTTTGACCCATTAAATGAGAACATATAAGATATTTCATGCATTCGAATGACTCGAAAGGGGTCATAGAGTACCCTATAATCCCTTTCAACCCATTATATGATAACATAATGTATGTTCCTAGGGCTCTTAGGACCCCTAGGGACATACATTATGTGTTGGAATGGCTCAAAAGGGGTCATATTATACCCCACGACCCCTTTTGACCCATTAATTGATAACATATGTTCTTAGGAGTTCTAGGATGTCGAGGAACGTATATCATGTGTTCAAATGAGTCAAAAGGGGTTAGAGAGAACCCTATGACCCCTTTCAACCCATTATATGATAAAATATGTTCATTAGTGTACTAGGACCACTAACAACATACGTCATGTGTTTGAATGGATTCAAAGGGGTCATAAGGTACCCTATGATCCCTTTCAACCCATTATATGACAATGTATGTTCTTATGGGTACTAGGACCCCTAGGGACATACATCATGTGTTTGAATGGATAAAATGGGTCATAGGGTACACTATGACCCCTTTTGACCCAGTATATGACAACGTATGAATCCTAGGGAGATACATTATGTGTTTGAATGAGTCAAATGTAATCATAGGGCACCCCATAACCCCTTTTGACTCATACCCCTAGGAACACATATCATGTGCTCTAATGAGTTGAAAGGGGTCATAGAATACCCTATGACCCCTTTCAATGCATTATGTGTCAACATATATTCTTTGGGGTACTAGGACCCATAGTGATATATACCATGTGTATGAATTTGTTTAATGGGGTCATAGGGTGCCCTATGACCCCTTTTGACCCATTAAATGAGAGCATATGTTTTTATGAGTCCTAGGACCCCTCTGAACATATATCATGTGTTCAAATGAGTCAAAAGGGGTAATAGGGTACCCTATGACCCTGAAGCACATTTAATGTCATTGAATGGGTCAAAAGGGGTCATAGGGTAATCTAGGACCCCTTTTGAGGTAATAGGGTACCCTATGACCCTGAAGCACATTTAATGTCATTGAATGGGTCAAAAGGGGTCATAGGGTAATCTAGGACCCCTTTTGAACCATTAGATCACATCATTTATGTGGTTAGGGGTCCTAGGACCCATAAGCACACATATTGTGATTGAATGGGTCAAAAAGTGTCAAAGGTACCTTATGACCCCTTTTGATCCTTTCCCATTTTGATCCTTTGAAACCATTATATGTATGGTTAAGGGTCCTCAATTTAGCCTTTAAAAAAAAATACTAAGGATCCTGAAAAGGGGTCATACTATTATTAAAAATGTTGAAAAAAAATTAATTTCTAATTTTTTAATTTTTTTTTGTTGGGAAAATTGGGTATCCAATTTGAGAACGGGCACTCAATATTATTGAGTACCCGATTAGGCTTGGTTTTTCTTCGAATGCCAAACCTTCATGGTTAACACCAAAAACATCCCAAAAATGTATTTTTCATCTATTATTATGTGTTCCTGACTTTGACCATGTAGCTGATGACTTTTTTTCATCCAAATTTGATGAAACGAAAAGGATTTCTTGAGAACATTCTCATCTTTCCATCAATATAACGTTTGTTAAATTATGAGTTTAGTAAGTAATTATTACTTATTTTCTAATGGAGTTAGTTACAAAGTGCTGATTGACATACTGGTTGAGAATAGCTATAACTTTCAAATGGTATAAGATTTTTGAAATCCAAAAGATGTGTAACATTCTATGGTTCGACTACTGTAAGGAAAAGAAAAGGAAAATTAATTTTGATTTTTTTTGAATTGGTTAAAGTGGTCAGACATGAGAGTTTTTAAATTTTGAAAATAATATAGTATAAAATTTATAATTAATTATTTATTTGGAATAAAAATACCCAAAAATAGGTGTCACATTTGGGCATGAGTGTACTTCTTATATCTAGAATATTATTAGAAATAATTATAATTTTATTTTGATTAAGGTGCTCAGACATACACCTACTTCTTATTTTTTTCTTGAAACTTTTGTACTACTGCATTAAAATCCAAAATTTTGACCAATCAATATTTTCTTTCTTCAGATAAGGCCTAGTAGTTTATAAACTACATTAAACTTCCCATAGATAATTTTATTACAATTTTTCAATATAAAGTCCATAAATACTTTAAAATTATGCATTAAATTGACATAACCCCAATTTGTTAGTTTTTCATTGCCACTTAAGGGCATAGTTTGGTTGACCATGATCTTGCACATACCCTCCTTTGTATGTATCTTGAAACTCTACTAAATTGTTAGAGTTTCCTTTATTAGAAACATCACATTTCTTTTCAATGATCTCTCCTTCCTTTGAGTGTATTTCCACCACTAGGGGATCAAACTCCACCTAACTTCCCTCGATATCTCCTATAAAGAGGGGTTCTCTTCCAAGTTATTATCTCCACAAATGACCAATCTAGGTCTTCTTATGGAGAGAGATAATATCTTAATATTTTGGAGAGCAAGGTGTTGGGCATTCAAAGTTCTATGCTCAGGCTTAGGTTGCTCTAGACCAAATGGTATGGTCTCAATGTTAGGTAGGCCACTAATAATTTGGGGTAGGGAAGATGGAGGCTGAGAATCCTTCCTACCTATAACCACAAATTTAGTTGGGAGAGCATCAAGCTTATCCTAGAGTTGTTGGTTTGAGGTAACAAGGGGCACCGAATTTTACCAGGTAGGGCTACTTGAAGGAAAATTATGAAGGCTTTGGGGAACCTTTTGACTAGGAAAGAGGGAAATTCCTTCTCCTATGCCTCTCCCTTTTGCAAAAGAAGCATACATTAACACCTCCAAGGAGGGTGATAGGGCATGAATTTTTTTTCTCATTAATAGAAAAAGGAATTTCACCAGAGATATCTATTCCTAGGTTAATAGAGATTAAATCTAACACAAGGAGGGATGCAATAACTAGGGCCAAAGGCACACCTAACTATTCAAACTACCTGCAAGAGTAAACACATAAAAAAAAAACACCAAATAACAAAAAAATCGGGAGATAGAGGAAAAAATGCCTTCATATATTCATCAAATAACCAAATACATGCCCAACTATAAGGCCTTCTAGGTTACAACCAACATACACTAATCTTCAATGATAAAAATTCACATTTCAACTCTACTTTGACCTCCTTGATCTATTTTCTAGCTCTGCTACCACTTATCTCTATTTTAGACTCTACCTAAGACTCTCTTAAATACATGCATGGCCACAAGTCGATCTGTTGAAAATACCAACTAATTAAACCCTATATTAAATGCCAAAACAAGCTATAGGTTGGATCTCAACAAATACCTATCACTAAATTAAATGCAAAGGTTAGCTTAAAAAAAAAACCGCATATAAACAACTTGACAAATGAAGACTCCAACAAAATACTGTCACTCGAAAACCAAAGGAACTCAACAACCAAAAGAACTCAATGCTGATCTCGAAAAGCATTGCAAACTCAACACCAACTATGAACTCAACACCAACTGTGAACTCAACAAAAACTAAGCAACTTGCCAATGCAAGACATTGGAACTTAACAACAACAATAAAAAAGGAAAATATGTAGGATAACAATGCAACCTAGGATGCTCATGTATTAGATAGCTGGGGTTGAAAGAAATGATTCTCTTGAATCATTGAGATGTCACAACCTGAGATGAATCTAACTCAGATTGAGAAATCCATGAAGCATCTTCAATAGGCCCGTTCTTCCACTTCACCAAATACTCATAGTAATATTTTGCTCTTGTGCTCTTACCCACTCTTTGATTTAATATCTACTCAACTTCTTCAATCTGCTCTTAGGATAATCATCGGACACAAAAATTTCATCATCTAACTCATGATATTTGTATAAATCGACAACAATGAATATATGAGATATATCCATGTCATCAGGTAACTTAACTTCATAAGTATTACCATTGTCAAACTTCTTCAAGATCTTGCAAGGTCCAAACTTCTTCATCTTCAACTTACTATATATTCTAATAGGAAATCTTCTTTTCTTCAAATGAACCATCACCTCATCACCAACTTCAAAAACATGATGTCTTCTAGATTTATTAGCATTCTCCTTGTACTTCTGATTACTTTGTTCCTACTTCAATTTCACTTCCTTACGCAAAGACTCCGTGAAATAAGAAAAATCTTCTTCTACAACACTTCTCTTTTCTTCACTAGCAATATTCCTTAAATTTGATACTCCTCTAGGCTGCATTCTAATAACAATCTCAAACGGTGTCTTCCCTGTACTCTTGTTCACAAAATTATTATATGCAAACTCGGCTTGTGCCAATATCATCTCCTAATTATGTGATTCATTTCCAAATAAGCATCTCAACAAATTACCAAAACTTCTATTCAAAACCTTTTTTTGTCCATCTCAACAAAGTAGAAATAAACTTCAACTTAGTATCCATCTTCTTCCACAAAGTCTTCCAAAAAAAAAACCAATAAATTTACTGTCTTTGTCAGAAATAATTTTTTTTTGGTAATCTATGTAGTTTGACAATACCTTTAAAGAAAATCTCAGCTACGTACTTGACATTTGATGTCTTCCTACAAGGTATAAAATGAGCCTCTTAGAAAATCTATCCACAACAAAAAATATAGAATCATATCCCTTCATTTTTTTAGACAATCCAAGAAAAAAATCCATACTAATGTCACTCCAAGGCTTCTTAGGAACATAAATGGGTTTATACAAACTAGTATTTCGACTTACTCCTTTTTCAGCTTGACAAACTCTACAACTCTTTACAAACTTCTGAACATCCTTATACATATGAGGCCAATAATACTTTTCCTTCAACAAACTTAATGTCTTATCAATTCCAAAATGTCCAACCAACCCACCACTATGATTTTCCTTAATCAAATTCAACCTCATATAACTCTTAGGAATACACATTTGAATACCCTTAAACAAAATACCTTCTTGAATAAAATAGTCATAAAACTTACTTGGTTGTTATGTCAGACTAGGTGCTCTGAACTCTCTCCACATCTCATAAAAATTAGGATTAGTATCATACAACTCATTCATCTCATCAAAACCAAGAACTTCAACCTTCATCTTGATCAAAAAAGAATGTCTTTTACTTAATGCATCAACAAATCGATCAGTGCATCATCAACTTTTACTCTTTCAATCTCTACAATACTTGTCTAATATGATCAAGATGTTCTTCTTTAGTCTTACTGAATATCATAATATCATCCAAATAAACAATCACAAACTTACCCAAATTTTTTTTGAGAACTTCATTCATCAACCTCATGAAAGTACTAAATGCATTAGTCAAACCAAAAGGCATTACCAACCATTCATATAAACCATCTTTTGTCTTGAAAGTAGTCTTCCATTCATCACCTTCTCTAATTTTGATATGATGATAGCCAATCTTAAAATCAATATTGGTAAAATACTTTTCTCCACTCAAAAAATCCATTATGTCATCCATCCTCGGCATAGGAAACCTATATTTCATTGTGATCTTGTTAATAGCTCTAGAAATAGTACACATTCTCCATTCTCCATTCTTCTTAGGTGCTAATACATTAGGTACAACACATGGACTCAATGTTTCTCTGATCAAACCTTTCTAAATAACTCATGACTTGTCTATTAAGTTCTTCATTCTTAGTAGGTGTCAATCTATATGGTGCTTTATTCGATAAACTAGATCCAAGAATCAGATCCATACAATGACTTATACTTCTCACTAGTGGTAAACCATCAGGTATATCCTCTACAACAATATCTTTATACCTATTCAAAAATTCTATAAACTCCATTGGCACTTGGTCAATTCTACTAGTTTATGTTGTCACTCAGTTACCCCTAGCTTCTATCACTCAGTCGCTATTGACTGGCACTCAGTTAACATTGTTTTATGATACTCAATTACTACTGGCACAAATCGATCTCCCAGGGATTATAGTGAAATAGATTTGATTCTTCTTCATTTCCTTTTCAAATTTCTTTCCATTAACCATACAAATTTTCTTAGAAGTACACTTAGCCTCATTTGGACTTTCAATCAAAGGCAACAATATTTTCTTTTTCCCATCCACTCAAAGACAATATTGATTCAATCTTCCATCATGTATAACATATCTATCATATTACCAAGGTCTACCCTAAATAATATGACAAAAATACATAGGATTAATATCACACAAAACTCATCAAAGTAATGTCCAATCTTGAACTTCACAATGCCTTGTTCACTTACCAATATCTTATGATCATCTTCGATCCATGAAACATGATAAGGTTTAGGATGCTTCAACCTCTACAACTACAACTTTGTAACCAATTATTCTAATGTCAAATTTGTAAAACTTCCACTATCAATGATCACTTTGTAACATTTCCTAACCATCTTACATCTGGTCTTGAAAATACTTCTCCTTAGGACAGCTTCCTCATCACTTCCCTTATTACATAAGGTTCTTCTTACCATCATATTTTATCTAGCCTTAGGTCCACTCTATGAACCCTCAATGTCTCATTGTACCACATAATTTCTGTTACCTTGCCCACTTTCAAAGAATCTACACTCAAAAGATCTATGCCCTTCTTTACCACATCTAAAATAATTACCACAAAAACCACCTCTAGAATAAGAACTACCTCTTCCTTGGTAAGAACCAGTACCTCCTCGATAGGAATCACCACCTTTCCACTCGATCTTTCCTTTATCATAATTATTCCATTTATATTTCCCCTTATCTTGCACAAAACTATAAGATCTTCCACCTTCTCCATAAGATCCACCTTTTCCTCTTTGGAATCTACCACCTCTAGCTCTTTCTCTTTGTTCATGCTTCTTTGTCAATACCTCCTCAGCTTTCAAGGCATATTGGTATGCTTTCTCCATGCTTTCTAATTTCAAAAAACCTATCTCATCTTGAATTCCAAATCTCAATCCATTTATGTACCTTGCAATTTTCTCAACATCATCATTCACATGTCCAAATCTGATGTCCAATCTATAGAATTCCTCAGTATACTCCTTTACAACCATGTCTCTTTGTCTCAAATTTTGCATCTTTCCCAACAAACTAACTTGGTAAAACTTGGTAATCAATAGGAAGAAACTTTTTTTTTACCTTGTTCACCATCTTTGCCCAAGTCCTGATCTTCTCCTTTCCTCTCCTTTGTCTATCAGTTTGCACATGCTCCAACCACAGTGAGGCATGTCCTTTCAACCTTATAATTATAATATTCACCATCCTATTATTAGGAGTGTTTTCATAATCAAAAAAATTCTCCATTTCAGAGATCCAATCCAACACAATATTGGTATTCAATTTTCTATCGTTTGGGACAGCTTTTACAATATTCTTTGAATTTTCCCTAGACAATACTCTCAAAAACCTTGACTCATCTTGATCTTCTTCAGGCTTTGGATTAGGGTTTGGTACTGCTATTTCATCATCACTGACATCACCAAGATGTGCTTCTCCTCTCCTCTGGGATGTCTCTACAACATCTAATTTGGCTGCAACTTGTCTCAATGTATCCAAAACCTTTGTTATCATTTCCTCTACATCAAAACATCTTTACAATTAAGTTCCTATAAGATCATGACCCTCTGCAAGTTATAGGTCAAATCCAAAAATTTGCAACCCTACCACCCAAATTCACTTAGGGTTCTACATGATCCAATCTCCACAAGGATGAACCTTGTACTTTGATACCACCTAATGTAGGGAGGGATGAGATAACCAGGGCCAAAGGCACACCCAACTATTCAAACCACCTGAAAGAGTAAACAAAGTAGAAAACAAACACCAAATAACAACAAACTAGGGAGATAGAGGAACAAATGCCTCCATATATTCATCAAATAACCAAATATATACCTAGCTATAAGGCATTCAGGGTTGCCACCAACATACATTAATCTTCAATGATAAAACTTTGTATTTCAACTCTACTTCAACCTCCTTGATCTATCTTCTAGCTCTACTACTAGTAATCTCTTGTTTAGACTCTACCTAAGATTCTCTTAAATACATGCATGGCCACAAGTCAGCCTATTGCAAATACCAACTAATTAAACCCTATATTAAATGCCAAAATAAACCATAGGTCGGCTCTTAGCAAATACCTATCACTAAATTAAATGCAAAGGTCGGCTTCAACAAGAAACCACACATAAACAACTCAACAAAAAAAGACTCCAATGAAATATTGTCACTCAACAACCAAAAGAACTCAACACCAATTGTGAACTTGACACCAACTATGAAATCAACAACCATTGTGAACTCGACACCAATTGCAAACTCACCAAAAATTAAGAAACTCGGTAATGCAAGACATTGCAACTCAAAAACAACAAAAAAGAAGGAAAATATGTAGGATAGCAATGCAAACCAAGATGCTCGTGCATAAAAAACACAAACATTAGTGTGAGGAAGGATGGTGTTAGAATGATCAAACCTAATAATAGATCCAATTAGAACGAGATCATGGGGGATGAAATTCTATAAAATAGACATAATTTTACCCACTAAAAACCATCTAGGGCATGATAAAGCCAAATTCATCTAGCACTACATTTGATGACTAGGGTAGGATACAAAATAAACATGAGCCTACTTTTTAGTATTATTTTTTAACAACTCTCATCTAGTGGTTAGGGTTGGAAAAAAAAACCAAAAAAAAACCTTCTTGAACAAGGTAAAAATAGGAAAATTAGCAACCAAATTTCTTGATCCACACATATTGAACCCAATCATTCATGCATTTCCTTGACAGTAAGTTTGGTAGTTCCTAAGTGGCCAAGAAAATTGTAGTTTCCTTAAGCCCAATCTTCTTAGATTCAATTTCCATTGACATTGGAACATTTGGTTTGATAACAATGGGGTCAGAGTTATGAATGTTACCTCCCTTCTATTTTAGAGGGTTGTTGCAGTTCTAGCTGGGGAAACTTGAAGAAACAAGTGCCATCTAGGACCTAGACTTTGCCTTCGACTGATTCTCTGAAATATTGTGCACACACATTTAGGTTCTTCCCTTCTTCAACTAGTTTTGAAAAGCCATTAACAAGGTTTACTATAACCATATAGGCCTATTGAGATAGCCTATCTAAGAAATAGGGAAATGAATGTAGCAAGAAGCCTTTCATTGATGGGAAGGGCTCCTCAGATGGCATTTTAAGTTATAGAGTGAAGTGTTTTTCAGCAACAAAATAAAATTTTAAAAAATTAAAAATTGTAGTACTATGAATCTACTTTCTAAACTGCTAAAGTTTATAGAAAATGGATAAGATTAGGTGGTTCAAACCCTGTGCACATGACAAACTATTCCTTACTTTTTTAGGAAAAGAAAACATAGTTGTTTCTATGTGTTGTAGAAAAGATAGTGTTATATTTAGTATTTTTAAAATCCCTTTGGTAGGATGATAGTTAAGAGTGATATCTAGAAGTTGTGTATCTTTCTATAATTTTATGATTAGCATTTTTTTAAATAAATTTTTGAAGTGATTGCATCCTAAAATTCTGCTACTTGTTCATGTGATAGGCACAACTTGTATCAAAATAATAAAAAACTAAAACTTTTTAAAAAGTGTATAGAATGAAATGTAGAACAATAATATAAAATTTATTTTTAATTTGGTCAAGTATATCAAAAGTTATTTATAAGAAAGTATATACATTTTTGTGAGGATTTTGAAGATAATAGTAAAAATAATTAAAGTTTACAATGCTAATGTTGTCCAAAAATAGTTTTTTTTTTAGAAAACTAATAGGACATGTGAAATTATGATGGTGATTTTAGAGATACCCACTTCACCATTTGCAAACCTGGTGACGGAAGAGATGATAAATTCATCTTAGAAGATGAATAAATTTGTAAAGGAATAAAATTTGAGGAAAAATGAGCTCCCAAGCCTTTGGGTTGTCTCCTAGGTTATTACCAAGCCATAACTCAATCATGTTATTACCTGGGTTTACATAACTCTATCAAATTATTATGATATGTGAATCCTACTTGGGTTATGAATGCATTAAATGCATTCCCTAGATTTTCATAACCTGATTAGGTTATTATGATATGCAAAACCCGATCAGGTTATGAAGATTATTGACTTAATTCTATATTATATTTACGTATATATATTTATAATTAAATATTTATATTGTATTCATGTGTATATAATTAAATACATTCTTAACCCCCCCCCCCCCCCCCCCCCCCCTCTCTCTCTCTCTCTCCAAATCCCCTAATCCCTAACCATTAACCCCCTCCCCCTCCCCTCTCTCAATTTATCTATATTTTTATTGTAACTTTTTGGAACCTTATTTTGATATTTGTAATGATGCTAATAAGTTCAAGTATGCCTTAGCATTGACCTATACAATTAATTGTACAATGAGGAAGCTTTAACTAGTTGACCTAATTAGTTATTTGTGAGGGTATAAATCAAACTTGTTTTGCTTGGTTGAGAATCATCATGTATGCAATTTTTATGGCTAGTTGATGCAAACTTGTATGTTGGATGACTAGATAAAAGAAGAGATTAAGTTGACTAATTGTGGCTAGCTTCAAAGGTACTATTTTGGCAAGTAAGTTGCATATTGGTCAACTCCTCAAATTGGATATGTTATCCTAAACTTTATTATTCATACTTATTTGAACATTTAGGTAGTGGGTTGATTTGTTTCTTTATCAACCTTTAATAGGGTCATAACCTTCTAACAAGGGTTCAAGGTCTCCTAATTGGGATCTATCCTCTAAAAAGGGTTTTTGTATTGAATGCTCTATAATTGGCTTCTAACAGGGTCATTTCCTTTGACAATGAACTTATATATTAGTACAATATCTTTATTGGAAATATAATAAGAGTAACTAAGAGGGAAGGGGTGAATCAACTACCACTAAAATACTTCCAAATCCCTTAGATGTCAATGCAAACTTCCTTTAAACTCACAACTTAGTTAGAACTAGATATTCACTATAACTCGGTTAAAAAAGTAATATGATATATTAATGTGTATTAGCCTTTAGTAACTTAGTTGCAGAAAGATAAAGTAATAAGAAAATAACATGAATACATGAGACACCAAGATTTAACGTGGAAACCCAATTTTGAAAAACCACCAATGCATCTAGTAACAATTTTTCACTCTTCTAAGGTGAGCCCTATTAGGAGCCAACCCTATTAAAGGTTACAAAACACACTATTAAGTGTGACCCTATTAAAGGATTTAAATCACCATATTAGGAGTGGCCTTGTTAGAAGTCTTAAAACACTTCAATCTAGAAATGCCACATGGTTAGAGGATTGACAAAATGACTGTTAAGTCAATTTTGTTAAGAGATTTTTTCACTACTACAATTGTTAGAGAGTAACAAGGATTGACCTAATTTATGAAGCAACTAGATTGTAAATTTAGATAGCTATTCTAGCTTATCCTTTGGATCCTCCTTGATCAGAATATTCTTTGCAACTACTTGGATACTCTTCTCTAGATTAGATATTCTTCTCTTTTTGTATCTCTATCTTCTTCACTTCTTTCTCTCGTATTCAATCCACAACTTGACCTTTCATATATATGAAACCCAATGTCAAGTCAACTTGAATACCATTTCAAAAAAATAAATAACATCCACTGAGTCGATTTGCATAAATCAAAAAAAGGATAAAACTAATCTGATGAAGGTCAGCTAAAACTAGGTCACTTGGTTACCACTGAGTTCCTTGGTAACTTATCTGACTTGGTTTAAACTGAACTCCTTTGATAATTGACCTGACTCAACTTACACAAAAATTCTTGAACTTCTCTTCTTATGAACTTTTTCTTAGCAAATACTGGAGTCTTTTAAACTCAGTTCCAACTAGCAGTGCTTAGTAAGAGTATAAAATTTGTGTAACATCAATAAACACATACAACTAAACAATTGTTATAAAAAATCTCCCTTTTTGGCTTGATGGCAACACAACATGTCATTAAGCAAAGAAAACTTAGAGCAATCAGGATGATTTATAAGATTTTATAATATCCTTAGTTTCATTTTGATTCTCTATGAATCCATGAGAACTCCCTCTGAGATTCTCCCTTTGCCATCTTATCTTCAAACTCATTAGATCAAGTTCTCCCTCTTGCAGATTACTACCTTTGATTCTTATTATACCAACCTCTCTCAATGAATATATACCATATTTTTCTCTCTCTTTGACATCAAATGACAAACACTTAACATAGTGATTTTACAATGTACTTGATGTACTGATTCATATGTAATGAGCTCTTACTTCTTTGCATCAACTTGATAGATCTTTAATGTAGTTTGGTTGATGCTATTGAAATCTGGTTGAAAAGATCATTATTGAAGAATGGAGATTGTTGATAAAGAATGTTTTCAATCATTGTTTTATCACTAATGTGAAACTTGCTATTTGTTGAAATGACAATTGCTCATAAGATCCAAGTACTATCACTTAGTTGATTGATGAAGAGGATTTAACCAATAAGATGTAACAAATGCACCTAAAAGATAGGTTGAGTTATGGTTTTGTAATGAAGTACAAAGATTAGTTAAAACAATGGTAAAATGATGTATTGATAATACACTTGAAGATACAGAGGTTGGCCATAGTTAAAAAATCTAGAAGAATAAGTTGTAACAAAATTGTATGCAAAGCTTGACTAAATTCATCAGTGGGTGCCGAGCAAGTTAGTTCATGACGAGCATATTATTAGTAGGTGCCAAGAAATTGCAAAATCTAGTGTGTGCCAAGTCAAACAGAAGGTGTCGAGCAAGTTCAAGTGCTAAGCTAGAAAAAAATGTAATAGGTGTCAAGCATCAGTAAAACTTAGCTGATGCCAAGTGAATCCACAATAGGTGTCGAGTAACACAGTATGTCCTTAGTATCAAAAAGTCAATAGTGTCAAAATGTTGCATTATTTGGAAAGTCAAAGATTTTCCAAATCTGAGATGACAAGTTTGTTACCTTGAATTTTGTGAACCAGATAGAAGATAAGGATGATGAGATGGTGGCACAAAATTCTAGCTTAACCATTTTAAGGCAAATTTAGGAGGATTCTACATGATGTTTCTAGAAGAAACAAGATAAGGGGAAGATACATTGTATCTTACCTAATCCATTTGAATCCATAATAAGAGCAGGAAGATTAGAGCCATAAAAGTATTCCAGATTCCTATTTAAGGAGTTACAGGCCAAGAAGCAAGAGTGGTTGGAGAGAGTGTGTGGTGTCAGGAAGAAAGTATCAAGAGGGAAGAACATAATATAGAGGCTCTACTTCAATAGGTGACCACAGAGGTGATTGCACTAACACAATGAGCATGGAGACTTGAGGAGACAAATCTTGAAAGGAGGACAAGCTATTAGAACTACAAAGACTGAAAGCCAGGAAAACTTACAAGCTAAATTGAGATCTAAAATTTGCAAGTTATGTTGTGAGTTGTATCAGATCAAAAGCCCTTATTGTTACTCTCTAGCAATTGTATCTGTTAGGGAAAAATCTTATGGACTTAGGTTGGTTTAACAACCATTTTTTAAATCCTTTAACAAGGTGACATTCCAAGTGAATGTTTTAAAGTTCTTTAACCGGGCCCACTTCTAACAGGGAGGTTGAAAACCCTTAACTGGATCACATTTAAGAGTGTGTTTTGTAGCCTTTAATAGGGCAGGCCTTTCACAGGGCATCACTTTAGAAGAGTGAGAAAGGACTATCATGTTACTAGTGGCTTTTCCAAAATTAGGTTTCCACATAAATCATTGTGTTATGTGTTGATCTTTCATGACTTATTCCTACATGTTGATTTTTCAGTAACTTGCTAAGAAGAATGTATAGCTTGGATGCATGGTTTGTTTAAATGGGCTTACTATACTAAGTGAAAAAGTTTTATCAGGATATTTGAACCTTGAATAACTGATTCACCCCCCCTCTCAATTATTCTAAAGCATTTCTAATGATGCATCACTAATATGTACTCTAGTGAGCATTAGATAGGGGATGATCCCTAGCTTTCCTCTTAGATACAAAGATGCATCCTTAGGTAATGGTTTGGTAAATATGTCAGCAACTTGCTCCTTTGTGTAAACATATTCCAATCTAACCTCTTTATCTTGAACTAATTCTCTTAGAAAATTATACTTGATTGCAATGTGTTTTGTCTTGGTGTACATCACTGAATTTTTAGATATATTGATTGCACTTGTGTTACCACAATAGATAACAAGTGGATCCTTGATTTCTTCCTCCATTATTGATAATAGTTGCTTGAACCACATTATGTGCGAGCAATTAACTGCTGCAACAACATATTCTGCCTCTACTATAGACTAAGAGATATAATTCTACTTTTTACTTGTGTAAGATACTAACCTCTTTCCAAGAAAGAATGCTCCTCTAGTGGTGCTCTTCCTATCATCAATGCTTCCTACCCAATCGACATTAGTAAAGGATTTCAATTCAAAGTTCCCTCCTTTCTTGTACCATAGACCATAGTCTTCGGTTCCTTTACATCTCATAATTATTTTGATTTCCATCATGTAATTTTCTCTGGAATTTCTAGGGAGTCTTTTAACTATACCAACTGCTAATGCAATATCAGGTCTTGTATGAACAATATATTGAAGTTTCCAAATCATAGATCTATAGGTAGTCTGATTTACCTCTTTCAAATCATCATTCTTGGATAGATTATGTCTAGTACACATAGGTGTTCCAACTAGTTTTGAATCTTCCATTCCAAAGAACTTCAATATCTCCTTGACATATTTTGAATGAGTAATGTAAATGCCATCATTCATTTGATGAACTTATAAACCAACAAAGAATTTTATTTCTCCAAACATTGACATTTCAAACTCTTTCCTCATTTCTTCAGAGAATCACTTGCATAAGTCATCATGACTTGTAAATAGGGTATCATCCACAAATATTTCTGCTAGCAAAATATTGTTCTATGATCCTCAGGTTCCTTACTACATTGTTCTTCATACTTTTCTACAAACTCATCAATTTTTACATGTGCACTTTCTATAACCATGTGAGTAGCAAGATTCAAACATTTATATGCTTTGCTGTTGTTGAAGTATCCTAGGAAAATGCTTTCATCACTTTCAACATCAAACTTTCCTTTCCTTGAATCTTTTAGGATATAACATTTGCTTCCAAATACTTTGAAATAAGAGACATTAGGTTTATAGCCATACCATAATTCATAAGAAGTCAAAAAATTGAAAAGAGAATAGGAGATTCATTCAGTCAGGATATGTGAAGTCATGGAACAAAAGAACCAAGCTGAAAATGTCAAAAATATGGAAAAATTTAGATTCTTGGCATATCTTCAGGCATAACTACTAAGGGAAGAGGCCAAAACAAGAGAAACATTGATTGATATACAAGTTATGATACTTCCCCACATGTAAATTATGTAGAAGAGAATGGATCATGCAAGGACATTGGTCAAAGACACAAATTTTTCAGTTGCAGATGGTATATATGAGCTATCATACTAGATCTCTAGGAATTTTAGGCCCATTTCTTCAATGGATCCCAAATGCAGCCTTATGAGTTCCTGCCACGCTTTGAAATTTTCTCTATTTGACTTGGGAATCTCTCTTTTGTAAGTCATCTTGATCTTTAGCTTAGGTCCATGAAACCTTTTCTACAAGTACCAATAGCTCTGATACCAATTGTTGGAAATATAAGAGAAGTAACTGAGAGGGAAGGGGTGAATTAGTTACCACTAAAACAATTCCAAATCTCTTAGATGTCAATACAAACTTCCTTTAAACTCATAGCTTGGTTAGAACTAGATATTCACTATAACTTGGTTAATAAAGCATTCTAATATATCAATGTGTATTAACCTTTACTAACATAGTTGTAGAAAGATAAAGTAGTAAGAAAATAACATGAACACATGAGACACCAATATTTAATGTGTAAACCCAATTTGGAAAAACCACCAATGCAACTATTTATAACTTTTTATGAGCCCTATTAGGAGCCAACCCTATTAAAGGTTATAAAACACACTATTAGGTGTGACCTTATTTAAGAATTTAAATCACCCTATTAGGAGTGACCTTGTTAGAGGTCTTAAGACACTTCAATCTAGAAATGCCACCTAGTTAGAGGGTTTAAAAAATGATTGTTAAGTCAACTCTATTAAGAGATTTATTCACTGCTACAATTATTAGAGAGTAACAATAATTGACCTAATTTATGAAGAAAATGGATTATAGATTTAGATCACTATTATGGCTTATCCTTTGGATCCTCCTTGATCAAAATATTCTTTGCAAATCCTTGGATAGTCTACTCTAGATCATATGTCCTCCTCTTTTCGTGTCTTATCTTCTTCACTTCTTTCTCTCATATTCAATCCACAACTTGACCTTTCATATATATAAAATCCAATTTCAAGTCATCTTGAATACCCTTTCAAACAAACAAATACATCCACTGAGTCAGCTTACATAAACAAATGGATAAAAATAATTTGGTGAAGGTCAGCTAAAACTAGGTCACTCAGCTACCAATGAGTTCCTTGGTAATTAACTTGACTCAATTTACACTAAACTCCTTTGGTAATTGATCTGACTCGATTTACACAAGAATTCTTGAACTTCCCTTCTTCTGATGTAGGAGCATCTTGGGTTTTCTCGATGACTAATTTTGAGCTCATGGGAGGAGGTTTAGTAGTTTCTTTGGAAGGTTCTTGGACTAGTACTGAGATAGAGAAGGAGTGGTTTTCAGTTGTCATTGGGTTTAGTGTTGGCCAAGTAGCTCGATCATTAAATAGGATCAATCACTATTGTGCTCGACATGTATTAGTTTCTTAACACTCACTATTGTGCCTGGTAAGAGTATAACATTTGTGTAACATCAATGACAATATACAATTGAATAATTGTTATCAACAATTATGGGTACCATCCCCACTAGGAGTTTCCCTCTAATCAAGAGTTTCCTTAGTCAACAAATCATTGTATAATGGGGTATGGTTTTCTCTTTTTGTGCATCATTTTTTTAATTGTTGGAGATGAGATTTATAAGTTTGGGTTTAAGTTGTCACAAGTGATTCAGCCCCTACCCCCAATTGTGTGTGGAATTTACTTTTTAAGATTCTATAAAGTGATTATTTCATTTTGGTTATTTGGTCATTATATCCCATTGAGAACAAGACAAACATTGTAGACATCAACAAATAATTGGAGAGAAAATCATATTATTATACAAAGAAAAATGTATATAATTAGGGTAGATGCTACCAAATTTGTAATAGAGATATCAAACATGTCTCATTATGTCACCTAGAGATAAAGGCATGTGAAAGAAGAGTATAAACAAAGGCATCATCATTTTTTTAGTGAGTATAAGAAAGTATCAAAGAAGTACACATAGATAGAGACTAAGGTACAAATGTGGGAGAAAATAATTGCAGAATTATAGGCCTTTATCCTATAGGCGTTGGACTTCCCTCTTCTTTAGTGACAACACCTTCCATTTCCATTGTCATAGTGCTACAAGTGGAAGACATGACTACTTCCCCTTCTTCTCTTGCACCTTATTGGAATTCACATGAGAGAATAGTGTCTAAAGTTACATGAAGTAGGTCTTTATTTACTCAAATCAAACCCTCATGTACTTAATGCATTAGATTAGTGGAAAAAAAATAACTCTATGTTGATATTTGGATGGTAAATTTTATCTGAGAGCATAATCATATCCACTAGTATGACATTTGTTCTATCTTTCTCTAGCACTTGACACAAGACATGGTCTATCTTGAAAAACATGATTCAGATTATATTGGGGGGAAGACTCAAAAACTAGAGAGGAGTCTCCCATTATCAAAGTCTTCTTTCTAAATATATACATTTGATCTATTCAATATACTTTTATTAATTTTGGCGAGTTTTTCAAAATTGGGCACATGGCTGATAATCTACACTATTATTGTTGTACTTCCTAATGATTTATTATACTTTTTGAGGTAGTGCTACACACTTTTGGTTTATTGTGTACTTCCTTACATCTCTATAATGTAACAACATGGTATTTCATATTAAAAAAATTAACTAAAATAAAAATAGATAGACGATTAAAAATTATCTATAGTTTTTTTGACAAGTATAGTAACCTAAATTATTTAGGACTATCACAATACATGAAATGGGTAAACAAATAATCCTTGATTATTTAACTTCCATTTTATTTCAATGAATAGATAAAATTAGAGAAGAGTATGGATATTTATATGGTTATTACTAATTATCTTTCATATTTTTAGCCAAGTAATGAAATTGAAGTCACACAAAAAGATGACTACATTTTTTCCTTTTGGTTTAATTGGACTCCATTATGCCATAATTTTAGGTTTTCAACCTAATGGGATTCATACATATCTACATTAAGAAAGTGTTACATAGTTAATCCCATATCTTATACTTAATACATAATAGCTCTTTTTACCAAGTTGAAATAATATTGTAGTCATAAATATCTTCAAATTTATTTGTAGAGAGAAAATAATTTTTATAAGAAGAATATGGTTTTATAGGAATGAGAAACCTAAGTTTAGCAAAGAAAATTGGGATCCAACCAGATAGAACCTGGACAGTTGCAAAAATCCCAAAATTCAAAGGATTTATAGAACCCCAACAAAGCCAACAAGCATAGAGCCAAGTTTATAAAACCTAAAGAAAACTTATAAGCACTTGTCCTGATTTAGATTTTGTGTAATTATTTCAAAATTCATATCTTTGACCTTTTTAGAATGTTTAGAAGAGGTATCTTCCTTATATTCTTGCTTCTCAAATTCATGGCAGGACTAGAGCTATAGTCCTACCCCTTACCATCCCTTTCAACATCTGAGCCACTTGTAGTGCCCTTTTTCCTCTTGCACATACATGCAAAGTGTCAATGTTTTGTAGAAAATATTTAGTTCTATTAGCAGGATAATTACCTTTTGATAAGTATTGAACTACTTTAGTATGCACATTCAACCTCCTTAATCCATCAATAGTATCTCACATAATATATTTACTAACATCTACAACCCTATTCAAGGCATGAAGGTTGTAGAAAATATTTAGTTCTATTAGTAGGATAATTACCTTTGATAAGTATTGAACTGCTTTAGTATGGTCATCAACCTCCTTAATCTATCAACAATATCTCACATAGTAGATTTACTAACATCTACAACCCTATTCAAAGCATGAAGGTTGTAGAAAATATTTAGTTCTATTAGTAGGATAATTACCTTTTGATAAGTATTGAACTACTTTAGTATGGTCATTCAATCTCCTTAATCCATCAATAGTATCCCACATAGTAGATTTACTAACATCTACAACCCTATTCAAGGCATGTTGTACCTAAGTAAGCCTCATTTTCAAGGTGTTTATGTTTCCATCATAATCATATTTGAGATACAAAATTGCTTGAGATAGGTTACATGTATTTTTTAGGCAATCATCCACTCTTGAACTATCTTTCCCATTCTTCCTAATATCTTTTAACTCAAAGAAAACCCAGCTGGAAATATCCTCCTCGAAAAAGTAAGAAAATTAGCTAACAACTTTTTGACCAAAGCCTCATTCTTAAAAGTTGATCCCTTTTCAATACGGTTATCCTTCTCTTTCTCCACAAGGAAATCAAAATGAATTTCATTATCATTATGAACTTAAATTATTTTGTTATCAATATAAAATAAAGGGAAAATGATGAAGAAATCAAGAGGATGCCAAAGTTCTCTTGAGTTAGCTTAATGTTGGTTAGTTAATATGTTTTTTGGTCTATTGCCTTTTTGTGCCTTTATCTTAGGTCTGTTGATTGGTTTCAATGTCAAGGTTTTGGTTTTTGTTAGTTGCTAGTTTTGTAGTGGGCTAGTAGTCTTCTTTAGTGAGAAGTTAAATGAATCTAGGAAGAAGTATTCTTCTTATGACTTGGAATTGTATGCTTTGGTTCAGTCTCTTAGGAAGTGGAGGCATTACCTTCTACCTAAGGAGTTTGTGGTATTTATTGACAAACAAGACCTTAGCTACATCAATACCTAAGAAAAGTTGAGAAATAAAAATTTGAAATGGATGGAATATCTTCAAGCATTCACATTCACCATCAAGCACAAGAAGGGGCAGTTGAATAAGGTTGCAAATGCATTAAGCAAGAGGATTTTGATCATTCAAGAAGTTCAACTACATAGCATTGGCATAGATACTTTCAAGGACCTCTACAAGGATGATGAACACTTTGCTGAAACCTATAAGGTATGCTCTAAATTTCAAAATCTTTTTCATAATTCTTTTGCTGATTATACCTTTCAAAGTGGGCTATTGTTCAAGGGAAACCAATTGTGTGTTCCCAAGGGTTCCATGAGAGAGAAACTTATCAAATAAAAGCATAATGGAATCTTGAGTGGTCATTTTAGCATCAACAAGACCCTAAAATTAGTTCAAAGGTTATACTATTGGCCAAAATTGTCAAGGGATGTGACAAGATATGTAGAAAAATGTGTAGTGTACATGAAGGCAAATAGAGGAACTAGTAATGCAGGTTTTTACCAACCTTTACTACTCCCTAATAGGCCATGGGAGTGTGTCAGAATGAACTTCATTGTAGTGTTACCTAAGAAAAACTAGGGATGTGATAGCATCTATGTTGTAGTCGACAGATTTAGTAAAATGGGTCATTTTATACCTTGCAAAACTGCCCATTATGTTAGCCACATTGCACATCTATTCATTAAATAGATTGTGAGGATCCATGGACTACCCCTAAGCATTATGTCAAATAGGGATATCAATTTTATAAGCTATTTTCAGAAAACCTTGTGGAGTAGGTTGGGAACTAACCTATCTTTTGGATCAACTTACCACCCTCAGATTGATGGCCAAACTGAGGTGGTTAATAGGGTGTTGGATAACTTGTTATGGTGCCTAACTAAAGAATATGGAAAGACATTTGATGTGATTATTCCTCAAGTAGAGTATGCATACAATGACAGTGTTAACATGGAAATAGGTAGAAGCCATTTGAGATTATTTATGGGATGCATCCAAGGGGTGCATGTGAGCCTAGAGACCTTGGAGCTATGGAGTATATGAGTGGTTAGGAAGAAGATTTCACTCAAACCATGAAGGATATTCAAGAATAGGTGAAGAAGACTATACAAGAGACTACACAAATATTGAAGGCTAAAGTGTATGAGAAAAGGAAGGGTGTCCAGTTTGTAGTAGGTGACTATGTCATGGTGCACTTGAATAAGTCTAATTTGCAAAAAGGAGTACCCGCCGAGCTACAAATGAAGAAAGTGGGACATTGTAAGATCATAGCTAAGTATGGAGCTAATACATACAAGGTGAATCTACCTAGTGATTTGAACATCTCACCTGTCTTCAATGTGGCAGACCTAAACAAGTTTAAGGGACCTCTGACAGAACTAGAATTTAACAAACAAGAGGTTGGTAAGTATGTAATGCCTGATGTTTTAACTCCTAAGTTGGAACTAGAGGCAAAGAAAGTATTGGATTCAAGAGTCAAGAAGACTACTAGACATAAGGAGTACATGGAACACCTAATCAAGTGGAAAGCTAAATTAGAGTTAGAGACAACATGAGTTGAAACTATAGATTTCAAAAAGTTGGGAATTTTTTATGACATCTTGTGTATAGGAGTGACATGATTTACTCTTGTGGGGAGCATGGTACAAGAGCACTTAGGTAAGGCTAATTGGTAACCGAGGGTTCCTAGTCTAGTTTTAGCTTGTAGTGGCCTTATCCAAGCTACTAGTGTTATAAAGGGACTAAAGAGCCCTAGAGTATGATTTAGCCATTAAGAGGTCTAATTAGGTCCTCAATGCCACTTTTTTGTCCAAAGTTGCTAGGTGATGTGCAAATTGTTGTCATTATTGTTAAAGGTGGCAAATGTGCATTTAGAGGGTCAAATTGGATAAGTGAGAAGTAGAATGGTAGTTTCATGCCCTGAGTGAAATATTAAATAATTTAGTAGAGTTTCAAAAGGCTTTGACCAAGCCTAGTCTAGTTAGGAAAGCAATTGTCAAGTAGCATGACAACTTTGCAAAACTGCAAAAGTTATCATGACAATTTTTATTACAAAAAGTGCAATTTTGAGAACAAGGTGGAATAACCACTTCAAAGAGGTTGGAACATGTGTGTTGGACCTATATAAGGCCTCCCTCAACCTATGAAAATGGTTGTATGATACTGTAAAGAAATTTTGGTTAATGAACAAGTATTTTGCTATGTTATTTTACCACAGACAGAGATTTTTTGCTTCATTGGAATATTTCATGGACTGAACTCTATACTTTAACCTATTTATAAGTTGGTAGATGTAATTAATTAACTATTTGTGTGGTTAGATAGGTTGTTGAATTCATTTCTTTGCACTTTTGTAAATAGTTTGGGTTTTGCACTGGCACTGGTCTAAACCAGGCAAGTTTGGAAGATGTGGTCATAACTAACCTTTCCACCATGGCATCTATATGGTATCTTGAAATGTGTGAGGTGACTCCTTTTACTATAGACATGGAAGAGCTTGGGCCCTAGAAAGAAATTTTGGCCTTTTTATAGTGATGCCCTAGGAAAGCCAAGTTGGTATGGTTAGGGATCACAGTGATTGGAATAACATTTGATGGGATTGAGTGCATTTTGTGCTTCAATCCAAGTTGATGGAGAGAAGGATATGAGGGTAGATAATTTTTTTTCCCAAGGAGAAGTCCTGGTGACATGATCTAATAGGGATTTGAACAAACCCTTGTGAACTCTGTCAGCATATTGGGAAACCCTTAACCTTAGGCTTAACAACAAAAACACACTGTACAAATAGGCTAGGGAAGTCAGACCAAGTGAATCTCAAAGGTCTTCCAAAAGGGTATCAGGGTATGTAGTTTGATTTCCCCCTTGTTAAGCCATTTTTTGAGTTGTGTACCAACAGGTGAGTTTGGAGGCCTAATTCCTTGTAGCCCTTTTAGGCCTAGCTTGGAGAAAATTCTTGAAATCGATAAAGATATCCATGAATTTTGGGTTGATGAGAATTGGAATGGTCCTAATTCCCTAGGATTAATCCTCTCTCTCCATTTTGGGTAGGTTGTTCTCATGTGTATACATTTTGGTATGGGTGACCCAGTAAGACATCTAAGGATTATTGGTTGGATGAAGTTGAATTCTATATTGGTGTGGACAAGTTGAAAGAAGGGAGGATTGGGAGTGTAATCCTTCTAAGCTAGGGTTAGTGTAAGAACCCTGATAGGCTAGATAAGTGTCCTAGAGGAGACCCTAGGAGAAGTTAGGGTTAAGGAGCAAGACTTGTCCTTATATCAAGAAGATATGGGTCTTCTCAAAAGGTTGAAATTGACAAGTGGTCACCGAGAGAAAGGTTTTTGGATTGAAGGGGATTCATAGAACATATTAAATTACTTTTTATTTTCTCTTAATTGATCATGGTCTATTAATAATGTTATAAAAGGAAGTGAAAAGTGTTGCTTTAAAATGTTAAAATGTTTATATTTCACATATATAAAGAAGCTAATACTATTGTTGATTCATTAGCCAACTTGGCAGTGAATAGAGGAGTCATGACATTTTGAAATCACGCGGATTAAGTGAATTATGACTTAAAGTCTATAGTTAGTCATGATAAGAAATCAAACAAATCAACAAATTTTTCTAGATTATTTCCATTCAGAACAGAGAGCTTAGGAAGTTACAGATAATTTTTATAGTAAGTGCATGAGTTGTCATAGTATTTTAATGAATGCACCACATCTTTTGTGGGTTATTGTCTTCATTTTACTCTTAGCATATGTGATTCAATGTGTTTTCTTCTATTTTTGTTTTAGCTCTACAACTAAGAGAATGGGAGGAAAATTGAGAAGGGATCTTGTTCAAATTGTCTTAAATGGAGGAAGGAAAAGGAAGTGTGGAGAAATTACAAGAAAATAATTTGGTTTAATATATGGAGAGAATGAAAGAGGCCAAGCCAAAGATTACATACATATATCGAAAAGTTGGAACAATGGTGAGGTAGACCTGGGTGGAAGGAAGTTCATGATTGAGATTATAGGCCTCAATGCTAAAGGTAATCTTTTTCTTGAGATCTAAAAATTTTTGATTATGTGTCGCTAGATGGTAGGTATGAGGGCATATACACACCACTTTATCTTTCTTAATCATTTTAGGTATAAAAAGGGTTTGTTTCCCCTTTTACCTTCTTTTCTCCCTCTCTCATAGCATTAAAGCCCTCCAGACTAAACCTAATAAACCAATTTTACATGAGGGTCTAATGATGATGATATGTAGCTATCTTAAGAAGTTTTTTCTTGACTCTATCTTGAGGAAAATTTATGACTAGACGGGTTAATTAGAAGGCCTAGAGAAAAATAAGGGGAAAGGGAAAATAATTTTAGTGGAGTTAGAGTCTTCTATCACAAAATCTATCAAAAAGAAAAAAGCTCAAGTTAACTACATGGAAAATTTTTTTCAAAGCCTAAAGGGTAAAGGGAGTATGGAGAAAATAATGAGGCTTCTGAGGATTAGGGGAAACATGCAATGGAAATGGAGAACTTCGAGGAGAGTGAAGATTTTGAATTTTTTGAGTTTGATCATTCAGGGGTGGAAATGACCCAATTCCTCCTTCTTCTCATTGTTTAGTTCATAAAGAGATGACTATCCCTAAGATAAACACATAAGCTAAGAATTAGGTTACCTAGGAGGAAGAAAATGAAGAAGATACTATTGAAGCTATTAAGCTTGTGGACTATTATGAATTGATTGATCATGCTATTATTTTATCTCCAAAAACTTCTAAAGGCAAGGTGGTCAAGGGTCCTGACCAGAGTAAGAAGATCAAGGAGTTAGAGGATAAGAATTTTTGAGAGGAAAAAGAAGAAAGAAAAAATGGATTCGTGTGCCTAATATTATGAAGAAAGACACAATCCATGTCAAATTGGTAGAGGAGGATCTTAAGGACATTGTTGTTGATCCTCCTCTTGGTGTTTTACAAATAGCCAAAGTGGCTCTAATGTATAATTTTAGGTTGGATAAGTAGACTTTTCATTCACTTAAATCATTGAACTTGAAGTTCAAATCCCTTGAAGGAAAAGTTGAAAATATGTAGAGGGAAGATGAGGAAAGGGGTTTAAAGAAAAAGGATGAGGAGAAGAGAGGTAATGAGGAGCTAAAAGCTAAAATAGAGTAAATGGAAAATGTTATTAAAATTATTCTTTTCACCTAAAAAGGTATTATTGAAGCCTCTATTGAAAGAATGAATAGTCTACTAGAAAAAAATGAACAATGAAAATGAGGTGTTTCTCATGCCTGACCTTGATGTTACTGAGAAATACTCTAAGGAAACATGACTAGGTAAATGTACCCATTCTAGTAGCAGGAAGAAGCATAAGATATGACCTCAATTTGACAAAAACGAAATTAAAGTGGCATTGACGGATAAAATGAAGGCCATTCAACATGAGCTGGAAGAGAAGGTAGAGGAATTTGTTTAAATTTCTTTCCCTAGATTTCTCTATTTTTTCTATTATTGTTTGTTGACTTTTGTGCATTTTCTAGTCTTGGTTTTTTGTGTTGTTTTTTGGTTGTAAGTGTTGGTTTTGGTTGTGGGTGTGCTTGATCCTGTCCTATGGGCACTATTTCTTTTTGGGTCTTCAAGGTTTAAATCTTGACATATGTAACGCCCCGCCAAGGGACCCAAAAGAATTAACCTAAAGTTTCACTAAGTTTGCTAAACATTTTTTTTTTTAAAGTAAGAATGTATAACATACACATCAAACACATAGTAGCGGAAGCAATAACATGTAATCATTGATAACCATACTTTGCAAGTTACATTTCTTAAGGATCCCAAGACGTTGAGTCACGTTTAAATTTAATTAATTCTAAGTCTAACAACTATCACATACATATGAAAGAATAATCAGAAGTCCCATGTCCATATAATACATTTGTTCCGAATGCCTCTTGGCAAATTAATTCGGAATGCTCAATCATCCACTGTACAAGTCACAGGGTATGAAAGGCTTAAAAGAATATACATATGTAAAGATAAAGATACAACATCCTCAAATTCATGATACAAAGTACTGTAAAAATATATGAAACTATTCACCATACATGATACATCCATACATCCATAATGATAAAACATCTATCATAAAATCTAACCATCCATCATAATAATCCAAGAACATAGTGAAGGTAAATGCCAATCACGAAAACTCCAGCCACGATGACCACAGAACGGATCCCAATGGTAAGAGTAAAAGCACTACCACCCGACCACGTGGAACCTAAATGGTCCACTCCCACCACGCTAAGGAGATAGTCTCAAGTCCCAAACAAGGTATCAAAACACAAAACACAAGTACTCTCTAAGTCTGGAAATCCTAAAAGTATACTAACTCAAGGGTTTCAACATAGATAGACATCTAGACCCAGAGGCACCACAAAGACACGTAGGAAACCTAATATGCAAGGGGGAAAGTGTCATCGCAAAAGTCGCGTAGAAGTTACCCGAGCAATCCCTTAGGAATCCCGGGTCCCTACTGATCCCTGCGGCCACTAGTATCCTCTCGTACTGACGAGGCATACTATGGAATGCAAGGTCGTAACCAAGCATTCTCTCTACCCCATCCTAGTCTATACTAGCACTCAAGGCATGGGAGAGAACATACAATTATCTTATTAGGTTCATTTTCCCTTATTTAGTGTAAATGTTTTCACTTATTAAAACAACTTACAATGGGTTACTCCAGGCAGCCTCTTAGGGCCCCGATCCCCATTGCAAGCCACTTCCTGACTCTACACATAGATAACCTACCCTAGGCTCATGAAATCATAAATCAAAGAATCATAATAAAACCACCTCAGTTCTATACAAGCAACTGAAAAGACATCATAAAAGATAAGCCACAAAACTACATCAGTTCTTCATGAGCAACAGATAAGCACCAAATAATAATCATATGACCACGATAGTTCTCTATTAGCAACTAAAGGCATCAATGATAAATCACAAAATCCAATGGTTCTCCAATGAGCAACCAGAAAGTATCCCAATAGTAAATTTCAATACTGATCGAAGACTCCAAAATGGTCAAGTCAAAACATGACATCATCAATAACATAACAAACACTTCAGTCCTCTCAAGCGACTGAAAAGCAATCCAAGTATAACTGATCGAGACTCAAAAATGGTTATCAAATATAACTGATCAAGACTCGAAAATGGTTAAGTCAGGTATCTCAAATACATACACTTTAGCTTCACACTAGGAAACTGGAAAGCAATAACAAACAGTAAATACAATCATGTCATAGAGCACTTCATCACATTACCATGGTCGGGTTAAGAAAGATCGAGACCAGATCATCATGACATCACATTCACAACTCCGAGCCTCTGGTAACAACCTAAACTGGTCAACGCTAAACCAACCCCATAACACTCAAACATAAACAATATATAGAAAACATCATAGTCTCACAATTGGTTTTGATTAGAAAACATATAGTTGAGTTAAACAATAAGGTTTCAGTTTCAGTGTTGTCAAACCTAAATAAGATTAATTAATGATACATAAAGCATCATATGATATTTATTAATAATTTATTTATTTATAAAATTATTAATAAATAATAAAATTTCAATATAATTTAAAATTTAATAAATTTTAAATTAACTAATAATAATATTAAATAAAATAATTATATTTAAAACGATTTAAAAAAAAAAAGGAAATCGTAATACTTTTAAAAAGAAACAGCATTTTTTTAAGGCCTGCCAGCCTGCCGTCCACCTGCGACCGTAGGTATTACTGCTGCTGCGTAGCAGTACCACCTGCTGCGGCAGCGTGGGGAAGGGTGTGGGGCATGGGAAGTGGTGGCCCCGCCCCACCCCAAATATATATTATTTTTTTAATTTTTTTTATTTTTTATATTAAAAAAAATCTCTAATTTCGTTTTTAATAAATGTATAAAATAAAATAAATTTTTATTTTAAATTAGATTTATTTAATTTTATTAAAACAATATATATATATAAAATAATTAATGTTTATTTTAAAATTAATTTTATTTAATTTTTATTAAGACAATATTCTCCCAGTAAAATAAATAAATAAATAAATAAATAAATAAATAAATATATATATATATATATATTTTAAATTTAGAACTTTCAATTTTACATTCAAAACCCTTACTCAAATCTTAATTTCTTAATCTAGAAAACAAGGGTTCTAATAACTCTTCCAGTCTCTATGAATACAGAAATTATTGACGAAAAATTAATGAATTCACAATATGGAAAGGTTAAAATTTTCATCACAGAGAAATCCGATTTACAAACCCCAGACACGAAGAAGACAGGAAAGGATAATTGCGTAATAAATCGATAATCAATAACACAAGACCCTACCTGATCCTGATGCTATTATGCAATCTCTAGGAACTGTAAGAGAATTCACTCCTCTCAATAACCTTCTTCTGGAAAAATTTCTTGGTATCAGCCTTCTGAAATTCACTTCCAAAAGTAGTCTCCCAAAAATTCCTGTCCAAATACGTGTCCCAATTCGTGTCCCCCAAGAATGAACCCCCAATGTTGTGATAAGCAATTTTCTCCTCAAATCGGGGCACTAATTGTGCGTTCACCCGAGAAGACTTTTTGCACCACTGAGTTAACTCCCCAATTAACCTTTATTATCTTTTCTTTTATTTTGCATTCATCTTTCATGCACATTAAGTTGAATTATAAAATAACTTTATTTAATAATCCACTTGACTTCTATTTTAAATTAATTTATTACTTTAATCTCATGTACACTTTATGAAATTAAAATAACGTTATTAATTTCTATTATTTAATCTTTTAATTTAATTCTCATATTTAAACTCATGCTTAGATCATGCGATCTAGAATTCTTAATAATTTTATATCTTTCAACTTTTAATTTATTTTAGAACTTAATTGATAACATATTTAAATAACAATAATATTTAGCATTTATTTAAAAATGAACTCCAAATATATTATTATTAAATTAAATAAATATTATCCTATTCTAAATTTATCTTTGAACTTTAACCTTTAAATTTAATTCTTTTATTTAATTAATTTCTTAATTAATTAAATATTAAAGATATCATATTAATTCTCTATTAAATTAAATCTTTAATTAATCTTTTTAAGTAGACTTTAATTAATAGAAAACACATCAAGGACTCATATAACAACATACGAAAACCCAACATAGAAAAACACATACTAAATCAAAACAAAAAGGGTTATAAATCCGAAATTACATTATTTGATGCATTCGGAGGGTACTTAACTCAGATACTTGTCCTAATTATCAATTAGGACAATTGGCTAAAGGGTTTAGGAATTGGACTCAAGAGTTTATCTCCCCTCTCTTACCATTGAGACAATGCGATAGGGTACGCTCATCCTGGCAATTCAGGGAAGTCGATACCCGGTACCTGCAACCTGCATAAAATCCACGCATGTACAAACACAATATTCTAAGCTAAACAGACAATGGCAGGAAGTGGTGCATCGTGTAGATCCCGACTAGCAGGTGACTACGACTCCCTTCCTTAACCACATCAGAAACACCATACATGAATAAAACAAACACGCACACCATACACATGCAGTATGGGGTAAGTATCCATAAGAAGCACATGGAATAATAAACCATCTAACTAATCATCATCGATAACTGAAACCATTGAATAATCATCATACATGCATGAAATATAGAGTACCAAGTAATCTCATCATATAATAAACTGAGTGTAAAACAACATTTGATAATTTCTAAAATAATAATACTAATCATCAAACATAAATTGGCCTAAAAGAGTTTGGCAAGGATGACAGAAATGCGACTTAGGGGCAGGCACTACGTCCACCCCCCTAGACTTAGTCTTACTCCTGGAAGCCTACAACAAAGAAAAGCTAAGGACTCACTATGCGGGTCCCATTGGACCCTTTTCCCCCTGTAGGAGGATAAGACTCCACTGAGTACACTCTGTGGGCTCTATCCATGCCACCAACTGTAGGTTCTGAAGCTGCGGGTCCCTGGCCTGAGAACTGTGGTTTCCCTTGAGGGCAACGAGACGACTTGTGTCCGCGTTGTCCACATGAGAAACACTCTCCATTGAAGCTCCTCTGAGGTCTAGGTGCACTAGACTGGTGGAAACTACCCCACTAGGATAAGACTGAACACTCTGAGATGGTTGGTCATACTGGATGTGCTTGTTGCGCTGAGCGTTATGATAGTTCCTAGTATTGGAACCACCGCCACCACTCTGAGAGCTGGAGGATAAATACCTTCCTGCCGCTGATTACCCCCAGAAGGAGGTTTCCTATTGCCACCTGCTCCTTGACCACCCTTCAATCCTGATGCTGAAGGTGCTCCTACAAAACCCCCATGTCCTAAGTTCACACTCTGCTCTACAAGGACGGCTAGATGTACCGCATCCTTGAGGGTTTTAGGTTCAAACACCTTAACACCCCCAATTAAATGGTTGTTCAAACCTCTAATGAAATGTTGTGCCAACTGCGCTGGGTTGTCACTGAATCCTAAAAAGGGCATGAGTTCAAAGAACTTGCGCTCATACTCTATAACAGTCATAGTGTACTATCTCAGGTTATGGAACTCATCTACTCTATGCTGCTTCCATTCCTCTGGTAGGAATCGCTCACGGAAGCTCTCTAAGAATAGCTCCCATGTGACACTATTCATGGTTAAGCCCAGCTTCTTTTCCTCAATAGTCCACCAGGTGGCCCCAAAGAACTCTAGGTTGGTGATAGCAAACCTCGCTTTGACATTACTGTCAAAGTCCTGCATAGCAAAAATCCTGTCAAGGGCAATAAGCCACTGCTCAGCTACATATCCAGAACCCTGCCCATTAAAGGGCTTGAACTTGGACCTCTGAAGGTCCTTCATCTGTGAAGATACAATGGATCTATGTTGATCCCTCAGAGGGCTCCTAGACCTAGGTCTATGCTCATGTCCTGCCCGATGTGCTCTATCCTGATCATGAACATGAGGTAGGCGATCAATGATGGTTCGCATCATTTGCCTCATGTCAACCTCCTCCGAGTCAGCATGCTCCTCTCTATGGTTCTCTTCCTGATGCTCACTGACATGCTCTTCCCTATTCTCTTCTTGAATGGGGCTCTCGTGGATAGACTCATGAACACTAATACCTCCGCCTCGTCCACGACCTCTGCCACGGCCAAGGCTACGGCCTCTAACGAAAGATCTCATCCCAGATACCATCCTACAATAATATCCAAGACACAAGATGCTAAAATAACCATGAAACATACTACTGAAACACATAGATAAAAGACACATGTTTTGCAAACAAGATATTTTCAATTTTTAGTTTACCTATAATTTTAGTTTAAGTATAATTTCAGTTTTTGAAGTCTTAAGTGTTGAAGTATGAAAAATAGGTAACTAATAGTTTACATAATGTTTCAGTTCAACTAGTTTCAAGTTCCAGTTTAAGGTCTTAAACCCTTAATTTGTTTTTGGTCTTAAACCCTTTAGCACGATGTCTTTCCTTTACTTTGTCCTGGAAGACCATTGATTATGGGCCCACTTGCCACCTATCATTATTTCATAACATCTTGTGCCTGCCTTCACTTTTGACATGTGACAACATGCGGTGCTATTTCGGGAGATTTTTTGAAATGGGCTTGTACTTGGAGGGAAAATCTCTGAAATAAAGATGCACCATTCATCTTAATCTTGATCAACGATCATGATCATGCAGGCCCAAATGCCAGATAGTGCATTTTGACTTTTCAACAACCAATCATGTACTTTATTTTTCTTCTTGACTTTTCTTTGTGTGACATGATGATTTAGATGTATTTTGCATCATTGATCAGACTTCCATGCTTACTCTTACTATCTTTGACCAGGTGTTTGCCATAAAATTAGATATTTGATCTCTTCTTCTATATCGAATTTGAATGCTCTTCCTTCTAACTTGTTTCCATGATCTGCATCATATCCTCTGGCCTTGATATCGATGTTCTTTGCTACCTTTTTCACTGAATATAAGTGTGATCTTCTTTTCAAATGCATCCTATCTGAACACTATGAAAACTTGATCAAAGAATTAGGGTTTCATAACAACTTCCCTCTCATCTAGGAAGTGCATTATGTTGTGAGTGAGTATAATATGATCTTTATCTAGATAGGTACTAAAAATTACCCATTAAGAGACATGAATTTAGGATAACCCACTTGGTTCACTAAAAGAGAAGACATATGAGGGAAACCCGATAAAGACCTCCTAGCCGAAGGAAAACTAGACCTAGACTCATCATAAGATAATCAGAAGAATACCACTTTTAACTTGACATCTAAGGTTCATTTTCTTTAACAAGTGGAGAACAAAAGTGGGGGCAATAGATTAGAGGTCCTCTTGTTCAATGAGGATTTAAAAGTAAAAGAAGGGGACCCTCTTTCTTTAACCATCAATTTATTTACATTTGTTATTAGATCCCTTTCTTGTAGTGATAATTTTGTGCTCCAATGAGTCTAATCTACATAATACTTTGAGGAGGTATATTTACAATCCTCTTTCTTAGACAAAATTACCCCTTTTTTCTACATGAAGAAGTGGGATTATAATTAATAGGAAATGAGGGTTTTTGTTTCTTCTTATAAGCATGACATGCAAAATCCTCATTAGAATCTTGAACCTATCATGGTCTAAGCCTTCGTCATCATATGCACAACCACATTTATTTTTCAATTCCACAAGACCTGAAGAGATCTAGTTCTTTCCATAAACAATAAAATAAGTTCCTCATGCAAAATAGGAGTTGGGGGTTTCTTCTTATGGGCTCCTATGCAATTATTTAAAGAAGCATCCAAATAATAGGGAACCAAATATATACTTATCATTCTTGAGGTGATTTAAAATGATGAATTTATGGTAGTTGAAAAGACTCCCAAACTTCTTATCTAAGGTAACATACTCATGATCACAACCTTTATAACAAATGACCATGGATTAACTAGGGAGGTGCATTCATAGCCCGCATGTATAGTTCTAGTATGTTTTTACCTTTTTCATTTGGCATCAATAAAATGTACAGCACCTCTGGAATCAATTTCTTATCACTATAGATATTTCTCTCATCACTATGCTTGTCAGAGATAATAGAGAAAATTTCTTTGTTAATCATCATTTCTATTCCATAAGCTCTTAAAAATCTCTTTCTCCAACCATAAAAATGTACTAGTGACAAGGGAGTCCACTCCATGGAGGGTATCCATGTAAGGAATAAGGTCACTTGTTGACAGAGGACTCCCAAAAATTTCCATATTTTTACATTTGTCACAAACAATTAGTTTCAACTGATTCCCATCTCTAACAACATGCTCCAAAACAAAGTGACTCAAAAAAAAAAAAACATCAATACCAAAAAAAAACCCTTAACTAAAATTTAAAATACTATCAAATCATTGGGTATTGGCATGATTGAAGCAAATGAGTAAGGTTTAAATAATCTCAAGCCACTAAAAGACATCATTAAGTTGATTAGACAACTCATCTCATAGGGGACACAATCCATCAAAACTCACACCAAACATTCATTAGCCCTAACTCCAAAGTTGACAAGGTAATCTACCACTTGATTACCTTCTCTAAATTCATGATTAAAGTCAATATCTTGCAAATCATTTAAAATGTTATTATAATCCTTAAAAATATTGGTTATAGTCAAACTAGGAAGGGATATGTCCTTAAGACAATTTATCAAATTTAAGGAATTACTCTCCAACCACACCTTAGTGAAACCACTCTCCTTAGCCATGCTTAAGCCAAGGAAAATAAATATGGCCTCAACATAATAGTTATCTGTGGTCACACTAGAGAATGTCCCCTAGCTAAACTTGTTATTCAAGAAAGATATTTTTGTATATGCCCCCTAGCTATGTGTAGTTGTTGGCAAGATATTCAAGGAAGATATGCTAAAATAGTGAGGTAAACTTGTCATTCAAGTAATATATTTTTGTATATGCCCTCTAGCTATGTGTAGTTGTTGTCGCATTGGAGAATGACCTACCACGATAGCTGAGTGCTACCACAAATCTTTATTAGGGTTTCTTTTACCTCTACGATTTCCATAAAGTTTATGGTTACTTTGCTCCTACTAAAAGACCTTTGAAGTTTATAAAATTTAGATTGTATTGAAACTTAAAAATAAATCTTAGCATTTTAGATAGTACCTTTGAACACAAATTAAATAATTTTAAATTCAAATTGACATGTGATTGATTACTAACAAAAAAATTTGACTTACAGACAAGAGTCTCTAGTACAATGGTAACTTGTGAGCCTCTCATCAAAGAGGTCTTGGGTTGATTCTACTCAAATTTAACAGATAACTATAATTAATCTTAACAAATAATAATAATAATTAATCTATACTTTGACCCATTACCTATCAAAAGAAGAAGAAAATTGACTTATACTTCTATTTAAATTACATTGATTATTTCTACACTCTAAATTTAATTTACAAATAAATAAGAAAATAATCATTACTAATTTTAAAATGTCTAAAATTATAATTTAAAAATAAACAAATTACCAAATTTTACACAAAACACTTTTCCACCATTCGAGGAACCTTAAAAGAAGACAAAATGAATGTCAAATGAATGCTTTAATTTTAAACCATGCAATTCTCAGCCACCCAAAGCTAAGTCTAGGCATTTCTCAACCCTGTAAAATCAATACAAACTTTGAGGTCTTCTAAAAATGTGTTTTTGACCCATGAGTGAAGTCCAGTTCTATATTATTCCTTTTATACATGGAGATAGCATTAGCCTGTAATGTCCCCTTTCTAGCATTCATAGCATGATGTTGTCGTTAGCCTATTTCCCCATAGTCCCATAGGCTAACTAGGACATTAAAGGGGCTTAGAGGCCATTTGGCCTAGACAGTTTCAGTTGCAGGTCTTTTTGAGGGGTTCTGAGGCAACTTTAGGCATACTTACTATTTATAGTAAGTCATCTTGGACATGGCCGGACATTCAGTCACAGTGGTATGTTGATGGTAATTGTTTAAAATCGACAAGAAGATTTATTTATCATTGATAAGATTTGTTATGCATTGATAAAGCCATTTTATAAAGTTAAATTTAAATATTTAACTTTATTAATGCATAGACTATAGTTTGTGGGAAATATTTAAATTAAAAGAGTTCCCTTTATTTTTATAACGCATTGGAGACATAAGGTACATAAAGGGAGTTATGTTTTATCCCACATTGAGAAAACGAAGGATTGAGCTCTTGTGAGAACACTATAAAAGAAATGGAAGAGCTTTTTTTTTGTATGCTTGGATGAAGATTAATGTTATGTTGCTGGATATTTGATTATCGGGCTTGGAGGATAGAATCCCTCTTTGCTAGCATTCTCTTTGCTGTTGGAAGACACAGTCAGGAGGATCAAGGGTGTTTTCACTTCAGGAAACACACTGGGTTTCATTTGGGGCGTTTGCATAAAGAAATTTACAAGGGTTTGAGGTGCAGATCTGAAGTTAGTTTTTGCTACAGTCGGCATGAATAGTATTTTGCTACAGTACGGCGTGAACAGTGTTGGTATCAAGTTTACTTATTTTTTCGGCTGATTAGAAGTTTGGAGGGCTGGCCGACTACATCTACAAAATACTATGGCCACTAATTCCAGGTTTCTTCTGTCAAATTTTGATATTTTGCATAATAATTGTTGAATACAAGTCTGAATAGTTGTTGCAGCCTTTAAGGCAGCTGTAAGTGCACATCTACATTTAAAAATCACCCTTTATTAGCAGATTGAAAGAGTTTCCAGATTTTCCATATACTATTGAATGTGTACCAAGTGTTTGTGAAAATGTTATGATGTGTATTATGCATTTTAATGTCACTTCATAGTTGTTCGTAAATCTACTCATTGGAAAGCAATTTATTGAGGAAATCAGCTTTATGAGTTTGCATACAAAGTGTTTGACAATATTCCTTAAGTTAAATTTCTGCAAGTCAAAGTTCAAATCAGGGGAGGATATTACATAGCCTTAGCCTTGAAATGATTCCTACATACTCAATGACACGGTTCCGTTTCCTACGGACCCCATCACCATTCTAATATGACATACCTAATTATCAGTCCTCCCATGGAGTAGACCCACACCAAACGTACTCCAAGATGGGTTTCAATTATCTTTGATATAGACCAAATTTTATTGGCAATGGTAAGATTAAGCAATTTAAGAGGAGAAGAATCATATTATTAAGCTATTTTGTTTTAATAGTAGATCTTTTATTGTGAATCTAGATTAATAAAAAAACCTAACAAGAATTCAAATTTCAAACAATAGATATTGTACCACAAACAATGAAAATGAGCATTAAAAAATTAGTTTCTTTCCATATAACTGATCACATTTATACACGCTGACACAGTGTCCACACAATTGAATGAAGGGACCATGGCACCCTAATGATTAATGAGAATCTCATTCCTCTTCAAAATGATGACTAGTAAAGATTTATGAAAAATAATAAATATAAGTAATATATATATATATATATATATATATATATATATATATATATATATATTTGATTGTTTAGATTTTTTTCGTGATCACAAATCTATAATCTATCATCAAAATATGAAAGTAAGAGAGAAATGATCTTAACTTCATTTAATTCGATTTTGACCACATTACTTTTATTGTCAATACTTGGAGTCAAATTTCATGAACTATCATTAAGATATCAAAGCAAGAGAAGAGAGAAATTATCTTACTTTTGTTGTCAATAGTCTGAGTAAAGTTTCATGAACCGTCATTAAGACATGAAAGCAAGAGAAGAGATAAATTATCTGATCTTATATTTATCTGAATTGGATTGTGCAATTCTTGTTGTCATATTTTGGATTAAATATTGTTACCCATCATTAGAACATGAAACAAGTATATTTATCTAGATTTTGATCATATAGAATTTCATTAGCCATTTTTTTAATTAAATTTTGTTATCTATGGTGAAAATATAAAAGTAAGACAAGAAATATATTCAAAGAGATCAAATTTCCACAATCTATTATGATTGTAGTGATTGGCTTCTAGATTAGATTGTGTTAAAAATTTTACCATCAATGTTTCGAATCACACTATGTGATCTATAATCAGAATGAAAGAGAACAAGAAATGCTAATCATCCTTGTGATGAATCACTACACGATCCAACATCTCTTGCTCTCCTTTATCTTGATGATGGAATTTCATTATCTATTGTAAAAAGAAAGAAAAAGACAATAGATCATGAATTCTGATCTGAAATATCACAATCATGATGAAGGTTAATTTTTTCGGATGCGGCTATCCTCCATCCGAGCTGCTCAGTTGACCAATTTTCATAAGATTGAAAACATCGTGGATTTTTTTGAAAATTTCAGCGTTTGATCTACACGATCTGCATAGTTTGTAATTGAAAACAACAAAAAAGTAGGAAAAAATCACTACGTTTACTTAAATCTTAAAAAAAAAAGTTTGACTTTATTTTATCTTTACTACATTTTAGATAGAGATTAGCCTGTCCCAATTACTTCATGACCATCTTAATGAAATTAGCCAAACTCCAAGTCCCAACAAATTAGCCATCACTTTCCCACCTCCTGTCATTATATAAATATCACAGTGATCTTGAATTGGTCAGGTAGGATTGAAACGTCCGGCCGGCGGTGTTTTAAACGTTGATTGTGAAGTTGTCTGCGAAAGAAACGTCTCACAATAAATGAACATGGTTGCATGATGGAAAGTGAATTCTGAAACTGCTTCACTTATCTGCAATCTCGTGTTTGAAAAGGATCAGAGCAAGAGTTGCATGAAATCCCTCCTCTACCAGACGGTGCAGATGCACTCCAACATCTCTGGAGATTATCATTGTAATGGGAGACGTACGCATGCGCATGCAAGATTGTAGGCCCATAAGCGTCAGGTGACGTCAGAACACGCCAACCTGTGAAAACACTAGTCCGCACTGCTGTCTGTGTTCATGCTTCATGTTACTTGCGGCTTTATCTGCCCTCTACCATTGCAGGGTTAACTTTCATGGCTATCTCTTTATTACCATATTTTTGAGATTGAGTAGATTTCTATAAGTAGGAGATATTTTCCATGTCAAGAGAAATTATGATGTTGCTATCAAGATTTAAGTGTGTAATTTTTGCGTCAAAGTCATTGGCCCATGTTTACTGACAAGTGATTCACACGAATCAATCTCTCATCTCTTATGAGAATAAATGGAACACTTAACACTCTTTGGATCTAGGTGATGCTCATAGAGGTGGATTCGTGTGAATCACTCACATCTCTCATGAGAATAAATGGAACACTTAGCACTCATTGGATCTAGATGATGTTCACAAAGGTGGATTCTTGTGAATCACTACTCGTAAAGTATGGGTCAATGATTTTGACTCAAAAACTACACATTAAATCTTGATAGCAATATCATAGATTTCTATAAGTTAATTAGAGTATATTTTTAATTGGATTGTGTATTCTTTATATCAATCTTTTGAATCACATTTATGATCTGATTGAATGATAGATTAAAGAGTGTGAACTGCAATGTTGATTAAAGTTATTTGTTTATTATTATATTTTTGAGATTGAGTAGATTTCTATAATATATAAGTTAGTTAGTGTGTACTTTTGGTTTCGATTGTGTAAGTATTTGTAACATCAAATTGTTGTGATCTAATAGAATGATATATTACAATGCATGACTCAAAATGTTGATGCTAAAAACATTCACAAATTCCCTTGTGTAACTTTGAGTTAAATTTTGAAATGTGGATGCTATAAATATTGCATCTAGGTGATCTATTTGATGTTATCTTCAACAAACACTCAAAATATAAAAAATCAAAATAATAAGTCTGATCATCTTGTATGTGTTTTTAGGCTCTTGAGAGTTACAAAAGAAAAGAAAAAACTCTCACAGTTGCCTTCAAATTTCCCAAATCATGCTATGGGTTTCCAAGCATCTAGATATTCTATTCTAGATAAGAAAATATTACAAGTAAAAAATTTAGCCTGGTGTAATTTATAAAGTTTGATCTATCTATAAGCATTAGGAATTTTCCTAGCTGGCTTAAAATTTCTTGTATTGTGTTAAAAGCAACTAAATATTCAAGTTTAGATAGGAAAATGGTCAGTGATTATGTAATTCATCAATAATATCTACAAAGAACATAGATATTTTTCATGAATTATCTTTTTAATACTAAAATATACTATAAAATAATTTTATTACTTTGATTATACATCTTTAAAAAATAGGACTTAAGTCAAATTATAGGGCAAGAGTAGCAAATAAAGCAAGAGATTGTGATACACATTCTAATATTTGAGGGTGAATCCCAAAAGGTTTTTGTTAAAAGAATAGGTAGACAATCTTAATCAAGCTATGTAATTTATCTTTTAAGAAAGAGTCAGTCATAAATGTATGTTAAAGGTCAATGTTTAAATGTGATTAGTAGTTTTAGATAATTTCTTCATCATGATAATCTCCAAAAATGTGGGGTTGGTTCAAATAGATGTATCCTCTACTTTCAATAAGAAGATAATGAAATATATCTTCTTTTATCTCTTATGGTAGGATTTTTTGGGAATTTTGAAGAATAGTTATAATTCTATTTAGGACCTTCTCATAAATTAGTTATAACAATATGCAAAGCTGAAAGCACCGAATCTATTGTATGACATTAGTCTTGGATGATCTACATGAATATCTAGTTGAAACAAAATCAAAATATTTTCAATCATACAAGTAGGCATATTGAACAAAATTTAGATAGAATTATGAACAACTAAACACAGGCCTATCAAATTTTTGGATTCAAGCTCATCAAGTGAGTCTGTCATGAACATTTAGAGTTCCAATAAGACATAGCACTCAAGTGAGGTTTCTCCTCCTTTTTCCTCTTCCAATGATAGTTCTTATAAAAATGAACTTACTAAACGAGAATATTCTCTTTCATGATATGTTAATTTAATTAATATGTTTGAAACCTTCAAAGATAAAATTTGAAAATGTTAGAATATAAGATGTTCTTTTGACTATAATGGTAGGGTTAAGTTTTAGTTTTTTGATAATTTTGATGTTGATTCTAATAAATCCATTGAGGCTATGACCATTTGTCACTAGTTTAGAAACAACTTCAAAATCTTTAATATATTTTTCCCTAGTTAGAGTATACTCTATGTTGATCATTTTAAAAACAAGTGCCACATAGTGGCTTGTACTTGCCTTTTAGTCATAATAGATAGTTTGAAAAAAGGTTATAGTTTTTTATTCAATTTTAAAAATATCTTTTTACAAATATTAGTAAAATAGTAAAAATCTATGTATATTATGAAAATATATATATTGATAAAATATAATATATAGTATTAAAAACTTAAATTATTTATTAATGTATAAATACAATATATAGTTTTGTGTTTATTTTTCAAAAGTATGTAATAGATTTAATAATAATATTAGTTTTCTTATTGGAGCCTTGCAATGCAACAACAATGGCTTCAATGTTGAAGTAACTAATGATGTGCTTAACCATTTAATCAACTTATTTTAAGCTTAATTTTCTTTAATTTTAGTTTTATTTAGCATTTTAAATATTTGTTTAGGTTGAGTTTCATTTTCAATTATATTTTGTGTTTGAAAAGATATAGTAGTAGAATTTAAATTTTTTTTTTTTTTCAAATATTTTAATACTTTAAAATTATTTTTGTATTTGGCAATGATTTATATCAATATTTTTTTTATCATTTTAAATTTTTTAAATTTTTATTCTTTTAAACTTCATATAATATAATATTAATCATTTTATACTAGTAGCTAATTATTAATACCATTACTAAAGTTTAATATTTAGGTTATGGTAGGATTAGAACTAGGGTTGATGTTAGGGCTATCAATAACGTTTAGAGTTAAAATTATATCAACATAAGCGTATAATATACCTATCTTATTTCCCAAATTGACCTTGAATATCGGTGTGATATATTTGCAAAAATATAATACTATAAGAAATTTAATACATTAAAAAAAAAAAAAAATTAGATGTAAAAAGAGTTGTTTAAGAATTCAAAAATAATAGATAAATGGCCTATTTTACCTTAAATCTAGCCAAAAATATTGCATTATGGAGAACTACTGAAAAAAGGGCTCCTATAACACAAAATGATTTGAGCCAATCATATAATTTGTATGGAATATAAAATTTATAAAATAATTTAAAAAATTTAGAAATATTTTAATTATTCAAAAATTATTACTTGTGATTGGTGGATAGGTTTCAAACTAATTCCATAATTGTGCAAACTGAATGCAATAGTACTAGCCTACGACAAGTACAATAAATCTTCATCCAACTTTTATAGTTAGATGCATCAATGCAAGAAAGACACCAACATCTTTGTTCATGGTTTCAATATTGTTAAGTAGAACCATTCTAGATGGAAAAAAATGAAGTTGTTGATTTCATTTCTTGATCATCTTAAATTAAGAATCATCACATACAGTGCTAATACAGTGGTGGTGCTATTGTAACAACCAAGGTTCAAACTCTCATTCAACTATTGTAAATGATGTCCCTCACCTGCATTTCACATGCTACAAGAAGGTCCAACTCAAAAGTGTTTTATGTGGTACAAGAAGGTGTACCAACAGTCATCAATCACCTTAAACGTTTACCAAACTTTAAAAATAAATTATTTTAAATTAGATTGACAAAATGTTAAAAACGTTTACCAAACTTTAAAAATAAATTATTTTAAATTAGATTGACAAAATGTTAAGATTTGTATGGAAAATAATTAACTAGATTGACATTAAGATTTGTGTGGAAAATAATTACAATTTTCACACCTAGGTATTAAGTAGAGTATATTTTCTTTAGAACTTTAATTCCACTAATATTTTATTCCTTTATACTTTTTAATAATTATGTATTGTAAGTAGATTTTAATTTTTATTATATATATGATTTTTTAAATATTCTTTTAATTCTTAAACTACAAACAATCTTTAATAAAAATAAATGCTTATACCATATCTATAAAGGTCTCAAAGTTCTTCTTAGCCACTATTGATTTTCAATTTACTCAAAGTTCTTGATTTTTAAATTAATAATCATGGTCTTCTTAAAATCAAGATATGTTAAGGTCGTTTGGCTACCGGAATAGGAATAGTTATTCTGGAATAGAAAATGGGGGTACGTATTCCTATTCTCTGTTTGGTTCACCCAGAATTTGATGGGGAATTCGCAGACCCAAAAATTTATGTTTTCTAAAATAAATAAAATTGGAATAGGAATACGTATTCCAATTCCACCTATTTGGGTGGAATTGCAAAACCTCATTTTTGGGCCAAAATTGGAATACATATTCCTATTTTACTTCGTATTCTAATTCCAATTTTGTGCATCTAAACAAAGAATTTAAAATTTTAAGAATTTACATATGTCTATTCCGCTTGTATTCCCATTGCCAAACAGACCCTTATTTATCTATGAAGTTCTGAAAGTTTTTCTTACCCACTATTTATTTTCAATTCATTCATAGTTCTTGATTTTTAAATTAATAATCATGATCTTAAAACCAAGAGATGTTATTTACAATTTCTTATTGCTTATAATAATTCAATGATTCCAATCTGAAGATGTAGTTTTATGTATATCTTGTGATAATTTTTCAATTGAAGTTTATCCTGTCAAATGAAGAGGCAATGAGTGATAAATGAGTTGCAATCGCTTCCTAGTTAAGTTAGTTTTCGAGATTCTCGCGGCGGCCTAAATTTGCTTGCATGCCAAAATTTCTCATTATTATATTATTATTATGTTAATTTTCGTAGTTAATACGGCGACAGCTCAAAACAACGCTGGTTAGAGATATATGGGTGGAAATTGGGTGATATTAGGGTTTTAAATTGCGTTTTAAGCAAAAGCCATGCGAGATGGAAGTAAAAAAAGTTTAATTTCTCCTCAAGTTAAGTTAGCCATTTATTGTTTAAGAGAGAGTTTAACAATTAGGAAACCTCTCCGCCAAGGTATCAAGCAGCTAGACTAGACAAGGTCAAAAGGTAGCCAAGGCATAAAATAGGAGAAGACTCCATGCATATCTGTCAATTTGCATATGAGGGTAGTTATCGTGTATGTTCTAATAGTCCATTCAATCTTCTATTTATCAGTTTTATAGATAAAAATTTAAAATATGATAACTCTCTATCAAACTATTTCATATATATAATAGTTAGTCATTTGTTTAAAATTAAATTTCAATATTAATAGGAGTTGAACAATTTTATTGATAGTTATAACTATCTAATTCTTTAGATACATCAATACATAATTTACCTTTGTAAACTTTAAATTATATAGGCATAATAATTATTTTGTTAGTAAGACATAAATATTAGTAATTGGTTATTAGAGTATGATGATTGGATATTAGAGAAATATCTTTAAATTATTTGTGCAATTTTTTGAGGTAGTTGAATAGCATATAGTAATTAATGTGTCTCATGCCACCTCTAAATGACTATGTTTTACCATTATGCATGCATATAATGAATCACCCCTATTCTTTGCAATTACCAATAATAGCTTTAAGCTTTAAGTTATACACAAAGACAAAAAAAATAAATAAAATCAATTAAGATGTACCATTTAGAAGCTTAGGGTGTGAAAGTTGGGCATAATGACTAGTACCCTTATCCTATTGTATAGTACACATATAAGTTTGTAGGTTTTGGGTTGAAAGTCAATGTTGATGGATATCTGTTCCACTTAAATCTTTTGGAACATGCAACATCATAGATTGTATGTATTTTATTTGTGAAGAATTTTAAAATCTTTTGATTTATTATGCATTGGATAACTTGTGCAAACTTTTGAGGTGGTTATAGCGAACATTTATTGGGTGCCTTTAAGTAGGTAATGTAGGCCACCTCTAAATAACTCTCTTGACCTTTGTATATATTATAGATCATCCCTCATTATATATGATTACCAACATAGCTTTAATTTGTTAAGTTGTGGATGAACAAAATTGAAAAAGGAATTGTCAAAATTTAATGCACCGTTTCATTTAAATGAAATGGCTATTTTTTTTTTATAGGTAATCGGCCAAAGCCTTGATCATTTATCATTTATTTATTATTATTTGTGAATATTAATTATTATCATTCATTAAGCTTGAGTCGTTTTGAACCCAAGACCTCCTCGATGAGAGGCTCACAAGTTATCATTGTGTTGTAGGCTCTTGCCTAACTGAAATGGTTATTTATCATGGTAATTGATTGAGATTTTTATTATTTTATAAGCTAACTTATGATTTCAATATTTTTATTTTTATATATTTTTGCATAATGAGGTGGCATTTTATTAGGTAGATAGTTCTAGGGGTAATTTCTCACTTTGTATATATTTGTATTAATACATATGGTATTTTTTAATAATAAAATTATAATATTAAAAAATATTTTAGTCTATTTAAATAAGTTATTAACCTAATATTCTTATTCTGATTTTCTTAATTAAAAATTTTACAAACTCATTAGATTGTGAATTAAATTATTATAGTAAATTAGGTTTCTTTCTAATTATAATTTGTTTTCTAAGTATATATAGACAATAATAAATTTATTGTTATCTATCTATCTAATATTAACCTTTTTCTTCTATACTTAAAGCATATTGAAATTTCTATGTAATAGAAAAATGTAAGGTTGTTCACTAACATATTAGAAAGTAGCGTGTCTTTGTGAAATTTCATCAAAACAGTTGACTACCTTCTACTTCTTGCCAAAAATAAATAAATAAATTTATTTGAGGCCAGATTTAAGGTTTTTGCATATAAGATCTTTTAAGTGTTTGTGTTCTCTTATATTGTGTTTTAGAGGGGCTTGAATATAGGTAATGAGAGGATGGGGTTCTAACTTGTATTGATTAACACACCTTTGACTATTAGCATGAATAAACAAGACATTATAGTTTACCAAACTTGTATCATTATTATTTTGTGATAGGCTTCCCAATAACTTAACCTAACAATTTTGATATATTATTAATATTTATTGATGTAAGAATAAATCTTGTTAGAATCAAACAAGTATTATAAATAAGTTTTATTAGAATGTATCTTTTATTGTCAATGTAAACACCCTAAATTTGTCAATCATAATTTAAGTGGTCAATAAATTAGTAAATTGAACATTGTGAGAAAAAAACTAATTATGAGATATTAAAGATAAATTGGAATAAATCAAAGGATCAAATAATTATGAACTTTATTTTGATTAATTTTATAGTTCAATCAAACATTTAATCCTAATTCCAACCCATTCAATATGTACACTTCGTTAAAGTGATTCAAGCAATTTATTTATTAATTCCTATTTTGTCTCATCCATCACTTGGGAGGAATTTAATCCAACCAATAGGAATTGAGAGTGAATCTCATGTGAATCACTAAGGTTTTGCAATCTTAACTGTTCAATTAGGATTTTGAATCTTGATCACTCATCTTATCATGTTGTAAAAATATTTGAAATGTGTCTTGTCTTTTTGTCTCACCATTTGAACCATTTAAAAGAATTTGGCCCTTTAGTCCTCCCCTCACCTTGCGCCTAAGTTGAACTAGCATGTTTTTAAAGATATTTCTCCCTTGTGGAGGAAACACTACAACTTGACCACTCCTAAGACCTCCTCTAGTTTGGTTGTTTAGAATATTGCCCCCTACAAAGCTAAAAATAAAAGAAAAAGATGATCTCCCTAAAATAGAGGATGAAAAGGTGGCTATTTTGGATGACTATAAGAAGGGTTCTTCCTTAGCTATGGAGATACATTTGACCTTAGAAATCTTCGCAAATTTTGTATTGCCATTTCCTTGGGTTCCACAATGTACCCTCCCTCCCCTAGTGTGGATTTAAGCTTCCTAGGTGACCCTCAAGTGTCTAGGGAACCCTTAGTTGGCTGAATTTCAAAGAAAGGGGATGGTACCATTGATTTGGATACTCTTACCTTGAATAGGTAGAGACGGCCTCTTGTTATAATAGGTTGAAAGTGGTGGCCAAGTTGCTTCTTTTCCAGATGCACATTGAATGCAGGAAGATTAATAAGCTAGAAGCTATTGTAGAGATAGAGTAGAAATCATAGGATTGGACGTCGGGCTGCTAGGATGAAGTGTGGTGGAATGTTGGTCAATAGATGGGTGATAAGCTTCAAAAATTGGAACAACTAGAGGAATAGGTGGAGCAAATCAAGAACAAAGTGCTCTTGGAGGAAGAAAGAGATGAAATGTTGAACGTTATGGTATCCATATAGAAAATATAGGATCATCATTGGGAATAAATTAACAATTTGGTCTCCTAGAACAATCTAGTTTAGGTCAACAAGGAGAAGGATATTAGTAGTTTAAACACCCATTTAGAGGAAAGATCTACAAAGAGGAAGTGCAAGGAAGGGACTCCAAAATTTGAGGTACATTAAGATTGGATCTCACAAAACTTCACTAATAGAAAATATAGTGCTCAGAGTCTAGTTTTCAAATATGTAATTTGTTGGAATACCCACATGGTATAAATTACATTTTGGTAGGCATGTTCAAAAACCATTTTCTGAAAATACCCATTTCAGGATCATACCACACACATGTACGACTACCCATTTTTGGAGAAAAAAATGAATTTTTGGGATTCATTTTGGGGAAAGGTACCTAACACACCAAATATTGATGAGAATATTTCTCCTTAATTTTTTTATTGAATATTTGTTTCTTTGTTAAAAAAATTGACAATAAAATGGATTTTGAAAACCTGAAGTGTACAACCATTGTAATTTGATCAAAGCTTCACTTTTTTTCATTTTTTTTTACAGTATTTTCTATGTAAATTGATGACATATAATTCATTTTTCAAAGATCTTAAAATAAAAAATTTATTAAAATTTTAGTTAACCATATTATTTGAAGTATAGTTACCAATTTGGATTGATAAATATTTTAAAATAGTAAACTAAATCACATCACTGTAAAATTTACATTATTAGAATCTAGACAAAGAATACTATAATTAGTTTTTGTTTTGTCAAAAAACTCATTCAAAAAGTGCTCCAAAAAATTATAGCAAGGAAAAAATTTAATGTTCTCGTGCCTTAGCCAAATTTTTGTTGCTACAAGCATAGGCTTGGTAGGACAAAGCCTATCCCAAGCCAAAACTCAATGAAACCCATGGCTTATGGAATTCAAATTTTAAGAAATAGAGATGTACATGTTTCAAAATGGGTACCCATTTCTAAAAGAGGGAAAAAATGAGATTTTAGGGCAAAAAATTAAATTATTTTTAGAAAAGGGCACTCATTCTGAATTAGGTACCTATTTTGAAAACGAGTGCTCATTAAGAAAAAATTAGATACCCATTTTTTGAATTTAGGATCAGGCATGCGAGCCTAAAGTGAGTACGTATTTTTGAATAAATAGGTACCTGTTTCTAGCAACAAAGGTTTTTCCTCAACAACTTGTGCAATTTTTGTACTCAACTTCTTCCATTTTCCCCCATCTAAATTTATTCGTATGGATATGTATTGATTAGAATACATAGACAACCTTGAGTTGGATTGCTCTTAAATGTTTACCAAAAATGGGCTCATCAAATGCAATCTAGGAAGCTACTCCCTTTATCTTAATGATCATATTCATTATGCGAGCTCTACTAAGCCAATCTATTGATTCTATTTAAAGAAAAACTTGATTTTGGGATGGAGAGTTGATTGCCCTTCCTATGAAGGGCATTCGAAAGGAAGACATTACATTTCCTCTGGAAGAGAAAGGGGATCTTGTTTAAAAGTAGTTTATTTGCTAAGGAAAACCATAGAGATGAAAATGATTCAAAAATTATTGCTTGGTACCTTTATATTTAATTTCAAGCTCTTTATCTTTCTAATAGATGATATGAACTACTAACATATTTTTGACTTGCATTGTATTGATGTATCAAATTAATCCCATTTGTAATTATAGATGACAATTATTAGAGATTTTCAAAACTATTTAAAAGCCTCTTAATGATAGTATTATTTATGTCAGATTGTGATAATCTTAATGTTCTAAAACAACTAATTTTAATGAAATTAAAATTTGATTAATCTAAATCTAATTATTGAAATTCTCATGAATTATATGATATGCCATACCAAACATTCTCATGGATCACCTTGTAGGGCTCCCACAATGAATGCGATCATTAAGATAAAGGGAACATCTTCCCAAATTGCACTTGATGAGCCCATCTTTGGTAAAAATTTAAGAGGGATCCTCCTCAACACACATTTTCTAATTTTAATCTACTAGTCCTATAAATTTTTGAAAAAGAAGTTTTCACATACACATTGGTATTGAGTTAGCAGTGACATCACCTCCATATTAGTTGTCGTGTGATGGTTGGTGGAGCCAAAAAAATCTAATTTTAATACTCTTTGTAGGAGACTGTTTAAACTAGAATTTTAGGCAACTTGGATAGAGTTATGGGAAACATTTGCAATGACCTTCTAATCTCTAGACCATGGCATTATGATGTTCCTAAGTATGGTAGACAATTGGTTCCTCTTTACCCTATCATATCCACATTTGATCTATCTTGGATCTTAGAGAGGCTTCCTATAATATAAAGTAGTTTAAATTCATTACTACATTATATGCATGTTCACAACCCACACTATCATGATTGGATGGACCAATTTTTTTATTGAAGACAAAGATGGAATCTGGGAGAGAAATTCAAACGTTAGTATTGACCTCCTAGAAATCTAGGGTAGGGACACTGAAGATGAATTAGAAGAACAACAATAGTCCCCAGCCTCTATGCATATAGATTAATATCTATTTCCTATTACTGTTAGCTAGGGAGTATTTCCAAATCCCTAGCTAGTTTGTGTACCACATAAATAGGTATCAAATTTGAATAAAATAATTCTTTGATTTAAAATGACATTTATTATCTATTGTTTCTACACCTATTCATTTGTGGACTCAAAGAGGACAAGGATCAAAAGATTAACTTAGTAGTCTTAGTAGAACCAATTTATTTTCCAGAATAAAGTTTAAGGTAAATAAAAAGAATGATGATGAGCCTTAATGTTTTAGCTTCAGGGATTATTTCATGATCTTTTTGGCTTTTTGTGTCATTAGTCTAGGTCTGTCGATTAGTTTTTTTGTTGGTCTTGGTCTCTCTTTGGTCTTGGTTCTATGGTTGATTGCTAGTTGTCCAAGGGTGCTAGTTTTCTTTATGAGTACATATTGAAATTGATCAACTTATTAAAATATTTTGCAATGACTATTGGGTTTTGGGTCCCCTATAAAAGACTTCTTTTAACCCTTAATAAAAAAGATAGACTGTAAAAGAAATTCCTTATAATTTATTTAGCCTTATGAATAGTTGGGACTTGTAGACCAATTTTTGCAATTGACTCTATAATAAATATCTCCAATACCCCTCTTCAGGCTATACCCAAAAATAAATTTGCTAATTACAATCACTTTCTAAATATTTCAATTATATAAAAAATACTTAATATAAAATCAAAATGCTTTTCGATGACAACTCTTTGTAAACTAATCATAAAATTACTACTATAAAAAAGAATGACACTATGAAAATATCTTAAATTACTCTTCTGGGGATCAAATACACCATGATATTACTTTGGTTTAGTGATGATGTTTAAAATGCTAGTGTGAAAATGAGGATTAAAAATTCTAGTAATCTTTGAAGCCAAATTCTCATATGTTCTTAACAAAATTTTAAGATACTTTGTCTAAAAATAAGATAATCTATATATAATTCTATGTCTATTGGATACTACAAGAGTTTTTCTATTAGCCTAACAATGATCTTGGACAAGTATATTGTTTGCCGGTGAAGAAGGCTATCAATAAGAACTGAGATAAAGTGCATCTTTAAAGGGAAACTATTAATACATAAATTCTTAAAGCACATTAAAAAGTGAGGAAATTTGAGTTTTGGGAACCAGAGGAGACTCCTATCAAGATGATGCATAGTTGCACTACTTTAGTAGCTTTGTTAGTGGAAGAAGGGGGAGCAAATTTTACCTTTGGGGTTTGGTCTTCCTCCTCTCTTCTCCCTTTATTTCTATCATGGTGATTTGGGAGTTTTTGAGGGGAAGGAAGGCTTTTGACTATTTTTTCTAAGGCTAGAGGTTGAACCTTTCCCAGATCCATGGTTGGAAGATATGTACTATGTTTTCCAAGGTTGGAGATACAGTCTTTCTTGGACTAATATTTTTTCTTAGAGATATGACAAGTGTGGATGACTTGAGTTTTGTTCCCTTGTTGTTACAATGATTACCTATTTTAGTTTTTCTTTTCCCTGTGATTGAGTGTTTGTTGATAGTTTTAAAGGGCACACTATGGCACTTTATTTTTGTTTTTGGTTTAAGTCTACAACTATTTTGGGGGCTTGTCCTGAGTTATTCATTGACAATGTTGACCATGAGTGGCAGGTCAGTTCCTTATGGACCTTTTTCTTTGACAGAAGGAGAGTTGATTTATCTACCTTTTTCATTACTAGGTGTTGGTAATGTTCTTTTACATGTCTAACAATCTAATTGTACTTTGGGTCAACACTTGTTAACTAGTTCTTTTCTTAATAAAAATGAAAGTGAGAAGAATCATCAAGAATACAACTTCAAATTTTATTTTATGTGAATAGTGGAATGCCTCTATACTATTTCATGTACTTTTCTAGTGGTGTTAAATCCCTAGTTGAATAGAGGAATCATGATTAAATCTCAAACTAATTAATAAAAAAGTTTTGGCTTAGGCCTTTTACCATTCAAAAAATATGCATGCAATCTATTTTAAATAATTTATAGCGATATAATATTTTTTAATTATCCAATTTATTTGATATTGATTATGCATTATGTTGTAATATAATATAATAAGTTTGTACAAAATTTTCAATATATTCTTTTAGTAGAAGTTTATAAAAATGGAAACTAAAGAAGGTTTCTATTTCAAAAGAAAATATCATTTGAATATAGTTTACTTGTGGTTATTTAGAAAATAAATAATTAATCCAATTTTTAGGCATGAAAGTAATGGCAATATTGTAACATAAATAAGTATCATTTCATTTCAATTAATAATCCCCAAGGGATACATCAATTCCAACATGGAGTTTTGACTTAGGTATGACCCTATGGAAAACAAAATCTTTATCTCATTTTGTATGTGACTAGGATTAGATCCAACCATGAGACATGTGTATGAATGAGCATAGTAAATAAGGATAAGTAGAAACAAATTTTAAAAGAATCAAAAAACTTGGACTAGGGAATAAAGTACCCCTATTCTACTACATTGAGCCATATTTTTGGGATAAATATGTGTATGATCACATAATAGAACTTTTTATCATCTTTCAAAGTTATTGAGACCTCCAAGCTAATGCATCCAATGACCTATTCTACATAATCAAATTTATATTTTGAATCAAAGTTCTTATATGCCAGTTCTTTTCAAATGTGCACCTTTCTTGAGTATATGTTCTATATTTCTATATCATATCAATATTTCCTTATCTATTAATCTTTATCATAATTTATTTGTGTACATGCTCAATTAATTTGAATTACAAGTAATTTTTTTGATGTATAAGATGGTAACCAAAAGAAGGGGTGTTGACCCCGTAGTACAAAAGGCTAGAGAACAACTGATAGTTACCCCCTACTATCTAACCAATACCTTTTTAGGACATCAAAAACATCTTACAATTAAAAACATAACAAGGAACTTCTCAGTGTCAACCAACATACCTCTAACATACATACGATACCAAAAAATTATTAGAGTAAAAGTTTAATTTATTTTCATTGATTAAATTATGTTTACTCCCTTCTTAAAATTTCTCTTAATACACCTTGCATTTCCATTTAATAATTATTTAGTAATTATTAAATGTCATTTACCTCTTAGGTTTCAATTCTAGGGTTTTGATCTCCTTCATAAGGATTGATCGGTTCCAAATTCAGTCTTCTTGTTTATCAAGCAAACCCTTGTCTCTCTCCTCCTGTCTTTCTTCAGGTTGTAACATGTTATTTGCATGTAGGATATCCAGGGATCTATGAATTTTTTTGTCATAAAATTCTATATGGTATTAGAGCCTTGCCTATGACTGCTTGTTCTTGTTTGAAGAAAAAGAAGAACGAGGGTTTGACAGAATAAATTTGGCATTTTTTGGGTTTTTTCTATGAAAATAGGAGGTCTCTAATTTTTGGAGCAGTTTGAGGCCAAAAAGACATCACAATTGGATTTAGCAAGGCGTCAAAACCCCTATCTTCATATAAAGTTTGTAATTTTGGACAACATTGACCTGAGAGGCAATTTTTTGCATAACAAGGTCGTACGACCTCTATACATACTCTGAGGCAGGGTTTTTTACCAAAAGTCACAAAAAAATTATAAAAAGATTTTTTTTAACACTAGAATTTTTTTTTTTGTTCAGCAGTTTACTAACCACTGGTGGTTTGGGTAACCACCAACAATCACTGGTTGCAGTTACCTCGACTGTAGCAGCTCTCCACCAGGTGATCACCACTGCTCAATCGCATGACCTCCAACATGCCATCACTACCAATCTCTTGCTACTACTAGTAGCGATTGCCACTAACCTCTTGCTTCCAGCTATGTTGCCCTTTGGCCACTGGTGTGCCACTAGTGCACTACCAAGGCACCACCACCACACCATCACGGTTTAAAAAAATAAAAATTTTGTTTATAAAACTAGGGGCCCTATCCATTTGTGGGTAATATCTTGAGCATACAGAGGTCTCTTTTCAATCTGAAAGAAGCATTATAAAGCTGGTTCAAAGACAAAGACAATGGCATAGGTATTTTTTGGTATTTTTTCCAGTTTGGTACCTATTTTTGCACTTGAAGTCTGATGATGTCTTCAATCTTCTGGGGGGTGTAACTTTTTCATTATAGCTCCATTTTTCAATCTAGAAAAAGACTCAAAAATATATTCTTGAACCCTATCCAAATTCTCTTCTATTTTTATTGTAAATTCTTAAAGGTACATTTGATACTCAAACTGAAGTTTTCTTGCTCTCTTCTTATTTATGCATTCCTTCTAGCAGTTGGGGTTTGGTTTTTTATATTGTGGGGGTGTTTTGTATTATTGTTTCTTTTATTTACATCAATAAACTAGAACATTTTCAAAAAAAAATCCAACACCTTCTAAACCAATGGTTGAGACCTCTTCTTGTCTAAAACTTTTGATCCCTCATAACTATCACACATGGAAGACCTTGATGACACAACTTCTCCAGTGAAAAGGGTTATGGTCTTATTTAGGTATAGTGAAACTAGTATTTCAAAGTCAATATCAGACTTTGAAAAATAGGAACAAGATGGATGATGCAATGAGGTTGATTTCTTTATAGATATCTAAAAGTCTGTAGTTTCATCTTGATGGGTGCAATACTCCTCTAGCTATGTGGACCAAGCTTGAAGGCTTGTTTGGTATAGTGAATGAGTTTAGAAAACTTCAGATTGAGGCAAAGATTACCTCTCTCATACTGGATTCTTTTCCTTCTATTAAGTACTTCTTGATGAATTTCAATCAATAGAGATATTTGTTGCAAGATTGTGGGAAAACTAATACTGATATTGAGAGCATCTATCTAATTCTTTCTAAACTTCATGGAAACTTTCAAATTTTTTCTTCTACCTTCTAATCTACCAAAGATGCTTTGGGTAATAGGTTTACCATGCCATCCTTTGAGGTTTTTTGTGATTGTTTGACTTGAGAGTAGGCTAAGCTCTCTTAGTTGGATTCTCCCATAGGATCACAAAATTATGCATTTGTAGCTTGGCCATCTTCAAGGAAGAAGGAGAAGACAAAAAAATTTCATTCTACAGAGTCTCGAACTGATTATAGAACTCACAGTTCATTAGGGCCACCTCCTCCTAATGGGGGCAAACCAAAGCCAGAAAGACATATGTATGCTTATTGTAATAAGCCTAATCATGATGAGTCACATTGCTATGAGAAGAAGTTAGATGGCTATGCCAAATGATGAATATGTTGACATGAATCAAACATTGTATAGATTAATGATTGGAAAAATGCAATATGTTATTCATAGTAGAACTGATATTGCATTAGCAATTGTGATAGTTGCTATATTTTTAGAAAATCATAAGGAAAACCATATGATGGTAGTGAAAAGGATATTGAGATATCTGAAAGGTACATAACATTATTGTATTACAAAAGGAGTGATAGATTTGAACTGAAGGTATTCATTGACTTTGATTGGGTAGGAAATATTAATGATAGAAAAATTACAAGTGGAGGTGCATTATTTCTAGGAAAGAAATTAGTGTCATGGATGAGAAATAAACATAACTGTATTTCTCAATCAACAAATGAGGTCAAGTATATGGTGGCTACAATTAACTGTTCAAACATTATGTGGATCAAGAAATTATTGAAAGGAATGAAAGAATAAATTATAGATCTAGTGATTATCTATCATGATAACACAAGTACTTTTAACATATCAAACAGTCTTGTGATGCACACTAAAACAAAGCACTTTTCTATCAAGTATCACTACTTTAGAGAACTAGTTCAAGACAAAGAAGTGAATTTAGAATATGTACACACGAAAGAAAAAATTGCTGACATATTCACTAAATCCTTACCTAAAGATGCTCATGAATATCTTAGAGATAAATTCGAGGTGATTCCCCTAAGAAAAACAACTTAAGGCAAGATGGTGCTATGCATCAAATGTGCTAATCAAAAAATCTTACACATCGATACAAACAATTCTACTTTAGGAGATGCCTAAGGCAGTCAAGTAAAGAAGAAGAAGGAGAACACATAACATACCAGTCATACAGAGATGAAAATTCAGTCCTAACATGTACTTATCTACATAATCAAGATGTATGAAGAAAATTAAGCCAAGAGAGCTACTATCTTTGGAATTTTTGTGAAAGAGGGAGGGAATTACTAAAGAGAAAGAGTATAAAACAAAGGAGAATTTACAAAAATAGACTGGAAGAAATATCTATGATAGAGGGATTTTGAACTCAAAACTTAGAGGGAGTTTCTAAAATTGCATGGATGAGAATCATAATGAAACTAAGGATATTGGTCACTCATGAAAGTGAACTCTTCTGGATTGCATGGTAACAAAGAGAGAGATAAATATACTTAAGATGTTTGAGGTGTTGCCATCAATACTAAAGAGGGAGATTATTGGAAACTACACTTGATTTTTTTAAAATAATATCATTGATGTCAAATCTATTGATGAGACATGCTACTATCTAATCTAAATATCATATCTACTTGATTGATGAAGAGGATCTGAGAAATTGATCATAACAAAAGTACCTAGAGGAAAGGTTGAGTTATGAAAAGGAAGATACAATGGACATTTTATTAGTTAGACTATGGAAAGATAATTTTATTATTTATATCATGAAGACACATGAAGGAATTGACAAATTACACAATCTTGATAGAGGAATAGAGTAAAGATTAAAGAATTTTCAAGACTATGCCGAGTGATCCTAGTGTCAACCGAGCTACTATAAGTGTCAAGAAAATTTAGTGTTGATCGAGCATCCATGTCGACCGAGTGACAGTATTGATGCCAAGCTAGAATCTCTATAGTGACCAAGAAATAAAATGATGACCGAGTATCAGATCCTAGTGTTGGATGAAGAACAACATTTTTAATTGATTGTGAGAAACCATGATTTCCATCCAACTCAGTTGATTAATTGGGATATGGAAAGTGTGTTGAAGATAAGATCGATGCATTGGATCATTTAATTCAAGGAGAGGATTAGGTAAGATAAGTAAAGAATGGATTTCGATGAGAAATTTATAGAAAAGAGACAAAGATGAATAGATACAATGAATCTAGTAGATTAGATTGTATACCCTAAGATCTACGATAATTATGGAAATGGAAAAGGACCATAATTATATATTTAAGGGGGCACAAAGATGAACTAAGAAAAAGGAGAGAAAAGAATGTGAAGTGTTAAATGCAAAGAGATAGAGATGGGAAATTGTGTGCATTTCCAAAAAGATGTAACAAAGCTACTAAGGTTGATAAGAAAATATAAGCAGAAGGCTTAAGTTTGTTGTGAAGAGAAGGGTGATTTCTTGAAGGGTTTCCAAGCGAATCAAAGACACAGTTGACAAGGAAGGCTTATCAGGGAATTAGCACATGAACTAAATTGAGATCTAAAATTGCAAAGTGATTTGTAATCATATAGATCAAACCCTACTATTTTATTTCTAATCATTGTAAACAATTTGTATTGAGATCATTTTAATCAAAGGTTGACCTAATAGTCATTGAAAGACTTAACAGTCTATGTAGAATCCTTTAACTAGGTGACATTCTAATGGAGTGTTCTAAAGTCCTTTGATAAGGCCTCTCCTAATAGGGTTATTAAATCCTCTAATGAGGTCACATTTAGTAGTGTGTATTGTAACCTTTAATGGGGTTGGTTCCTAACGAGACTCACTTCAAAAGAGTGAAAAAGTGGTGGCATGTTGCTAGTGCTTTTCCCAAATTGGGTTTCCACGTTAAATCATAGTGTCAAGCTTGCGTTGAATGTTTAATGGTGTTTTACATTTTAAATGTTTACATTTAGCAAGTCTATTATATTAGGACAGTTAACTACTAGTTAAAATTGTTATACAATTTATAATAGAGACCGAGTTACAAGATAATGTTGAACAAAAGATGTTTAAGTATTTTATTGTTCAATTGGTACTAAAGTACCTTGAGTAAAGTATTCACCCCCCTCTCAATTATTCTAAACATTTTAACAAGAACATCTCAAGGTCCAATATGGTATATCCGAGAAGAATGTAATCACACATGGAGAACATGCAACATGGGATTCACTATCTAAATAATCAAGGAAACTAAATGCCACAGTACACAAAGGGTATTACTTAGTACTAACAAAGGTTTAATGTAGATACATAGGAATGGAGTGTCATCATACAACTTATAGAGCCTATGTGGCATCAAACTACCCTTCTCTCATCAAGGATGATCGATAGAGCCATATCAACATTTATAGATGGAAAGGCTATAGTGTACCATGTCAACACCTCAAACAATAGAAAAATAATATGCCATATCAATGTCTTAAAAATGGAAAGGTGTGACATACCATATCTACGTCCTCAAGTGATGGGAAGGTAGTCAATTACATAAATCTCTTGTTAAAATAAGATCTCATTCATTTATTTAGTTATCATTTATTAAGGACTCCTTTGTATCCCAACCCATCTTGGAGAGCCACTCCACTCCACTACTTAGACACTAAACAAGATCATCTCGTTACAATAATGAGGCACCAAGAAAAAACATAATTAAGAAAAAAAAAATTGGAAAAAGACATAAAAGGCTCTCAAAGTCATAAATTACCAAAACATGGTAAACTTAATTGACATCAACTCCAAGAGTTCGAGTCACTTGAACCTCAACATAGGAGCATATTTCAACTACATTCCTAGATGTAGTATCACACATCATACATGAACATATCACATGCAAGGTCAAACTCAAACATGATAGGTACCAACACACATGAAAAATCAAGGAGGATATCTCAACTCCAAAACACTCAAGGAAAACAATCGAGCGAAAAACAAAGAGACACAATAACAGATATCTCAATCAGCCACTATGCCAAGAGAACAAACTTCCATAAAATCCAAAATCATCTTGTTAGAACAAGAGGAAGGCACTAAATTCCCCAAAGAAACCTAATAAGAAATTTCCAACAAAATGTGATAGAGAAACAAATCAATATTATAACATTGAAAGAACACCTTTGGATTGAGGCTTAAAATACTCAAAATGTCAGCTAGGCAAAACATGACGTAAGATATGTTTTGGGTGGCATGAAAAATGATGTAGCAAATAAAAAGCTCAAATATCAAACATCAAATAAATTTATTAGATTTAAAACCCATTAGTCTAAATCCACTAACACCACATGTTTCAAATAAAATCTTGAATCTAGGTACTTCCTAGAAATCTGACAACATAGCAACACAAAAAACTTGAAATCCCACATGGGAAAACAACACAAATTTACACCCGTCCAACTAGGTGGAGGAAAGAAAATAAAATGTGATGGATTTCTAGTTCTCGACCCATTAATTAATATTAGCTTACTTCAATAAAAAATATGAATCAAATCAAAAGATATGAAGAGCCCTACCTCACAAGATTGATAAAAACCAACAGAAGGGAGAAGTAATTAAAACCTGTTAACCTCATAATGGTTTTTGACACTTGAGTGCTAATACACTTAACTAATTTCTATATTGGAGCTGAGTACACCATGAATGTCGAGCCACAACAAAAGTTGAGTTAGGAAAGACTTCAAGTGCTGAGTGATCTTCATGTGCCGAGTAGTCTTTAGAAGCCGAGTGAAGATCAGGGGCCGAGTGAAGTTCAAGTGCCAAATGACTTTAAGTGTTGAGAAGAATAAAGTGCCGAGTGATATTCAAGTGCCGAGTCATAGATGATGCTAAGCAATACAGAAATGAAACAAGTGTCGAGTAAGCCAGTTTGTTATTAGTGCCGAGCATCTGGAATCAACAAGTGCCGAGCAACACAAAATGTACATATGAGTTTTTAACTTCATTGATTCATATGTAAATCATTTTCATGGATGACATGTGATGAATCTTGAAGGATTAAATGATAAGATCGAATCTTTTATTTTTCCTATGCAATCTACATGCAACCAATAAGAAAAATGATGAAGGCATGCAACCAATGGAAGAAGTGCAAATAATGAGCGGGAAATAGAGATTGAATATGGATCGTAGATCCATACCTAACCCTAAATCCTCAAATGTCTTTATAAGGAAGACAAAATTTCATTCTAAAGAGAGTGAGTGGATATACAAGGGTGTGTAAGGAAAACTACTTTCAGAGTAAGGACTATCAGATCATAAAGGATCAAGATCAGAGAAAGCAGATCAAGTGCTTGTATTCAACAATCGAAGGATTTTAATCTATTAGGTTTATTGTACCTAATACTTTCTAGAAATTGTATTAGAATGAAAATCCTATGGTGATAGGTTAGCTTAACAACTATTTCATAGATCCTTTAAATAGGTGATTAAATCCTTTAACAGGGTGACACTTCATGTAAAGTGTTTGTAAATCCTCTAATCGGTCACTATTGATACAGTGTAAAGCCTTTAACAGGGCAGACCATCAAAAGTGGTTAAAACCTTACTGCTGTAGCAAATTTTGTGGGTATCATCCCCACCCCAGTTTTACCTTCTTATTCCTAGAGGGTTTCTGGGTTACCAAAATCTCAAGTGTTATGTGGTGATTCTTATGTGTTTCTCATAATTGTTTGATATGTTTGTATGTATCCAATCTACTTTCAGTTAAAATATTTTAATACAATACTTTTGATTCACCCCCCCTCTTAGAAGCATTCTTCCTATTTGAATATTCCAACAATTGGTATCAGAGAAATTGGTTCTCACAAAAAGAAGTCTAACAACTTGAAGAAAAAGATCTAAAAGTGGAAGTCTTCAAACTTGGGAAGATTATTGAAAATCAATTGATTGATGTGCAACTGGCTCTACACAAAGTAGAGGAAGCAAGGGAAGAATTGAGAAAATCCTTGAAGAGAAGGAAGGATATAGCCATAGCTGAAAATGATATAAACTATAAGGAGATTGATACCACAAAACTGTGTGCCAATAGAGACACTAAAGAGTTTGATGCAGCAATAGCAGAACTGATGGAGAAAAATAAAGTTCAAGCACAGGAGATAAGATCTCTCAAGATGGAACATGAATCACAGGCCATAATGATATGTGAAATCACTGAACAAAGGAAAAGAGCAGTTGAGGATAGAGTCATGATAGAAAATGACAAAAGAAATCTTGCAAATAAGCTTGAAGAAAAATGTACTGAATTAACAAGGATCTCAAATATGCAGATGGATACACTTGCCCAAATGATGAACCTTCATCATGAACTCAATATGAAAGATATTGAGATCTCTACTTTGAAGATACACAATGAAAAATTACAGAATGAATTAAACAGAGAAAAAGAGGTAGCTGAGAATCTCAACAAGTCAAGTGAAGCCATCAAGTATTTTGAACAGTTGCTGAAATCCCCAAAATCTGGATACAACAACATTGAGGTTGGAGAATCATCAAAGAGTGTCAAGAAAAAAGATGACATAGGTAAGAATTCAAAGCCCACTTGTCATTACTATAATAAGAAGGGGCATACTGCAAATATTTGCAGGAATAGGAAATTCAATCAGCCTAATACACTCAAGAGAAGGAGTTACTATCACAAGTGCAACATGCAAGGACATATGAAATAAGATTGCAGATCCAGAGTTACAAGGACACAAAAATTTGATGGACATTGTCATAATTGCAAGAAGTATGGGCATAGAGCATTTGAATGTAGATCAAAGCCTATATGGACATCAAATCAACCAGCAAAATCAAAAGGGAATGAAAGTCACTATCATTTGGATTATAACACTAAGTATAGCTGCCATTATTGTTAGGAATATGGACATATACCACAGAACTGCATAAGAACACATTTCAAAGGGAACTACAAGAGATGGTTGAATCAAACCACATGTTTCAGTTGTTTGAAAATTGGTCATATTAGCAAAAACTGTCCTACAAGATCAAAGGCACCCAAGACTGAAGAAAATAAGGGCAGAGAAAAGATTGATGTCGAAAAGATAATGGGGCAAAAAAATAAGACTTGGAAAAAGAAAGATGAATGCAACACATCAAGTGGAGGGATCACTTCACCCAATGGGTCAAGTGATCACACTTCATCAAACTAAGCATGAGAAGTATACGAGACTGATATACAAAGCTATATCACACATCAATCCCAAGACAAAGAAGCAATGCAAAGTATAAATCTGCACGAGACAAGATGTCAAGACAAAATCTAAATGATGTTGCCAAACTATCTTTGGATGTTGAGTTAAACTCCAACACATGCTGAGCTCCTAACAGCGATCGAGTTGATAACTAATGCTGAGTTAGGTTAAATTTTTTCAAAAGCTGAGTTGGCAGTTGAGCATTTAATGCAATGAAAATAGGGTATATTATCACAATTCTAATCAGTTTTCCTCATCATGATCAAGAAGAAAAGAAGAGAAAGAGAGCAAAGAAACTTCACAGCAAAGAATCCAGCATTTCAAGCAGATTACAACATCTTTCAACGTGTTTTCATCGATCTTGAGGTATTTTTCATTTGTGCCAAGCTACGCAGTTTCATATTTCGTAAAAAGGAAACCCTAGTTTGCATAAATGGCATCAAGTTCCAAGAAAACCAAGGACAAAGAGTCATTTGAAGTTTAGTTAGTGTCAAATGAGGTCAAGCAACCTAATTTTTGTCCCATACCTGAAGTTGCATACAAAAACAACCTAGCCAGAGCTCTCTCCCAAATACCCCCAAAAGTTGTAATGATTCAAGATGTGAGGAGATGCTACAATTGTAAGATAGGAGCCCTAGGAGATATGGAAATAAGGCAAGCCTATAAGAAATTGTGCGTAGATGGAGTCTTAAAAGATGAATTCAAAATTGTTGAAAGAAAGGGTTTAACCCGAGTTTTGAGCTTTCCCAACATATTCAAGACAGAATGAGTTAAACTTGTGTTAAGCAAAATTCATGGTGAAAGTTTATGGTTAGAAGATATTCCCATCAAATTAACCAAAGAAATTATACATAGAGTAACTAGGTACCCTACCCTAGATCGGTTCAAAACCTTGAGTAGTGAATCGAAGGAGGTTATTGAAAAGAACACTGGTGCTCAGTGGAATAAGAGAGGAATGACAATTCACACCATTTAGGATCCTCTAGTTGAGTTTGCTGTTAGAGTCATTGCCCATAAGTTCTATCAGTCTAGTAGACTCAACAGTGTGCCATGTATTGCAATAGATGTAGGTTACAAATTGGTGAAAAAGGATCATACTTATGATCTTGCAGAACCACAACTACAATAGATTACTGAAAACCTAGCTGCCATAAGAAGGACAAAGGGTGTTCAATGCAAATTTGGAGCAATTCTAATTTGTATATTCTTCTATGTTCAAAATGAGTTTCCCTCTTTTGGCAAAATTACATGGAGGAATGATAGAACTATCATTGCCCAAATTAATGAATATATACAACAGATGGGAGAAAATTTTGATACCCTGATGACAAGTTATTTCAAAGATTTCAAGAAATCCATGAAACAAAGGGTGAGAATACCAGTTTCTTTAGTAGAAGAACATGTTAATGATATATGCTTCTTGGTTGATATTGACTTTACATACATTCAAGCTGCAATTCCAAGAGTGAGATGGCTAAGGCCATTTGGATATGAAATCAATGTTGATGAAGCATCTGCAGCAATAACTGCATTATTGGCAGAAGAAATAGATAAAAGTGCTCCAAATTTTGGCACTTATGATGTAGTAAGGTCAAAAATAAACATGGAATTAAAGACTGATTCCACATTAAAGAAGAAAGAAAAATTGTTAAAGAAGATTAAGAAGAAATTTGTTGAAGAAATTGAGGGTGAAGCAGAAGAAGAAGAAGAAGAAAATGATGATAAAGATGAACAAGAACAAGGCCCAATGGAATTAACTCAAGGCTTGGGTGAAGACAAGGAGGAAGGTGCAGAAGAAAAAGAAGTCAAGGAAGCACCAACTAAAGCTGAGTCAAATAAAAGAAAGGCAATAGAACAACCTCCAGCTTAGCAAAAACCAAAGAAATCTGCCATGCAATCACCTCAAAAGCCTACAACATGAGCTGCAACAAGGGCCTCCACTCAAAAGGCTAAAGAGGAAGTTACAAAGAAGAAACCAATCAAGGAAACACAGGAAGAGCCAAGGAAAAGAAGAAGATATGTGGCTCAACCTGATACTGATGAAGAAGATCAATCTAAAAAGGTAAGCCATTCTTCAGTTGATACTTTATGTAAAAAGATTGGAAATGGTGATTTAAGCAACTTAAGTAAGGTTGATTTAAATAAGTTTACTAAAGAAGAATAGAATAGGATGGAAGAAATAGTTTATGGAATGATGGCACAGTTCAAGTACACTCCACTTGAACTAGATAGACAATTGCCAAATGAATTGTCTAAAATTGTAGAAGACAAATGGCATTTTTGTTTGAAAATGGAGAAGGAGATGAGGGAATCAACCCTAGCAAGTGTATTGCCGAATTTGACTAGGGAACAAATAAAGAAAGCAGTCAAAAGGCATAACAATAGGTTTACACCTAAGTATAGGGCATTCTTCATACTCCAAAACAAGATGGAAGAAATTGTTCAAAGAACAATGAAATCATGGAAAAACTTGTACAAAAAGATTGAAGATTTTCTTGAAGAAGAATACAAGGAAGAAGCTACTGCTCTGCTGGAAGAGAGGAGAAAAAGGAGAGAAGAGAAGATAGTAGTAGAGAAGGGAGAAGAAGAAAAGAAAGTAGAAGAAGAAAAGAAGGTAGAAGAAGAGAAGAGGGAAGAAGAAAAGAGAGATGGAGAGGAGGAAGAGACACAAAAACAAGATGTAACGACAATAGCTGAGAAAGAGCAGCAACCAGATCAGAGTGTGCAAGACACACAATCGCCACCCTCTAGCCCTCCTCATGTACCCATCACACCTACAAAAATTGTAACTATTACTAATGTTCCTAATACTTCTGGTTAGAACATCAATCCATTAACTACAAAAGATCTCAAAAGAATCCTTGACCATTCTACACAACAAGCAATATTATGTGCAGATCCAATATTGGTCAGTATGGATGAATTGCAAAAACTAGTAGAAAGCATAGTTAGAGATAAGGTGAATCCACAAAAACTACCTTCCATCATCTCTACAGCTACTAGTGGTCAACTTCAAATGCCAACAGTTATTTCAACAGGCATAGTTGACACTACAATACAGAAGTCGAGTGCTACTGTAGAAAAAGGAACAGAACAAATAGGACAGACTATTACATCTAATCCTACAGCACAAACACAAGGTGCACTTCCTAAGATTACCATAATTGATCAAGATAGTAGACAACAAGAGGAGAAAACAATGGAAACCCCTAAAGAGCAAGAGGCAATACAAACATTGATAAATTTTCCTACCTCGGGAACTTCTTCACAATAGCCATTGCGAATATCTATAGCAACATCTAGTACTACAAAAGTTGCAAGGGTACTTCACTATGGAGACCTTGAATTAGATGAGGAGATAGTCATACCAGGCTATGACTTAAAAAAAAAAACCATTGATCAAATAAATGAGGTACAAGAAGCACTGAATAGGAGAAAGAGACAAGAGATACTTAGGAAGGAGTATAAACAAAAGCAAACACTACATGAGATTAAGGACATCTTTATGGATGCCTTCAGTTTGAAATCACCAAATGAGTCAAAGCATATCATGGAGCAATTATGAGATATTGTTGACCAGGTGAAAAATGAAGACCAAGAAACAAAAGCAAAAGATATGGAATGGTCTGAAAGAAAATTTCAAGGGAAAGTGAATGAGAAAGTATCTAGTGAAATAGCACTTTCACAGGTTGAATTGGAAAAGTTAATAGAAAAAGTGAAAAAGGTACTTGAGAATATATTCTCATTGTACAAAAAGTTGTGTGACTTTTCATACTTCACACAAGAGACAAGCCAAAAGATACTGAGCTTGGAAAGAAATTTAAACATTTCAAGAATACAGCTACCAAATGATCTAGCTCAAAGTGAGAAGCATTTTGCTCAATCGCTTCACACTCACAAAGAAATAGCCATATTAATAGCAGATGAGGCCAATATCAAAGAAAAACTGATACAGCTACAGTCCTCCATTACCCCACATTTGGAATTACTCCATAAGGAACAATCTATGCAAAAACCGTTCTCAAGAAAGATCCTAATCTTTCTACATTAGATGGACTTATTCATCTTGCTACAGAGACTGCCATCCAGCATAAGTCACTGGAAATTGCTTTGAACAATTGGGATGCAGCTCTCAGGATGATTATGGAGGTAAACAACACATTTTTGGTGAAATACGATCTTAACCCTTAAAATCCTTTGACATAAGTGTCAAAAAGGGGGAGATAAGAATAAAAGGGGGAGATATTAACTAAAGAGGAGATATTATAAGATGCATGAGGCACAACCAACTCAGGGGGAGTTACAATAATTTTGAGGTATATATTATAAGTTACAAATTTTGATCAAGTTTTCTTTAAAAACTATGTATATATCAAACAGATTAGTTAATGTACTCACAAGGTTAGTTAAGTGTTTTTGTCACTCATGTCAAAGGGGGAGATTGTTAACCTCATAATGGTTTTTGACACTTGAGTGCCAATACACTTAACTACTTTCTATATTAGAGCCGAGTACACCATGTATGTCGAGCCACAACAAAAGCCGAGTTAGGAAAGACTTCAAGTGCCGAGTGATCTTCATGTGCCGAGTAGTCTTCAAGTGTCGAGTGAAGATTAGGTGCCGAGTGAAGTTCAAGTGCCGAATGACTTTAAGTGCCTAGCATAATAAAGTGCTGAGTGATATTCAAGTGCTGAGTCATAGATGATGTCAAGCAATACAAAAATGAAACAAGTGTCGAGTAAGCCAATTTGTTATTAGTGCCAAGCATCTGGAATCAGCAAGTGCCAAGCAACATAGAATGTACATATGAGTTTGTAAATTCATTGATTCATATGTAAATCATTTTCATGGCTGACATGTGATGAATCTCGAATGATTAAATGATAAGATTGAATCTTTTATTTTTCCTATGCAATCTACATGCAACCAATAAGAAAAATGATGAAGGCATGCAACCAATGAAAAAAGTGCAAACAATGAGCAGGAAATAGAGATTGAATATGGATCATAGATCCATACCTAACCCTAAATCCTCAAATGTCTTTATAAGGAAGATGAAATTTCATTCTAAAGAGAGTGAGTGGATATACAAGGGTGTGTAAGGAAAACTACTTTCAGAGTAAGGACTATCAGATCACAAAGGATCAAGATCAGAGAAAGTAGATCAAGTGCCTGTATTAAGAAATCGAAGGATTGTAATCTATCAGGTTTATTGTACCTAATACTTTCTAGCAATTGTATTAGAATGAAAATCCTATGGTGATAGGTTAGCTTAACAGCTATTTCATAGATCTTTTAAATAGGTGATTAAATCCTTTAACAGGGTGACACTTCATGTAAAGTGTTTGTAAATCCTCTAACTAGGTCACTATTGATACATTGTAAAGCCTTTAATAGGGCAGACCATCAGAAGTGGTTAAAACCTTACTGCCATAGCAAATTTTGTGGGTATCATCCCCATCCCAGTTTTACCTTCTTATTCCTGGAGGGTTTCTAGGTTACCAAAATCTCAAGTGTTATGTGGTGATTCTTACGTGTTTCTCATAATTGTTTGATATGTTTGTATGTATGCAATCTACTTTCAGTTAAAAGATTTTAATACAATACTTCTAATTCACCCCCCCTCTCAGAAGCATTCTTCCTATTTGAATATTCCAACAAAACCACCACTGAATATGATACTGAAATCTTCAGAAAAGTTGAGAAATACCAACATGAATCTAAATAATTACTTCACACACACATCTAATAACTAGATTTTACCCAATAAGAAAAATATCAAAAATTTTCAAGAAGGTTTGGAGCAAAATTACCAAATTCTCATAATTTAAAATATGAGAGGTGAGAATAAAACTAACTTTTTGGCATTAAGTACTTTTCCAAAAGTAAACTTTGAAATAGATTATTTAAAGAATTGAATAATATATTTGAGATTTTCCCAAATAAAATAAATTAGTTTCAATTAAATAGAATCCAACTACAATAAATTAGCTAACAACTAAAATAAAACCTTTCAAATCCTCAAAATACATTAAATTAGCATTCAAGTGGAATCCTTCCTCAAAAATTGCAAGAATTCTAATGCATAGACATTCACTAGTCTATCAAAAATGCAATATGAGGATGGATTTTTCCATTATGTACTAGATGGATAATATATAATAATTAGATATGATGCCCATATAGGGATGACATTGGCTCTATATGGAAGGTCAAAGTTACTAACTCTTGGTGCCACCACTAGGGATACAAGCACACTCTTAATTATTGCAATTTAGGATGAATGTACCTAGTACTCATTGAGTAAACATGAAAACATCAAGTGTAGATTCTCAATATAAATAGCCAAAGTACAAACACAAAAAAGTCACATAAAGGATAACATGACACCGTATAGATCTCGCCAACAAGTGACTATGAATCTATTCCCTCTTAGTACTAATACCCATGGAAAATCCATGTACAACAATGGTGGAATACAAAAAAATGTATAACAATTGTGGAATACAACGTAACAACATATAACATATGATAAATCATTTAAACTAAATCATTTAATTAATCATTTTACAATTGTTCTATGCATATCCCATTAGAAGTAAACAACTAATACCCAACAACACATATGACACAATATATAATGAAATCTCATAAAATCACCGTGACATAACATCCATAATTTTGAATGTAAAATACATAGATAAAAACATAAATAATTATAAAGATACTGTTAAAATACCATTAACCACACAATCTAACATATAAATCATTAGTATTGTAGGAACTAGAATAAGGTACAGTAATCAAATGTAGCATACAATACAACCATTGATGATCACATCATAAGGGTATAAATAGAATAACTTCATGATACCATAAAAAACTAGGTAAATGTTGATACTCACCTTAGTTAAAACATTACAACATATCATAAATATCATAATCCAAATATCAATCAAAACCACAATATTCATCTTGAAAAGGAAAAGATAATCAACTATATAGGGTGCACCTCACAAGGTCACATAAAAATATAGCACATGGGTGATCACCACATCTAAAGCTCACTAATTGCACAATAATATTGAATCATCAAAGTCACATCAATCAAGATGACAGACAAAATGAAAATGAGAGACAAACTACATCTGGAGTGACTTCTCATGGGTACCTTGAACTGAAAGTGGTCGATGAGGTAATGTAGATAGATTTTAATAAAATCATAACCAATTAAATAAATGGGTGATAAAACTTAATGAATGATAATAAAATACCTATACAATAACCAAGTGTCTTGAGGAAGCCTGTATGAGGGTGTGGTGTCTAGATAGTAGCTAGTCTTTTGCGCAAGTTGGTGCAAGGATACAATATGTGGCTTCCCAAGGGAATTAATTTAGCATGGCATTTTACATGACTTGAGCTAGTATAAGCTAAGAGATTACACTCTACTAGAGTCCATACATAGTTATCCTATAGTTTTTTTCTAACAAGTGACCTAATATATTGCATTTCATTCATGATCATTGTGTTTTTGTGTCATATTATGTTTAACATTTGTGTAAGCCTTAGATTATTTTATCTTATGTTTTTGTGGTCGAACCACTATGTCCATGAGTATTTCATGCATGGGTTTCACATGGTTGGGAGACATAACTACCTATACCATTGATGGGGATTGAATAACAATGATGTCCATCTTCTAGATGTAGGATCTTGTTAACTTATTCCCCCATCTCTTGTCCTCTTGCCTTCACTTTTGTACTTGAACTCTTGGTGTAGATTCTTTTTGTATTAAGTTATTATTGTATCCTAATGGTCGACCTAGATGTTTTACTTTTATGCATTTGTTTTGCAATTGAGTGGATGATGCCTCAGTAATCTTGTATCCAACACTCCTTGATGTGGAGTTAGCTCTTATTTCATGGCACACATTGATGTTGGCATTGACCTCTCTTTTGTTATTTAGAGAATCTTACTCATTGGATGTTTTTAGAATTGAGATTACCTATTTTAGGCAATGTTTGATTTATTTGTGTGGTGTCAAAAATAGTTTAGTCCTATGATAGTTTTAGGTTCTCCATGTCATAAAGATCATTGAGATATTTTCAATGCTTTTTGAATAGAGTCAACTTCAATGCATACATGAAAGTTATGGCTTCTAGAGTGAAGGCCATTTTTATTGCATGATATAAATATTTTACAATGCCCATTAGTGGCATCACATCACACGATGAAGTGTTAAAATACATTTCATCACACCCAATAGTAAAATTTCATCACACCATTTATTAGTGAAGTTTCTCACTAATAAGTTATTTTAATACGCTCCTAAAGGAGTTTAATTACATTATCCAATCTTTCACACTAGGTTCTAGGTGCTTGCTTTAGACCATTTAGTGCTTTCTTCAATATACATATCATGTTTTTTCCTTCTATTAAAGGAAATCCTTCATGTTGTTCAATGTAGACTTCTTCTCCAAGTTTTCCATTCAGAAAGGATGCTTTGACATCCATTTGATATACTTTGAACTTCTTACTTGTTGCATAAGCCAAAAGTTTTCTCACTGCTTCCATTCTAGCTATAGGGGCATATGTTTCCGCATTATCAATTCCTTCTTTTTGTGAATAACCTTTTCATACCACTGTAGCTTTATTCCTCACAACTTCACCTTGTTTATTCATCTTACTTTCTAAATACCCAATTAGTTCCTATAACATTCTTGTCTTTAGGTCTAGGAACTAATTCCCATGTCTCATTCTTCACAATCTGATCTAGTTCTTCCTTCATTTCTTGAATCCAATGATATACTTGCATGCCTCATCTGTATTCTTAGGTTCAACTTGAGAAATCAGAAACAATTCCTCATTTACTCTATTTCTTGTCATCACCCCTTTTTCTTTGCTTCCAATTATCTACTCTAGAGAGTGACTCTTTGTTAGGTTCTTGTTAGGTGTAGGAGTTGCTATCTCAACTCTTATTTCTTCTCTTGGTTCATCTCTCTATTCTCCTCTTTGTTCAATAATTTGTACATCATTATGCAAGTCATTGTTAGTCTCAAAGAAAACTTCTACATTCTCTTTAAGAATTCTAGGACTATCTTCTTCCTTATTAGAATTATAATCCATCATTCTCTCTTTAACTTCAAACTTTTCATCAATTTTCACATTTGCACAGTCAAAAATTGTCTTAGTTCTATGATCAAAACATTTTTAAGCTTTTCTTTTCAATGAATAACCAAGAAACATACCTTCATTGCTTCTTGGATCAAACTTACCAATATCATCATCTCTCTTTATGTAACACTTACTTCCAAAAATTCTAAAGTACTTCACTAAGGGTGTATGACTAAACCACAATTCATAAGGAGTCTTATTTGTACATTTTATGATATGTACTCTATTCATGGTGTATATTGATGCATTAACTACTTCTCTTCAAAAATTCTTGGATACATCATTGCTCTTGTTGCCTCTTGTATTGTTATGTTTCTCCTTTCTACTAACCCATTCTACTTAGAGGTCTTGGGTGATGATAATTGTCTCTTAATTCCATTTTTTTCACAAAACATGTTAAACTCTCTAGAAGTAAATTCTCCACCTCTATCTGATCTCAAACATTTAATCTTTACACCAGATTCATTTTCAAATTTATTCTTAAATATCTTGAACTTCCAAAATGCTTTAGATTTTTTTTTAAGAAATTTCACTCACATCATTCTAGTGAAATCATCAACAAAAATCATAAAGTACCTTTCTCCATAGAATCCTCTTGTTCTAGTAGGGCCACTCAGATCTGTATGAACAATCTCTAGCTTCTCTATGGTAGTGAATTTGTTTCTAGGAAAAGATACCTTCTTCTATTTAGCCATTACATTCTTTGCAAACAACATTAGTAGGCTTCATAATTTTAGGCAAGTCTCTAATTGCAAATGTACTACTTGCCTTCACAATGTTATCAAAGTTTATATGGAAGAACTTTCTATGTCATAAACAATTGTTATCCACTTTATCAACCAAACACATCAATGTGTCATCATAGCAAGATTCAATTGAAATACATGTCATCTGGATCTTGTGCCTATTCCTATTAGCTTACCATCCTTATCTTTGGTAATACAAGTCTTCTTTGTAAACTGCAATTGATAACCTTTATCCACCAAGTGTCCAATACTCAACAAGTTATGCTTTAAACCATCAACAAAGTAAACATCATCGATGTTACTTTTTCCATCAAGAGTAATATTAAGTTCTACAAATAGAATAAAAACTAATTGGGTTTGTTTGTGGAGGGAAATCCATGTTTAATTGCATATGAGTTATAATAGTATTGGACGTGAAACCTTTTTGAAAATGTTTGCACTTAACCCTTGTGTGCATCATCTAAATGTATTAAGGCTTAAATGCACCATTCTTGCTCTTGGAAGATGCAAGATGGATACTTGTGAACTACCATTCTAAATTATGAGTCAATAAAGATTGACTTGAAAATATGTACATGAAATTCTATGAAAATCACACAATTTGATACATTGTAGAAGCATTACTTGAATGAAAATGGATGAACTTGAGATCTCTATAATGAATGATAATACAATCATCACACAATTTGGTATGTTATGGAATTGGTAATATAAATATTAAAATTTTTTGAGTTAGGGATCTCTATCACGAATCGTTCACAAGGCAGAATGTGATAGCATTTAAGTGGGCTTGATTGTAGAGGAATATTATGATCAAAATGTGTGAGCGAGGATAGTGTATAGATGGTGTAGCCTTCAAGGAAGGTCTAATGTTTCACTCTTATGAACATTACCTGGATGTAATGATTGTTAAATGGACGATTTATGCTCATAGGACACTTTGTGAATTCATGTGAGTCAATGTAGATTGATTAGATACATAATTGTGTGCTCTTGTAATGCTTACCAAAGAATTATTGGAAACACAGTTGTATAAAAATCAACAAACTAGGGATCTCTATAATGACTAATTCATAAAGTATATTAGTTTTTGAAGGTTTTGGAAATGTGCTAGCAAGCTAAGTGGATGTGATTACAAGGAAACTCAATGGTTAAGTGTGCTCAAACTAAGGTAGTACTATGATTGAGAAGTTTTAATGTTACACCCTTGTGAGCAGCACCTAAATGCAATGAATGCTAAGTGGAACATTAACTGTCATGAGATGTTGAGACACACTAATCGTATAACATAAGTAAATGCAAATTGTATATAAGTTTCTTAATTTAAACCTTAAAAAACATAACATAATTATATAAGTATCTTAACACCATTTGTATTAAAGATATCAAATTAATTATGATGAAATTGAAATTAGTATCCCATTTAAACACATTTATTTATCTATTTTTGTCCCTCATATTCTCTATCTACTTCTATTTTTTTAATCTATATTCCATGTAACACCACTTGTGCAAAAGATATTAGATTAATTAAAATGGATGTAGTACTTTACATGGTTGTATTTTGTTCCATGTTATTTTGATTCAAGTTAGGCTCTTGTTATTATGTTGTGATTACCTGCATGATGAGATGCATTCAATGACAATGCATTATTTTGGTTACTATATCATTGCTAATTTATATGATTAGATTATATGGTTATTTACCATTTTGATCATATTTGTGCGATGATGCACTTGTTTGATATGACATGATGCTTTATGATAATATATGGTATCTTTTGCATTCGAGAACACTGTGTTTTAATATATTACGATGGTTATATTTGATTCATTGTTATATTATGTCTTATAAGTTGTTGGTTGTGTTAGTTGCCAACTTTTATTGATATATGCTCATAGTGTCATAAGTGATTATCTTAATGCTTTATTGTTTAGTTTTTAAATGATATGTGCATTGAGGATTAAACTATGGAATGACTAATCCAAGACATTATATTACATATGAATGACCATGTTACTAGAGAATTAGTGTTCCATTAGGCATATCTTATCACTACTAAACATGCAACCATTTTTGCATGCTTTACTAAACAAATACTAGACACTATTCTACTTGAGCTTTAGGTTTGAGCATGTTCTTATCCCGGGCAATGATACACGAGGTAGTTTCACCAACTTTTTTTTAATGTTTTGGCCAATATTGTCCCTATATGGATGGTATATCCATAATTATTATATCATCCCTCTACTATGCGTTGGTTAATTAAAATTTAATTGCATATTGTGATAGATGAGTATGTGTCTACGCATTTAAGGTTCTCACAATTGTCACAATTGAGTTAGAATTAAAATGTTGATTTTAATTATTTGGAGATTTAATTTTATTGCCAACTAATTAGCCCTCGCTAAATTCCATTTAATTGGAATTGCTTTAATTATGTCTAGGAAGTCTGAATTTGCTCTGATTTACTTAAGTTATTTTATTAAAACTATTTGTTGGTGAAACAACTTTATGTATGGAGGGAAAGAGTTTATTCCTCACTTTTTCTTTTGGTAGATTTTATTTTGCTCCGAATTGGTTTGGATAAAATCACTTATTTTCTTATTTTTTATTCATTTATGAATCCACTTGGGCAACGACTCCTTGGATTTGTGTCTTCGTTGTCATTATTTTTGTGGAGCCATTTCCATCTCCATGAATAATTCAATTTCTTTCATCCATTTTCATAATTTCCACTTTGTCTAAGGTAGGGATTTTCCTATTTTCTATTTTACTCAAATGAAGTAAATCACTTCATCTTTGTGGGATGATAATCAACATTCCCCACATTTTCATTGCTTTCTAGGTAAGTACACCAAGATGGTGAAAAAGGGTGGGGGGGGGGGTTACAAGTGGACACATTTTTTTTAAAAATTAGGTAAACCAAAACCTCGACAAGACATTTGAGGGTCATCCACTCAAATTGAAAAGATGTGTAATTTTTTAAATTTTTTTCTCTTAAAGATGAAGTATTAAAAAAAACTTACAACTCTGTAACCGTCAATTTCTTTGTAGCACCCTTACGTATCTAAGCTTGAGTTGGATAACCTCTAACATAATGCTTATAATATACAAAAACATTTTACAAAAATGGATTTGCAAACATAAACATCTATGACAAATACACCATGAACTTATCTAAGTACAATAGTCTTGGGCACTTTTACTATCCATCCTTGAGGTCCTAGGAAAACCATAGTCATAATGGGAGGTGGAAACACTAATAATGGAATAACATCAAAAATAGGTTTGTTCTCTAGTATGAGTTCTCTTGTCTCCTCAGAGTTGGTTCAAAGGGGGGAGGTGTTTGTGTGTTCCTCTGAGCAATGTAGCCAAAAGAGATATCTTTTTTCAACATCATAGCATCACCATCTTTCAGTAGGTTTTTAAAATTACTCTCCTCAATCTTCATAACCAAGGTTTACCTACAATGAGATGTTATGATATATGAGTCTTTGAAGAGACCCAGTAAGATTCCTAGTAATTTTAGCAAATAGGTTATCATTTTTTCTCCAAAAAAGCCATTAAATCTCAACTGATAGAACATACCAAAAGAAATTACAACTATTCTTAACACTCAATAATTTTCTAGAAATAAGATTATTGAGGTTAAAGTTCTATTCAAAATGGAAACCAAATCATGCCCAAACATTCTTGAAAAGTGTAAAAAATCAAAGAAGATATGAGAGATGGTTTTAGGATTCCTACAATGAGCAGAAATTAATATATCCATTAGGTTTAACATGAAGCTTGTGCAGAAGAAGACACTAGACAAAAAAAAGGTTTTCAGGTTCCATAGGCCTATGCCAGAGGTTAATAAGGACAATCTTCTAATATGTAGGGCTCAAGAAAAAATAGTAGACCACATTGAGATCATCAAAGATAACATTGGTGGAGGTAAGAAGGATGTAAATTAATCTAGCTTTGGTAAAGAAAAGAGGAGTCCCATCAGATGAAGACATGTTCAAAGTACTACAGTATCATACAAAGACATGTTTGGGGAGAAGAAGAGGTTCACAAACTCTCAATTATAACATAGGTTCTCTTTTGATTCATCCAAAGATCAAGTTTGGAAGATAGGTTGTCCCAACTAAAATACCAAAAATATGCCCATTTCTTAGCAGAACAACCTTGTAGGAGTGCAAGGGGTTTTCTCCATATCTTAGGTTCCACCAAAGTGACATTTCCCCCATATTTGTACTTATCTAGTGGTTCATTGTTAGCCACATGAGATCTTACCACTTTCCAAAATTTCAAATAGCTTTATACACATTAAAGCCTTTGACATTCACAACAAATTTACCTGATAGGAGATCACCTCTATGTAGACCCTTCCAAAAAGAGGCTTTTATTGGATATCCCCTTTGCAATGTTGTTCCTTACTAGTATTTTTCAAGGTTCATTTCCCTCTATAAATCTAGCAATCCATTTCACTACTAGAGAGATGCCTTGGGTTATGAGGTCTTTCAACCTCGGTCGACCTAGAGACTTATCCAAAGTATACCACTTCCATTTGATTGCATGTGCTTTCTAGTTTCCCTTTCTATCAAACCAAAGAAAATCTCTAATCACATTTTGGAAGTAATTAATTTGACTCTGGTTAAACATCCAAAATGAAGCATAGTAAATGGTATAAGCAGATTTTTCCAATAGACCTATACTCTCCCAACTAGGGATAGGTATCTATTGTTCCATTTGGTGTACTTCTTTTTAGGCATGCTCTTAACCCAACTCCACATCTCTCCCAAATTCAAAGAAATTGAGAAATATATCCCTAGGCATCTAACAATATGATTGAGGCCTCCACACCAATCTCAGGAGGATTCCTTCCAACCTAAAATTATAGATTTGGGAAAGAAGACCTTACCACTAGAGGCATTACAAAATAATTCCAACATAACCATCAAATTTTTAATTTTCTCTTCATCCATCATGATGTTCACGGATGTGCCATCAACAAACTACACATTATTAAGTTCTTCACTGTTAGGGAGGGATATACCTCTAACTCTTGGTGAAACATCATTATCTCTTAATACTTATCTAAGGGCATCAACAATAATCACAGTTAAGGCATAGGAAAGTGAGCATCCTTACCTTATAGATCTAGTAAGAGATAAAGGCTTGAACTTGAGGGCATTGGTTTCTACACTGGCATTGACATCTTTGAATAACATTTGAACCATAGTGGAAAAGAAATCAGTGAATCCAACTGTTTCAACATCATCATAATAAACTTGCACTCTATTATGTAAGATGCTTTTTCACAATCAAGAAGCATCATTCCTGCCTACTGGTTGGATTCATTTGCCTACTTTAGGGCTTCCCAACATGATATCAAATTTTTGATTATATATCTTCCCTTTACAGATCTAGTTTGGGTATGGCTAATATCTTTGGAAGCACATCTTGCAGTCTGGTAGCTAGGATTTTTGACAATTTTTTTATGAAGCATTAAGGAAGGTAATAGGTCTCCAAGATTTCATCAAAATCTTATCTCTCTCTTTAGGAATTAACTTGATCACTTTCACATTGATGTTATTTCCCAAGGAGTTCTTTGAGAAGGCTTCATTATAAATATTTAGTAAATCCTTGCCAATCCATTTGATGTTATGTTTGTAAAATTCAATAGGTAGGCCATTAGGGAATGGTGACTTATCATTGTCAATACTCTGAATAATTTTGAGTATCTCTAATTCTGAGATTTCTTTATCTAAATTTACCATGTTTATTAATTCTAACTTCTCAAGAATTAGGCCTACAAAAGTAGATGTAGTGGCTTCCATGTTGTCACCTATGTCTTCTGATGTGAAGAGATTGCAATCTCTAATAACTTGCAAATGCCTGCAAAATGTCTTCCTGGTTTGTTAGCTCCTAATTCTCTTCTCTAATGGATTCAATTCTAATCTTAGCTACTTTGGATTTTAGAAGGTTAAAGAAATGTTTTGAACCCTAATCACCAATGCTTAACCAATTAATTCTTTCTCTATTTCTTTCTCCTTGAATGCAGTGGTGGTGTATTATTCTAAGGGCACTTCTTGCATAGATGACTCTTTCATTTAACTCCCCCTCTAGTATAGTTTGCAAAAAAGTTTTTTCTTGGAGGAGTTCATTTTGAAGGTTGAGTTCTTGTTTTCTCCCATTCCTAGATTTTTTCCTTCTTATTGTTTGAAATAAATCTCTCCATGCTACCACTTTTTGATTCCAACCTTTATTGTTGAACCTTGGTGCCCTATTTTATTGTTTGTTAATTTATAGATTAGTTAAGATATTTAACTCTTATATTCATATTTGTACTATTACATGATATATATATATATATATATATATATATATATATACATATATGCAGATATTCTAATATACAATGTGAATAAAATAATAAATCATTTACATCAATATTAACATCTTTAATATTGTTTATTGTTATTGGGCATTTATTATGGACGTCGAGCGATATGAGTTATCGGGTAGGATTTGTTAAAGACTGTCAGGTATGTCAGTCATGCCAATAGATGTGACTTAATTATGTGTCATGGCTATTGGCTTTGACTCCTTAAGCCAACACTCATATATATATATATATATACACACACATACACACGCACACACATATATATACATATATATATATACATATATGTATATATATACATAGATATATATATATATATATACATATATACATATATACATATATATATGTATATATACATAGATATATATATATATATATACATATATACATATATACATATATATGTATATATATATATATATATAATGCAAATTGACCTCTATTTTGTATACAACGAAAACATAAAATACATCAGTCTTCTAGTTATTACAAAGTAGTTGCATACATCTCATCTCTCTCTAGTATATTGCAGAGCATTAGATTTTCTCATATCATATTCAGTCAAATTCATATCTTTGCCTTAAGCACTTATTCTATATAATATAAGTCTCCAGTCTGATACATTAACATGATATTAGAGTAGGTTTAAAAGAAGTATCCTGATATTAGACTAAAAATATCTAGATTATAGAAGCAAAAGATATTATTAATAAAATAGTGAATGGTATGAGGCTTGAAGATAGACTAGAAGGTGATTTAGATTTTGCACACTAGAAGCTACGTCTGAAACTTATACTTAATGAAATGGTTTAAATAAGTTTATTGAAAAATCTAACCCATCACCTAAAGGAAATGATGAACTAAAAAAATGGGAGAGCGACAACAATAAAGCTATGAAAATTATTGTGGACAGTGTTAAAACTCATCTACTTCTTGTAATCTCTGAACTAGACACTACACATGAGATGTACAATGCTCTTGAAAATATGTTTGAGATAAACAATACTATTCAAATAATTACATTAAAGGAGAAAATGTCAAATATTAAAATGAATAAAGGAGAGAAAATTTCCTTTTACTTCATGAGAATAATTGATCTTCAAAATCAACTCTCATCCATAGGACAGATCTATGATGGAAAGGAGTTAAGAGTAATGGCTCTTAAAGGACTTCCATCATCATGGGATACCTTCAGACAAGGGGTGTGCTCTTGATCAAAACTACCTAAATTTGAAAGACTTAAAGCTGATTGTATACAAGAAGAGTTTATGTAAATTGGTCAAGGTCAAAATGTTGCCTTTTCAAAAGAAGATTTTCAAGTTCTTTCAACTCAATTAAATAAGAAGAAAAGAAAATTCAAAGGAAAAAGGAAGCCACCTAACTTCTCCAAAATGCAATGTTATAGGTGTGATAAAATTGGGCATCCAACATCTAGATGTCCTGATAGAACTAAGTCTCAAACATCATTTGCAAACACTCAAAACTCTAATGGAAATTTTGAACACAATGCTTTCTATTCAGCACTCTCTAGTGAAGCATCAACCAGATCAAGTACTTGGGTAATTGATAGCAGAGCCTCTCGACATATTATAGGTTTTAAAAGTCAGTTAGGCTCTCTAAAGGAAGACTATATTGATGAAGTAACCATTGGAGATGATACAAGTTATCCTATAATGGGAATAGGAACATGCACTATTCATTTAAAATCAAGGAAGACAATTGAACTTACTAAGGTACTATATGTACTTGGTACAAAAAGAAACTTACTTTCTATCTCTACTCTTGAAGATGAAGGACTTAGAATTACATTTATGGAAGGAAAGGTCTTAGCTTGGTCTAAGAATTCTAACATAAAAAATTTCATTCAAAATTTGATCTAGGCACGGATGTCTTTATCAAATTAACTCTCTCTCTCTCTCTCTCTCTCACACACACACACACACACACACACACACACACACACATTAAGCTGTAATTCATGATTCTTTCAAAGAAAATGAAATTTGGCATGGGAGATTAGGTCATTTTCATTTTTGAGGATTACCATCTATAGGAAAAATGGTAACAGGTATACCTAATCTTAATCCATACCATGAAGGAACTTGTAAAGGTTGTGCTCTAGGGAAGAATATCGAAACTACATTCCAAAATACTCAAACCAAATCCAAAAAAGTTATAGAACTTATTCACTCAAACTTATGTGGTCATATGTTAGTTCCTTCTCTAGGAGGTGCTCTATACTATATAATATTTGTGTATGATTTCTCTAGGAAGACTTGGATCTATTTTCTTAAAAGTAAAGAGTCTAAAGAAATCCTGATAAAATTTAAAGAATTCAAAGAACTTGTAGAAAACCTTTCTGGAAAGAAAATAAAAGTCTTAAGAATAGACAATGGTAAAGAGTACATTTCTAAAATCTTCATAAATTATTGTAAAATTGTTGGGATCAAGAGGGAGTGTTCTATTCCTTATAATCCTCAATAGAATGGAATAGATGAGAGAAATAATAGATCTATAGTTCATTCTGCTAAAGCAATGCTTCATGATCAGAATCTTGAAACTTTTCTTTGGGGTGAAGCTTCAAATACTGTTGTTTTCCTTCAAAATAGGTCTCCTCACTCTTATCTTGAGTTCAAGACCCCTGAAGAGGTATTTACCAGGAAGAAACCTAATCTTAAATACCTAAGAATTTTTGGTTTCCTTGTCTACATACATGTTCCTAAAGAGAAAAGAACCAAACTAGAGTCATCTAGAAAGAAAGGAATCTTTGTAGGTTTTAGTGAAACTTCCAAAGCTTATCGCATCTATATCCCTGGACAAAGAAATATTGAACTAAGTCAAGATGTAATATTTGATAAAGATTTGGCCTAAAAAAGATCTAAAGATGAAAATGAATCAAATTCATAAGAAACCTTGGAAGAACAAAACTTTGATAATGAGAGGGAGTCTCTAATGGAGGAAGATAAATCAATGAACCCATGGACACTTCTCACACCTCCGAGGAAAATAAAAGAAATTATGGATCAAAAAGATAATTGAAGAAAACAATTCCATTCCCTCATATTTCATTAGGGAATGAGTGAAATTTCCAAATTTGAACCATCTAATGTCAAAGAAGCTCTAAAACATCAACATTGAAAAGATGCCATGACTGAAGAATATAAGTCCATACTTAAAAATGATATTTGGGATATTGTTCCTAGACCTAAAAATAAATCAGTTGTCTCTTCAAAATGGTTATTTAAAATTAAACATGCTATAGATGGAAGTATTGACAAGTACAAAGAGAGGTTTGTAGCAAGAGGATTTTTCCAAAAGGAAGGAATAGACTATGAGGAAACTTTTGCTCCAGTAGCTAGATATACTTTAGTCAAAATTGTTTTAGCCATTGCTGCATCCAAAGGATGGAAAATTCATCAAATGGGTGTAAAGAAAACATTTTTTAATGGTGTTATAGAAGAGGAAGTTTATCTTGAAAAACTAGAAGGATTTGAAGTACATAGTAAACAAAATCATGTATGCAAATTTAAAAAGGCTTTATATGGATTGAAACAAGCTCCCTGAGCTTGGTTTGGATAGATAGATCAACATCTAACTAAACTTGACTTCTCTAAAAATAGTGTAGATCCAAATTTATATTGCAAGGTAATACAGGGGGATATGTTAATCATGGTTTTATATGTTGATGATCTTTTGATTATAGGGGAAGATCATCTAATTGAAAAATGTAAGCAAGATCTCATATTTGAATTTGAAATGAAAGATCTAGGAATAGTACACTATTTTTTGGGACAAGAAGTATGGAAACATTCAAAAGGGACCTTCTTAAATCAAGGAAAGCATAATCTAGATCTACTCAACAAATTTGGTATGTTGGATTGCAAAGCAATGAAAAATCCCATGGAAACAAACCTCTTGAAATTAAAAGAAGCAACTGAAGATTCTGAAAGTGTTGATCCTACTCTATATCAACAAATAATTGGTTCATTAATGTATTTGGTAAAAACAAGACTTGACATTTGTTATGTTGTAATGTTATCAGTCAGTTTATGTGCAAACCTAAACAAACTCATTTAGTAGCAGCAAAACACATTCTCAAGTATCTCAATGGTACAATTGGATATGGTCTCAAATACACTAAAATTGAACTAAATCTAAGAGGATATATAGATTCTGATTGGGTAGGAAATTCAAAGAATCATAAGAGCACTTTAGGATGTTGTTTTACCTTGGGTTTAGCAATGATATCTTGGTTTAGTTGAAATCAATCTTCAATAGCACAGAGTTCTATAGAAGCTGAGTACATAGATACATCTATGGGAGCAAGAGAAGTCGTATGGTTGAGGAAACTTCTATTTGGACTTTTTGGGAAACCACTTCCACCTACTACTATTTATTGTGATAACTAGAGCTGCATGAAGCTATCTCTTAATTCTCTAGTTTCATAATAGATTAAAACACATTGAGATACCCTACCACTATTTTCGAGACATGGTTGAGAAGGATCTAATCAAGTTGGAATATATTAGTACAGAGGATCAAATTGTAGACACTCTTACCAAACCACTTTCCAAGACAAAAGTGGAGTATTTTAGTAAAGAACTTGGTATGATTGTAAAATCTAAGGACATGTCTTAGAAAAATTGATTATTGTACATACATACATACATACATACATACATACATACATACATATATATACATACATATATATACATACATATATATATATACATATATATATATATATATATATATACATATATATATATATATATATATATATACATATATATACATACATATATATATATATACATACATACATACATACATATATATACATACATATATATATATATATATATATATATACATATATATATATATATATATATATATATATATATATATATATATACATACATATATATATATATATATATATATATATGTATGTATATATATGTATATATATATATATATATATATATATGTATATATATATATATATATATATATATGTATGTATATATATGTATGTATGTATGTATGTATGTATGTATGTATGTATGTATATACATACATACATACATACATACATACATACATAAAACTTGTGATAATCATTAAGAGATGACAACTTCAAGATGATTTCACTTGTATCAGGAGAAGTTGTTGTAAAGTGATCTCCTTACAACAACTTGTAGCATGATCCATTCTTGAGAAAGTGTTTCATGTAAATGCTTTATCTTATAAATCAACAACTAGGCAGTTGATATCATTAATCTGATTATCTACAAGTTGTTTGTATAGATATATTTTCAGTACATGGTGTAAATTTTGCCTTGATATTCTGATAGGCCATTACCACAATGAGTACTTGGTGATCATCATTAATTTGATGTTTTTGATAGCCCTTGCTCTGGAGAGCTTGGTGAATATCATTAAATTGATATTCTAATAGGGCAACTCTCATATTACATGATGTCATATAAATTAATTAGATTAATCAATACTTATATTTGACATTGTATAGAAGAATTCTTCTGATCAAAGACATCTTATGTGTGTTTATCTTACTAATATAAGAGGGAGTGTTAATGTATAGATTAGTTAGGATATCTAACTCTTATATTCATATTTATACTATTACATGAGATATTTAATATACTCATTTATGTATGTATGTATGTATATATGTATATATATATATGCAGATATTCTAATATACAATGTGAATAAAATAATAAATCATTTACATCAATATTAACACCTTTAATATTGTTGATTGTTATCAGGCATCTTTATTATGGACATCGAGTGATATGAGTTATCAGGTAGGATTTGTTAAAGACTGTCCATAATAACTAGAAGATTGATGTATTTTATATGTTCATTGTATACAAATAGAGGTCAATCTGCATTATATATATGGGGTGGGACACATAAAATGATTTGGTGTCTCTCCATATACATTGGAGGACAATGTCAAGGTTGAAACCCTTAACTTTTACCTCTTGCAACATTAGAATGTCAATATATTTGTTTGATAGGAGAAACCTTTTAGTTACATATTTTCTATCTAGGGATTCTAGGCCCCTAACATTCCAAGAAGAAAATTGTAGTTCCATCAAGAAATTTATTTCTTGTCGTGCTCTTTTGGAGCTTTAAATTGCTTGAAATAGTTAGGAAGCTATTTTTTTGGTTTCCTATTCTCCTTGGGATTATTTTTGGAACTCGAGGTCCCCCTCTTTTCTTAACAATATTCTTCCAAGTAAATCATTCTCTTCTATTTTATCCTTTGAATTTTCTTGGAGGATATCCTTCATTAGTCTCTCCTTCTTTGGGCTTTCAAAACAAAGCTCTTCCCTTCTTTAGAAGTTTTCTCATTAATAATCATCTTATCTCCTTCATAAGTGTTTGTTACAAATGGGTTTACCACCTCCTCTACATTGGTTAGGGTAGGCAGATGAGTGGGGGGGGGGGGGGCTTCTACCATTAGTGGGAGAACATACGATATGCTAGGAAAAGACTAGATATGAATAACCATAAGTTCAAAGTCATGAAGTTTATCATTTCCTAGGTATGTGCATGATCATGGTGTGCCAAAAAAGTGGCGATGTAAAAAATATGTAGTTTTGAAACGTCCAAAAGCATTTCAAAATCTGCTTTAACTTTTTTCCCATCCATCTTGATACCAAACCAAAAATGCAATACCTTGCATTATTGGGTACCTGATTTCATAATGGGTACCTCACCCAAATCATGGCATAAAATTCAAATGTAAAGGGAGTGGGGACCAATTTTTAAGTTATATTTTCCTAGTATAATATAGTTATAGCATAATTGGGGGGGACCAATTATTATATATAGTTACTAAAACTTATTATATAGTATTAAATAATAATAATAATTTATTTTATAATTATTTTATATATAGTTAGCACTTATTATATATTATTATATAATTATGTATCATATATATTATAATTATTTATTATATATGTTAGTAACCTAAGTTAATAAATTATATGATAGTGTATGTTCCTAGGGGTCCCTCTAGGGACATACATGTTGTGTTCCAATGAGTCCAAAGGGGTAATGAGATACCCTATGACCCCTTTTGACCCATTGTACAAAAATGTATGTTCCTAGGGTTCATAGGATGCCTAGGGACATACATTTTGTGTTTCACTAGGTGGAAAGGGGTTATAGAATATCCTATGACCCTTTTGACCTACTACATGATAACATATGTTCCTAGGGGTCCTAAGAACCCTATAGACATACATTTTGGGTTACAATGGATCAAAAGGTGTCATAGAGTATCTTATGACCCTTCAACCCATTACATGACAACATATGTTTGAACATATGTTGTCATGTAATGGGCCAAAAGGGGTCATAGAGAATCTGATGACCCATTGGAACACAACATGTATGGCCCTAGGGACATGTGTTATTGTGTAATGGGTTGAAAGGGGTCATAGGATTTCATTCCATTGGAACACAATGCACATGATGATAAGGGTCATAGGAACCCTAGGAGCATATGTTCTCATGTAATAGGGAATAAAAGAGGTATGTCCCTAGGGGTCCTAGAAACCCTAGAAACATATGTTTTCATGTAATGGGTCCAAATGGGTCATAAGATACCCTATGACCCCTTTATATCCATTGAAAAAAAAACATGTATGTCCCTAGAGGCCCTAGGACCCCTAGGAACATATTGTCATATAATTGATTAAAATGAGTTATTGCTTATCCTATGACCCCTTTCAACCCATTCTAACACAACATATTTTTCCCTAGGGGTCCTAGGACCCACAAGAACATATTTTTCCATGTAATGGCTTAAAAGGGGTCATAGGATATCCTTTAATCCCATTCAACCCATCGGAACACAACATATATGTCCCTAGGGGTCATAGGAACCCTATGAACATATTTTTTCATGTAATGGGTCGAAATATATCATGACATGCCCTATGATCCCTTTCTACCAATTTGAACACAACATGTATGTCCACCCCTAGGAACATATGTTTTCATGTAATGGTTTGAAAGGGGTCATAAAGTATCCTATGACCCCTTTTTAGCCATTGCAACACCTCATGTATGTCCTTAGGGGTCCTAGGACCCCTAGGGACATACATCATGTGTTTGAATGGGTCAAAAAGGGTCATATGATTCCCTATGACCCATCAAATGATAACATATGTTCCTAGGGGTCCTACAACCTCTAGGGACATAAATCATGTGTTTGAATGGGTCAAACGGGTTAATCTAGGGTAACCTATGACCCCTTTTGACCCATTAAATGATAGCATATGTTCCTACAAGTCCTAGGACCCCTAGGAAGATATATATCTTGTATTAAAATGAGTCAAAAGGAGTCATAAAGTACCTTATGAACCTTTTCAAAATATTTCATAACAACACATGCCTTTAGGTGTCCTAGGACCCCTAGGGACCTAGTTTATTTGTTCGAATGGGTTGAAAGGGGTCATAGGATAACATATGACCCCTTTCGACATATTTTATGACAACGTATGTCCTTAGGGGTCATAAGACCCCTAGGGACCTATTTCATTTATTTGAATGGGGTCAATGGATAACCTATTACCCCTTTTGACACATTTCATTAAAAAATATGTCCCTATGGGTCCTAGTTCTCCTAGGGACCTATTTTATTTGCTCAAATGGGTCAAAAGGGGTCATAGGATAACTTATGACCGCTTTCAACACATTTCATGACAAAATATGTCCCTAGGGGTCCTAAGACCCCTAAGGACCTAATTCATTTATTTGAATGGGTTGAAAGGGGCCATTTGATAACCTATAATCCCCTTTGACACATTTCATGACAACATATGTCTCTAGGGGTCCTAGAACTCCTAGGGACCTATTTTATTTGTTTGAATAGGTCTAAAGAGGTCATAGGGTAAATTATGACCCCTTTTGACATGTTTCACTACAACATATGTCCCTAGGGGTTCTAAAGACATATTATAATTGTGTATATGGGTCAAAAGGATCTAGGATAACCTATGACCCTTTTTGATGTATTTCTTGATGACATATGTCCCTAGGGGTCCTGGGACCACTAGAGACCTATTCTATTTGTTCAAATGAGTTGAAAGGGGTCATAGGATAACATATGTCCCTAGGGGTCTTAGGACCACTAGGGACATATTGCAAGTGTTCACATGGGTTAAAAGGGGTCATAAGATATCCTATGACCTCTTTCGACATATTTCATGATAACATATGGACCCTTAGGGACCCATTTTATTTGTTCCAATGGGTTGAATGTGGTCATAGGATAACCTATGACCCCTTGTGATACATTTCAGGATAACCTAGAACCCTAGCACCCCTAGGGGCATATTATAATTATTCATATGGGTCAAAATGGGTCATATCATAACCTATGACCCCTTTCAATGTAGTTCATGATAACATATGTCCCTAGGGGTCCTAAGACAACTAGGAACCTATTTCATTTGTTCGAATGGGTTGAAAGGGGTCATATGTTATCCTATGATCCCTTCCAATATTTTTCATGATAACATATGTCCCTAGGGGCCCTAGGACCCCTTAAGACCTAATTCATTTGTTTGAATGGGTCGAAAGGAGTGATAGGATATCGATGACCCCTTTCGACACATTTCATGATAACATATGTCCCTAGGGGTCCTAGGATTCCTAAGGACCTATTTTATTTGTTCCAATGGGTTGAAAGGGGTCATACAATAACCTAAGAACTCTTGGACAAATTTCATGATAACATATGACCCTAGGGGTCCTGGGATCCCTATGCGCATATTACTATTGTTAATATGATTCAAAAGGGGTCATAGAGTACTCTAGGACCCCATTTGACCCATTAAATGAGAACATATGTTCCTAGGGGTCCTAGGATGTCTAGGAACATATATAATGTGTTCAAATGAGTCAAAAGTAGTCATAGAGTACTCTAGGACCCCTTTCAACCCATTATATGAAAACTTATGTTCCTCGGGGTACTAGGATCCCTAGGGACATACATGATGTATTTGAATAGATCAAAAGGGAACATATGGAATGTTGTGACCCTTCTCGACTCATTATATGACAACATATGTTCTTAGGAGTCCTAGGACCCCTAGTGACATACATCATGTGTTTGAATCAGTTGAATGGGGTCATAGGGTGCTCAATGACTCCTTTTGGCCCATTAAATGAGAACATATGTTCCTAAGGGTTCAAGGACCCCTTGGAACATATATCATATGTTCGAATGAGTTGAAAGGTGTTAGGATTAAACCACAAACATAAATAACAATTACATACAAATATATCCAATAACAAAAAATAATAGATCACACAGAAAAGAACACAAGACACCAAGATTTAACGTGGTTCACCCAATCCCTAGGATACGTCCACCAAACAACAAGTCTAATATTATTATGATCCAGTGATTATAACCTGATTACAATCTGTAACCCCTTATAGCTCAATACTGCTACAAGAACCAATTTTGCATCACAACTATGAAACAATCCCTAACCCTAAGCTCTTTTATACAAGTATTTTTACCATTTTAGGGTTATAATTAATAATTACGTGTCATCCCAAAATCTCAATAAAATAGGACCCAATTTTTTTTTTGGGTGCCCCAAAGAATTTATGATGTACAATACTTTCCTGATCAATCACCACAATCTAACAATCTCCCACTTGGGGACTGATTAGGCTCTACACTAAACAACAATCTCCCTCTTAGAGACTGATCCCATAGCTATGCCGCTACTTCATGAGGCTCCCACTAGATCAAACCACCCTGGACTCTTCTATTCTTTTATTCATGGTTAGTTTAGAAGACCAACCAAAGCCGTAGAGGAGTTAAACTTCTCCCTTGTTACTACCTTGGTCAACATATCTGCTAGATTGTCATTTGTATGTACCTTCTCTAGCTTTAACTGTCCATCCTCCAAAACTGATCGAATGAAATGGTACCACAACTGTATGTGTTTAGTCTTTGAATGCAGAGTGGAATTCTTTGCAAGATGAATGGCACTTTGACTATCCATAAATAAATAATTATCCTTTTGAGGGTGTCCCAATTCTTCTAAGAAGAACTAAAGTCATATCATCTCCTTGGCTACCTCTGTTGCAGCTACATACCTCTGTAGTGGATAAAGCATTAACCTTTTGTAACCTAGAAACCTAGCTCATGGTTGCCCCATCAATAATAAAGACATAACCTATATTACTCCATCTAGTATCAATATCCTCTACCAAATTTAAGTCAACATAGACCTATAAATCAATGGTAGATCCCCCAAAGTTTAAACACTTATTAGATGATCCTCTTAAATATTTAAGAATCCATTTTATGACATTCCAATGCTCAATTCATGGATGAGTCATATACCTCCTAATGACTTCCACTGCATGTGCAATATCTGGCCTAGTACATACCATATCATACATAAATCTTCCTATAGCTGAAGCATAGGGTGCCTTGGACATATTATCCTCATCTTCTTGTGTCTTAAGACACATCTCCTTAGTCAACTTCAAATGACCAGGTAAAGGTGTGCTAACAACTTTAGCTTTCTCCATAGAGAAATGTTTCAACACCTTCCCCACATAATCAACTTGAGATAGCATCAATGTTCTGTTCCTCCTATCTCTACAAATCTTCATACCAAAGATTTGTTTTTTTGCCCCCAAATCCTTCATAGAAAATGCATGTGCTAATTGTTGTTTAAGCCTCTTAATGTGATCCATGTTAGACCTAATTACAAGCATATCATCAACATATAAACATAAAATAATGTAGCTTTCATCATCCAACCTCTTAAAATAAACACAATGATCTAAATGAAACCTATTGTATCCATGCTCATTCATAAAAGTGTCAAATTTTAGATACCATTGCCGAGGTGCTTGCTTCAAGCCATATAAACTTTTCTTCAATTTTCACACTAAGTTCTCCTTACCTTTGATTACAAATCCCTGTGGCTGAGCCATGTATATCTCTTCATCCAAATCTCCATGAAGGAAGGCTATTTTAACATCAAGCTGCTCTAAATGCAAATCTTCACTAGCCACAAGACTTAAAATAGTATGGATAGAAGTCATCTTAACAACAGGAGAAAATATCTCATCAAAATCAATGCCCTTTTTCTATGCAAATCCTTTCACAACTAACTTGGCTCTAAATCTTTTCTTACCTCCTTCCTCTTCTTTCAACCTATAAACCCACTTATTTTATAAAGTTCTTTTACTTGTAGGTAACTTGCATAAATCCCATGTCTTATTCTTTAGCAAAGAGTCCATTTCATCTTTCATTGCAGACTCCCACTGAATCTTAGTATCCACCTGCACAGCTTCATCATAACATTTAGGTTCACCAATATCAATAAGTAAAATTGAATACAAAGAGGGAGAGGATATTTTTGGAGGTCTAATGTGCCTTGTTGACCATCTAAAATTCACCAATGTGTGGTATTTGTTGTTTCAATTGTTGCACATCATGAGGAATGGCTAGAACATTAGCTTGTGGAGTATCATCCAACACTACATAATCATCTTCTTTCTTCTCATGTTGTTGAACAAATCTTTGTACAACACTTTCTCATTGAATATGACATACATGCTTTTTAAAATTTTATGATTTTCAAAATTCCAAAGCTTATAACCAAATTCATTAATGCCATATCGAAAAAATACACATTTCATTGACTTAGCTTCCATCTTGGTTCTATTTTTAGAATCTATGTAAGCAAATGCTTCACAACCGAAAGTTTTGAGAAAATAATAACTCACCTTCTTACCAGTCCATGTTCCTCTAGAATACCACAACCCAAAAGAGTAGAGGGACCTCTATTAATCAAATATATAATAGTATCGACAGCCTCCACCCACATGTGTAAGGGAAACCCATCATGTAACCTCATGCTCCTTGCACACTCCATTATAGTCATGTTCATGCATTCAACCACTCCATTTTCCTGTGGAGTCTTTGGAACAGTTTTTGGTCTATGAATACCATTAGTGGAGCAATAATATTCAAATTCATGACTATAATACTCACCGCCATTATTAGATCTGAGACATTTTAATTTCTTACCAATCTCATTTTCAACCAAGCATTTCCATTTCTTAAAACTTTGAAATGCATCAGATTTCTATCTAAGTAAATAAACCCATACTTTTCCAGTTGAATCATCAATAAATGTAACATAACAATGAGAGCCACCAAGGGAAGATACCTGAGCTGGTCCCCATACATCTGTATGCATAAGCTCTAATTTCTCCTTTTTTTTTTCCTTCCTAATCTTTACAAAACTCACTCTCTTTTGTTTTCCATACATGCAACTTTCATAGAAATCTATATTAACACCTTTTATACTTGGTAAATTTTTTTTTGAATGAAGTACTTTCATACCTTTCTCACTCATGTGCCCAAGTCTTTTGTGCCACAACGTTGTATCAGAATGTACAACAACTATTTGTTCTCCCTGCTCAACTGTAACAATTATTCTTGAACATTTATTTTTCTCTGAAACAATTAAAGTAGAAGGAATAATATGACCTGTACAAAGATATAAGGTGCCTACTTTCACACCTTTTTCTATTACAAGGGAAACTTTTGAAACTTTCCAATTTTTATCATTAAAAGTAACTACACAACCCTCATCACCGAGTTGCTCTGCTGAAATTAAATTCCTACTCAGGCTTGGAACATGTCTTAGCTCATGTAGTAGCCAATGATTCCCATTCTACAACTTAATCTTAATTTTTCCCTTTCCAACGATTTGACAGGGTTCATTATCCCCTAAATAAACAAGCCCAAAATCCCCTTGGACATAATCAATGAAATAACATCTATGAGGTGTAGCATGAAATGAAGCACTAGAATCTAAAACTCATGAATCGTCAACACTTTCTGAAGATAGAAACAAAGCATCCTCTTCAGATTTTTTACTTACCACATTTGCCTTCTTGTCTCCATCTAGTTTATCTCCTTCATTTTTCTTTCGATTCAAAAAATCTTTTTTTTATGAATTGGTTTCTCATAGTACCAGCAGTTGTTCGTCCTCTTGATTGAGACCTCCTCCCCTTTGACTTTCCTCTTGATTTCTCATGATTTCCAGAATTACTTCCTCTCTTAGTCATTCTGCCCCTGCTTTGTGCATTCAAAGCACTTCTTGATGTAGATCCACCTGAGGATTTCCTACAAGTTTCCTCACTCAAAATAACATTGATCACATCATCATATTTTAGGGTACTAGATCCAAGAATAGAATTACTCATAGCCATTACCAAGCTATTCCAGCTTTCAAGCAAAGAACACAAAATTAAGAGAGCCCTAATTTCCTCCTCAAAATTGATACCCACAGAAGATAACTAACTAGTAATAGTATTAACTCATTTAAATGATTTGTAACAGATCCACCTTGTGCCATTTTCATAGTAAATAAATGCTTCATGAGAAATACCTTGTTTGAAGTGGAGGGCTTTTCATACAGTGTCACTAGGGTTTTCATCAGCTCTTCCATTTTCTTCAATTTTGTGATGTTAAATGCCATTGATGGTGTGAGACATAATCGAATGCTTCCAAGCACCTTTCTATCCAAAAGATCCATTCATCATTTGACATAGATTTCTAATTCTTGGCTTTTCCTTCCAACGGTTTCCATAAGTCCTTTTCATAAAGATAGTCTTCCATTTGCATCTTTCATAACTAGAAGTTTTTTCCATTAAACCTATCAACCCTTAGCTTACCCTCGTCTGCCATCGCTCCCACTCAATTGTGAGACTCCCACTCAATCATGAGACTTTCTTGTAAAGGATAATTGAAAAAACAACTAGGCTTTGATACCACTTGTTAGGATTAAACCATGGACAAAAATAATATTTACATGCAAATATAACCAATAATAGAAAATAATAGATCACACAGAAAAGAACACAAGACACCAAGATTTAACATGGTTAACCCAATCCCTAGACTATGTCCACCAAACGACAAGTTCGATATTATTATAATCTAGTGATTATAACTTGATTACAATTTGTAACCCCTTACATCTCAATACCACCATAAGAACCAATTTGGCATCACAACTATGAAACAATCCCTAACTCTAAGCTCTTTTATACAAGTATTTTTACTGCTTTAGGGTTATAATTAATAATTACAAGTCGGCCCAAAATCCCAATAAAATAGGGCCCAATTTTTTTTTTGAGGAGTCGTAAAGAATTTATGAAGTATGTACAATACTTTCTTGATCAGTCACCACAATCTAACAATAGGGGTCAAAGAGTACCCTATAACCTATTTCGATGAATTATATGACAATATATGTTCCTAGGGATCCTAGGACCCCTAGGGACATATATCTTGTGTTTGAATGCTTTGAATTAGGTTATAGGGTTTCTTATGACCCCTTTTGACCCATTAAATGAGAACATATGTTCCTAGGGGTCCTAGAATCCCTAGGAACATATATCATGTGTTTAAATGAGTAAAAAATGGTCATAGAGTACCCTAGGACCCCTTTGACCCATTATATGACAACACATGTTCCTAGGGGTACTAGGACCCCTAGGGAAATACATCATGTGTTTGAATAGATCCAAAGGGGTTGTATGGTATGCTTTGACCCCTCTTGATCCATTAAATGAATACATATCTTCCTAGGGGTCACCCCTAGGGACATACATCATGTGCATGAATAGGTCAAATGGGGTCATC